>BGZK01000210.1:0-600590 GCA_005406025.1 Eumeta japonica
CGAATGGTGAGAGAATACCTCAAAAAAGTCGGCAAGGTGAACGAGACCTTCGTATAAAATTGCAGTTACAAAACAATAAATTACCCTTTGAAATAGGCTATGAAACGAGATGAGTCGTGTTTGATGAAAAAAAAAACCGAATTAATTCCGAGGTCGCGGGTGAAATACGTATATAATATTCACGGGTGGCCGGTCCGGCGTGCGGCATCCGTTGATTTCATCACGCTTCCGTCTGTCCGTTCATCGGCTCACTAAATCTCTATTTTCAATTGGAAAAGGTATGCAAAAAAAAAATCATTATCTTCTCCCGTCAACGAAGCAAATGGATTAACAAAAAACTGTAAATCTAACAATGAGATATTATTTTTCGGTTGAGAGAAATATATGCTAGTAAGTGTGGTTTTTAGTGAAGAATAAAAATCCATCATCTTTTCAATACCTTGGTATGATGTTAAAGACGGCCTTTAAAGATCTAATAACCTATAATGATTGAATTTTATTGAAGGTAGTATCCGGTAACTTACTACTGTTATTTAAATAAAACGAATTTAAGAATCTTAAATTCTGGCGAATATAAACATAGTAAATATTAAAGATAAGTTTGTCTTTGACCTTCCTGCGATCAGCTCGGCTGAGCACGACCGGTGCCATACCATACCTTAAAGATTACAGACGTGAAGTTAACAGCTTCCGCTGTTGCCTTTCGTTCGGTGAGCTAGAGTTGTGGTGGCGCTTCACCTTCATTACCATTCCCTTTCACACCTTCATCAGATCCCAACCATAAAGATGTTCTGTTCTATCAAAGGTTGGCAGAATGTCGACTCCTCTGGAGTTGCGAATGTCGATGGATGGCGATGACCGATGGCGATGATTACTCTCTGTTGGTTTGCTAAGTCGTTTGCTCGTCTAGAATGTTATAAAGCAAATTAAAAACCAAAAAGGTGTTATCTAGAACGCGCTCAGTGTCAGATTTTCAAATCACGATGTGTGCTGGGAAGAGAAAATGGGAGGCGACCCTATAACAATATGACACAAAACAAAATTTTCTTCACATGTTGTAGTTTAAGAATTTTAAAATCTAACGCACTAGCGTCATTTTAGCGTCATAAAATGACGGGAAATGAGTTACTTATTGCGTACGAAAACACGAGTACAAATTATCTAGAAAAGCGCTATGCGGTTTCATAAAAGCAAGTGCAATAAACACTATTATAAGAAAATGTATTTTCTTTGTTAGTACGTTATACTTAATTTAAAAATTATATGTGTATGGCAGACACTGTAACATTTTTAATTAAAAATACTTGTATTTTGATATCATTTAATACTAATTTATCTGTAGTTGTTAACCTATCCATAATTCATTACCAGTATGGGTAGGTAATCTGTGGAAGTATCATGTTATACTAATATCAAAATTTTCTTTTTTTCAGACGGGAGTTCTCAGAATGTGGCGAATAAATATTGGGCAATTAACTTGTATCATACTTCTAATAATAATAATAATTGACACTGGTTCGTCATTGGAAATAAAACGGGTCATAGATCACAAATCAGAAGTAAGTTGAAAAATTGCAATAGTTTTATAATAACGAATTGATTAAAAAATGATTTGTGAATCACCAATCATAATAATGACTTATGAAGTTAATACTAACCGTGTTAGTTTATTTACTAACAAATATAATATAGTAAAAAAATATAATAAAATTTATTTATGTAATAAGTATAACATAAATATTATATAAATAAAAATTTATATAATAATTATGATATTGTATTGTGTAAAAGTGATACATACCAAAAATGTGAAAAATATATTAAATATAGTCACATTCATCTTAACATTGTCCTTTTTTTAAGGTTGTCTCTTAAATTTTCTTAAGGCAATTTTCTTCAACATATTTTACAGGTAACTCGTACTAATGAAGATGATACCGCGCGCGATCGGCGAGATGTTATAGAAGAGGAGAAATTCTACAGTATGCATTCAAACGGACCAGGTGATAATAATCAACCTACTCCGTGGCTTCCGCAACCTCTGCCCCCCGAGGAAGACCAAACCACAAAGATTTCTATCACCAACGACTTCAAAGAGCCATTGCAATTGTTTCATACCACCGAAAGAGTTACAGATAAACCGACTGGTAGAGGGGCAAGAGCATCCAACGAAAACTGGGTTAAACTTCCTTTTCCATCTCGAGACGAATTAGAAAGGGATTCGTTACTGACGCCTCCGAGCAACCCTCTGGTGAGCTGATAAATTCTAGAATGCCTAGAGTGAATTTTGTGACACAAAATAAACCTTTAGAGACATCAGAGTCCAGAAACGATAAGGAATCCGTTCAAAGAGCTGCAAGAGATGACAATATTAGAACTGATATAGTCAGCAAAGAGGACGATAGACAAAATTTTAGACCAGTTCGTCCACGTCAAGCTATTTATTATCCAGAAGAATCTAGAAGGCAATATTATCCAGACACAAGATACTACCCGTATGATGATTTATACAGAAGAGACCCATATTACGATTTATACGACAGAAGAAGGTATTACGAAAATCCTCGTTACGCATCAAGAGTTGATAGATACGACGATGTCTATGACAACTATATACCAAGGAAACCGAAAAGGATTATATATTACGCGCATTTACCAGAA
Organism: Eumeta japonica; assembly: GCA_005406025.1. NCBI lineage: Eukaryota > Metazoa > Arthropoda > Insecta > Lepidoptera > Psychidae > Eumeta > Eumeta japonica. Next base: position 2,662 of record BGZK01000210.1, read on the forward strand.
GTAGGGAGGTCCCCACCTAGCGTGGACTTAACTCAAAGATGGGACCCGTTATATAGACGTCCCGAGGAAGATTACTACGCCAGAACTGGAAGATACGATTATAGATTTAGAAACAGATACCCTTACGTGCCTCTTAGAAAAGACGAAAGGAATTACAGAGACCTCAGTGGAGCTGGTACCTCTAATAAGGAGAAGAAATTAGACGATAAAATTACTGCTACACCCGTGTTGCCAGAAAAGCAAGACAAATACAAGAAATCCAGTAATGTCAACAGGAATAACATAAACAGTCACCAATATCACGACAATACTAATAATCGTTACGATGAACCGATGATGCATAAGAGTTATGTTGATCTGCCCAGACCTGATGACGGATTCATGAGATATGAAGATCCTCTATTCCAGAGTGCTGTCGATGATCAGTATAAGAAGAGATATTAAATTATGTTTAAGGCTGACTTTGATAATGTTTAACTTTTTAACGGGAGCACAGTGTTCTATTTAAAAGGAGTGAAGAATTTTAGAGTTTACTGAGAAAATTAACAAATGTGTTGTATCAAAAATAGTGTTACTACAAATAAAATGAAATTTGTACAGTAGAAGTAGATTCATTAAACATATTATTATATTGTTTACATTTTACAAACGGAAGACAGGCCGAGAACACTGTGCGATTAAAGATAGATGTTTATTTTTTTAACTCATTACGTGCTATTCAATGTCACCTTTCTAACTTTGTAACATTCCTCAAATAAAGTGTAATTGTGACAGAATCGTTGGAATCATTCGACGGCAGATGGGGCGGGGCGCAAGCGACAAATCGCCCAGGCAATAAATCGTGTCGAGTTTAAATTAAAAGCGAGCAGAGGAGAGGGAAGATGAATTTCATTAAGAATTAATTAATGTCATTCTTAAGTTTTGTTTTTGCTCTCACTCCTTCGCGGAATAAAAACGGCCGTGAGGGTCCCCGCCGGGGCCCTCCGAGGAGGGGTAATTAAGCAATAAATTCACCGGGAGCGTCTTAGATGCGGCGTAATCGCCGTTTTAGAGGGAATAGATGCGTACAAACAGACACGACTAATTAGGCGGGGGTTTTGCGTGGGAGTGAAAAAAATCCAACGACGTGACAGCTTGTAATCAAGGGGATAGATTCTATTTTTTTTTTCGCGTTTTTTTAATGGCGGCCGCCAGCCGCGGCCTCGGATTAATGGCCGGCGATAAATTATGCGGTAATTAAATGTCTTGTTGAGGGCTGCGCGGCGGGGGGCGCGGGGGCGCGGAAACCTCGCTTCGTAAATCTGCAGAAAGTTTTCGTTAACTTCTGAAGAATGTCCTAGGCCCCAATTATTTCTTGATTTAGGCATTTCGTATTTTCTCCGGGATCACATATCATGATGGCGTGATATCGTCGTCATAAGTCAGGGGGCGAGGGCGTCTATCGTCAACAGAAATGCGCAGGATGAAAGTCGAGATTAAAATATTTCGACGCCACGAGATTTTTCATTTGATAAATATTCAAAGAGTCGTAGTAGTATCTACCTGTCGTGTGGCGGAAATCGGAATTAAAAATAGGCAAGAAATATATAATGTTGCTAAATATTTTATTAAATGAATTCACAATTTATTATTATGACTTTATTATAATAACGTTTATATGATAAAAAAAAAACAAAACTGATGTATGGTGTGATATATTTAATGGTACGTCAGCGATGCTGTTAATTAAACAGATCTTTTGAATACGCCCGCTTAATGCCAATGTCAAGATTTTTTTAGATATTTTAGGGCATTTAACGTTATAGCATTATTAGTTTGTATTAGTACGACTCAGAGACTAATTAGCTTCTGGAGTAGTTTGGATATTTATATTAAATGTATAAAAAAAATATAATATGTATTATATTTTACAAATTTCATTGCATTGTGTTTAGTAGGTATGTGGTAACAAGAGATTGGTTATTTGATACACGTTTAGTTTTTGCAATGGCACAAGCAAGAATGATAAAATATCATTAAAAATCACAGTAATTATATAGTGAATCGATTTTTTCTTTTACTGTATTATTCTGAAAATATTAATACAAAATTTAAAAGTATGTCATCTAGTATTCCAAAATTTAGTATTCTTCAGTATATATATTGTTGTACTTGTTTGACGTTCAAAATTCAACAGTCTAGTTTCAAATCTACAATATGCGTATTATTATTTTGTATTATTTCGTATAAGAAATCACATAAAACCGTTTTGTGGCTTCATCAATATGTGGAACAATAAATTTTTTTTACAAACGACAGAAAAAAGTGTTCGATGAAAATCCAATCAAATATTGGAGAAGAAATACAAGACAAACAGAACGTGGGGAATAACGATAAAAATAATTATCTGATATCGCCAGCAAATATTGTCCGTTCGGGGCATATCGCCACAATAAACGCTGATGAGTTGAATTATTTATGGGGTGGCATCCCTCACGGTGACCAGAATCGTGGGCGCGATCAAGACCGTCTTCATGAAACGTGGGTATTGATAAACATACAGTTGCTGAGGATTGATGTGATAAGTGCCGTATGTTATTCAAATGCACGTCTGATGATGATGTTTCAAGAAAAAATCCGTTTGGATTAGGTTTCAAAGGCTTGCAATCACTACAGACACTAGGATACTTATCGATTAGGTCTTTATTTTTTGATATTTTATTGCCTTGATATAAATATTATGCATTCAATTGAATTTACGTAAGCACTACGGAGATGTGCTCTGCAGAAAATCGTTCATTCATAGATATCTTTTAAAATTCATTTCTACTACGAAATCTGTAATTTTTTTTCCGTTGTAAAAATTTAGTTTTAAAGTTACTTTAATTAGATTCTTACTTAAAAATAGCCCTTTAGTCGTTATATGCAAATACAAAAAAAAGTTACAGGTTTTTATAACGTCTTGTAAAACGTTAAGTTTATATCTAAATTTTATACTTTTCGTTTTACAGAAATTTTCTTATAACTAAGGCAGTGGTTTGCGATTCCGAGGATTTGTATAGTTGTATTACTTAAAATTAACATGTTTAACCTGCATAAATTACTTTTAGGATTAAATCAGAATAGAAAATATTTACCCAGCCTTCTGACATCTAAAAGTCATTTGTATTCATTTCAAGCTATCACATACTCAAGTATTGATATTTATTTCTAATTGAATTGTCAAATACTTAAGTCGCGAGTGATGCCAGCGCGGTTCTAACAATTAACTAACGCCCGAATAATTCTTCAGCTAGTCTTATGATTAGTATTCGTATTAGTTTTTTTCATCGCATTGCAATAGTGTACCCTGGCAAAATCTTATTTCAGACCTATGGATTCTGACCTTCAGCTCTTTATATTGATCCAAATACGTGATTCCCGTGTGGTTAAGAAATACAAATGCGGGAAAAAAATGATTAAATGATTGTTGACGCTAAAGTGGCATTGGCACGGACTTTGTGGTTTAATTTTATTTGAATTTAAAAAGAAACTCACTGGTCAATGTGTCTGTGATCAGGAATCAAAACACGCTACATGCTGATGTTTTGACTAACACTGACTTTTATAAATTGTTATAAAAATGAACAAATAAAATAACGTTTCCATTATTATGAACAGTTGAAGAGGTTGATATAAGTCATTAACTCTTGAAATGAAACTACGAGTTATTCTGGCATTAGATCGTCAATTTTCATTTGGGCATGTTCTTACCAAGTTGCTTAATATTGCACTATTTTTTATTAAATTGTTTCTGGTCTACATATTTTTAAATAGGCCATAAGTTAAAAATCGTGATGTATCTATCCATCATGACTTAATCGTAAGAACTGATCTCATTCAATACATTGAAAACAAAAACCGTTTAGAGGAACAGAATAACTTAATTTTTTTTAAGTGTTCCGTCAAAACTTTCGTCAAAGTACTTCCATATATCGGAGAAATAATTTTGAACTTTCTTTACTTTTGTGTGAGGCATCAAATTGTTGTTGCTAATATGTGTTTGTGAAATTGAATGTTCCTAGCTGTCAAGTTGACGAATGGTCTTTCAACTTTGGGTTAATTCCGAGAATCTTGACGAATTTATTTCTAACACTCATATGCCAAGAACTGCCACTGCTATTACCACTATGCAATTATTCAAGATTTGTCGACGTCGATTTGTAGATAGCATATGAATATGAATCTATAGATTGACGTTGATAGACTATACTGGTTGTCAGAATGACACTTTATTATTCATATTTAAAACCAATTTTGATTTTTTAATGTCGATGATCGGTAATATATTTTTCGACAACACTCATTAAAAATTGTAAAATAATTCAAGTACAGCTTTTAATTTTAAACAAACAATCTTAATAATTTTAGTATTGAAAGTATGAAAAAAATGTACAAGCAAAATGACAGCATCATAAAGTGATTGGTCTTCGAAGTACTAAATATTATGCTGCACTTGTAGCACTAAAATAAAAATACTGTATCTGTCTTATTCATGTGCGATGGTCACTCTATTAAAAAGGGTTACAGACAGCCAGAGGGCGATGTTGTACAACATTATATAATTTGGGTAAACAGAAGTTCCTATAGGGTCACCCTGTGTCTTAGGGTGGATCCATTTCGTGACGGACGCCCGGAGCGACACACTGCTCGCTGGGCTATATTGCTTGTGCTTGTAATGAACCGCAATCAATGTTACGGTCAAAATCGTGACCGGAGTAGCCCGTGAATTGTTTATGGTACGAAAAATTTTATTTATCGTCTATGTAAATCGCATTAAAACATTCTTCGGCCGTTTATATGCGCCCGCCTTGAGCTTCGGTTCACAAACCCGTGCAGCATGATTATAATGAACTTTAGAAAAGACTGTTGGTTTTTTATTCTAACTTTAGTATTACTCTTGAGGTAGACGTTGCCGTAATAATAATGGCATTTCTATCTGGCAACACTGTGAAAGTATTAATATTTTATATTATATCAAAACTGTGTCACCGGACTAGTAGTCGAAATGCCATACTCAACCCTAAGCAGCAAAAACGAAACCACAATAGATATTGTTTATTCACCAACCCTATCCGTTCATTGTGATAGATAACATCTCGAAGAGATCTCGGACTTCGAACACGAATGAACACTTCTGTTGCATTGGAAACCGAAACATTAAACAGCTATAGGCCCGTAAATGTGCCGTCATGCTGAATTCAACTGGTCACAAAACATGGACACATATTTGTACGAAGTTAAAACAAGAATTGTTATTGATTTAACGGATGTAAATTGTTTTAATAATAGTCTAAGATCCGGTTGCGAGATTACTACGTTTATCTAGTTTTTAATCGATATCTGATTTTTACATATTTTTTTTTCAATAGCGGAATATATTTTTGCCCAATTGCACAATCACAATGTATTTTTCGTTAAAATAGTATTAATTGACTTTTCGGAAAAAAAATTGTATACTTATTTTTTAAGTAGAATATTATCCACTTCACAGAAATATATGTAAAGAACTTGAAAGGTTATGGTTGTTATTGCACACTTGGCCGCAACCTCTTCACAGCCAGGCGTATTTTAAACAGATATTACTTTGTTACATTTATACGTTCATGATGTATATTCGTTATTTAGATATCAAATTAAAGCTAATTTCTTTCTGTGTGTGATGGAATACTTCTGCCTATGTAAAAATGGTACTATAATTTAATAAGTAATTTTATTTTATTACTTTACGTTCGGAAATTTTTTATCTAAAATAATGTAATGATAAAACAATAGGAGAGATCGAACAGAAAAAGATCCACGGGCAGGTAGATCATTATTTGATAAAATCAAATGCAAGAATATATTGTATTTCTAAAAGAAATGGAGCTGAACATACCGAGACAACGTGAACAATGTTGTCATATTTTTCGTAACCTTCAATGGACCGCTCAACAGAGTCGCTACGAGCTTAGGACCGAAGCTCCTAGCGACTAGCATAAAATATTAACTTTCGACAGCCCATGAAGTTCGAAAGCAACCCTAAAGTTTACTAACTAATCAAGATAAGCAAATAGATGTATATGTGGAGGGAGCCAACATAAAATAGTCCATTAGCTAAATGAATGGGCGATACAAGTGTCCGGGCGACACTTACGCGCAGACTAATAATGTCAATAACAATTTGGCGAACTGCCAACATGTTACGTACACGCGGCCGGGCGGAGTCGTCCCGCGGGCGCTAAAGGGGTGAGCCCAGGGTTAAAGCGTTTTGGAATACAATATCGTTGAAATGTTGCAGCAGTTGACATCTCAAATGAATATTAAAAATTTTCAAGACACGAACTGATAACAAAATATATTAACGCACCTATTTTATTTTAAGTCCATCCACAATGTTGTCCATTCCATTCCATTCCATTTTTTTTTAACAAAATATTTATAGGTGCGCTTGTTATTTATTCATGTGTGTATCATTTTCGTTGCTGATATTAACTGTGACGAACTGTGAAGAGAAAGATCAATGGTTATTTGATCTACGGAGATTCTTTCGAAATATGGATCTCGAAAGATTGATGAGTTGAAAGATCGAAGAAAAAGAAACAGAGATGAAAGAGATGAGAGAGAAAGAAAAAAACGATGGACGATTTGAAAGAAAGATGAAACAAACAAAATATAGGCAAAGGACAACCCTGCCGTCGCCCGGCGGCCCGGGGCCGCAGCTCGCGGGTGTTCCCCGTCGGATCGGCCCCAAACCGGAAATTGATAATTTTCACTCGCGTAATGTCATAACCGTTTCATTATACATTCATTAAACTGCGGCCATGATCCGGGTCCTCGGTCCATCTAATATTTATCGTACGGCGGCGTCCTCCGCCCCGCGGGGGCAGCGAGAGTATTAATTAATTTATTTGGAGGACATTGCAATTTTAGTTTATGTGCAATAGGTATAAACGAGAGATCTATCGTCTTATTTGCATTATGTCAAAATTTAAACGTGTTAATAAATAGCTTCATACATCTTATTATATATAAATGTAGGTAATACGTGAAAAGGAATCAATTTAGACTTATCAGACAAACCACTTTTTGCAAGGAAACTACAAAATGTTGCATTAAAATAAAGATTGTGCTTACTTTTAAAGTTAATAGCTCCTAGTCTATATGTATTGACTATTATTATTTCGTTTTTTCGTTCTTTTATTTGCAAATGAAATAAAATTTGATAAATAAGAGCATTTGGTGAATTTTCCCTTGACAATAATTTAATTGTGATCTGTCGCAAGTATTAATAAAACAATACAAAACAGAATAAACATGAATTAATGACTTGAAAAAACATTAGTTATAAATTCCTGTTCAAAAACACGGACAAGAACATACTACATTTTTCTCAGAAGGTCGTGGACAGTGTCCGCCGTGTGTTATTCACCGGAGAATGTTACTAATTTATGCCTCGTGTGACACTTTATTGCTGGTTTTGTATTCAAAATCCGATTCTCAGTTTCATCGACACTAAATGCTACACTTTGATAATACGAACTTTTATTTATTTTTGCAATATTAAAAGAGTAATTTTTCTATGGTTGCAGTATTCGAATATGTAAAAAAGTTCCTTCTGATATACCCGCTCGAATAAGATTTCTCTTTAAAATGTGTACAGTCCTTTGTACAGAATAAAAGGTTGATTGTCCTGTTTATACAGTATTGAGATATGATAACACTCTTATATCATAAAGGTTTGTTTTAGGAATAACTTATTTCATCCCAAGCTGGTCTAATTTTCTCTCGATTTGTCTTCCGCGTCTCCCTTTTAATGGTTTTTAGATCTAATAACTGCTAAAAAGAGGACGCGAAAGGTAAAATTCATATTTAAAGTGCCTTTTTTTTAAATGTCAGTTGAAAAGGAGATGCAAGAAGCTCTAGCACAGAGCCCACCTAAAATTTTCGAAACTCTCATCCATACATGTGTTTCTTATTAGCACCTGCACAAGCTAATGTAGTTTTTGCTCGAAAATCATGGCAAACGCTCTATAAATGCCAATTGGACCTCTTGTACCTGTTTAATATACAATTAAATTAAAAAGTTTGTGTTGTACTACTCGCAGTTCACGTTTTTGTTATATTTAATTTAGTCGCATGTGAAAAAATGGTCTATAAGGGCGTTTTTCTACAGGATGGCGATTTGGTTTTTATCCATTTCTTATCTTTTGCATGTTATTTAAGATATACAGTAACCTATCAGGTCCCCAAGAACATCAAGATGTTATATTTCGTGTCTGGGTGCAGCTTCCATTCAGGACGGATGCAAAATGTTATCGAATACATGAGTTTCAATAGCATGAAAATGTCTTTAAGAATACTAGAGTAACTTTTTAGTTCAGAAACACGTTATCAATAATTATGATTCTTTATAATATTACAATTGTGTGTTGATGACAATTTTACATAATGTAGATCCAGTAAATTGCGCTATTTGTTACAAAATTATAATTTTTCTTTTAGGCTATAGGGAAAATCTCCAATGATGTTTATTTGTTGTCGATATCGATAATTTTCAAAACTTACTAGTAAAGTTTATTTCGTATTAGCCATTTTATCCACTCACTGCGCTATGCTTAAATTACAATTGAGTAATGATTGTTTCTGACCCCGACCCCGCTCTCTATTTCGATTGCAGTTTTGTTTACTATTCCAATGCCGGTCTTAATGCCCATTTTGATTCTTTCTTGGGCATCGCTGCTATTCTCAAAAGATGCTATGTCTTAAAATAAGTATTATTAAAATTATTATAATTGCTTAAATAAGCGAATGTTGTGTTTTATAAATATCATAATTGAGTAGGTATAGATTTATTTTTAAGAAATTTCAATGTTTTTGTAAAAAATGATTTAATCTTTATTAATCAAATTCAAAATATCTCTATTTCATAGGTTGTAAAACAACATTTAAAACACGTCATGATATTTTGCGAACTTATACTATTATTACCACAAAATTCTTATATTGTATGGTAATAAATAAATTATCAGAGGTGTCTGTTACTGCACTTTATGGGTGTCTAATTATTATTTAGAATGTAGGAAAATAAATAATTTACGTAAACTTTGTTCATGTTAATGTTGGATTGTTAACTAATACAGAACCACTTTCTAATGAATATTAAGAAATTTTACATGAGTTCACCATAAAAACAAAATGCAGAATTGACGATAAACAAGGCGAAGGAGTGCTGTGCTATCTCTACTCTGAGAATTTTCTCAGTATTGCCAACCCCTCACCATTGCCCTTATTGAATTTAATTAGCAGCGCAAAGCCTACGGCAATGTTCAGTTATTCTTTAGCGTGATCACACGATTGTTTCCAATTTATGCTACTACTATGATTCTTGGCTGCCTAGACCTTCCCTGTCCACTCAAATTGTTGAAATGTTTAGGTGTCATGAGATCAGAATATTTTATGAATAACGGTTGATCATGTGTACAACACGATTGACTTTTAAATGTTGACGTATTTAACTTCTCGATTGAGTTGTAACCAGTCTAAACTTAGAGGAACATTTTTAGAGAGCTTTTCATTCTACGTTCTAGAACAATCATGGATCTTTTGATTATATCTGATAAGATAAAAACAAAGATAAGGTACCGAGTGCCACTTTGAGTTTTGTTTTTTAAATAGTTGTTAGGTATTGAAATGAAATGGAAAATAATATTCGAGAATGTTAATGCATGCAACAATAAAAAAAATATTATATAGGAATTAAATATTTATTGATAAATATGTCGAATTCTCCGACGACCGCGAATAACGATAGACATTGAACTCGATACACAGTAATTGTTTTATTCTCATAGTTATCGCGGCAGATGGCCGACATTTAAAAAATGTTTGCCTGTGTCTTTTAGAAGATAAGCGCCCGTATTTGTATCAAGGTTAAACTGTCATATCAGATATTCCGGTAAAAACTTAACGAAACGTTCATACTTATGAATGTAGTTCTTTCTCTTTTATAAGAAATACACGTGCAGGCGTTTTTGCATCATTAATGCATTGATTGGCTTTCTGGCATATCGAATGCTCGTATGCAGTTTTGTTACCATGATGCACGATTTAAGACAATTTCTAGTTTTGAATAGCGCCATCTATTAGCTTAAGTTGCCTTTTATCACGAACAGCGACATCTGACGCATTTATAGGCACGCTGCTCGTACGTACGTATTCTAGGACCATTTTACCAAGCATTGTCATCGGTCAAACGCTTTGATTGGCCATCAGCTAAGTTTAATACATATATTTATTTAAGTAATCGGCAGATCGGTGAACTATTAACACTTGACGGGTTGTTAACTCATTCGCGTTTGTCATATAAAAATAGTCTTTGGATATTGTTTTTGTATTTTACTTGAATTATATTACTTTACTCAAAAATTTTGCTATGATAGCTTTCAAGATTGAAAAGTCAAAGTTGGAATTCGCTCTTTAAAGCTTAATGGCAGTGCCATTTTTAGAATTAGTTTTCTTTTGAAGAAAATAATCCAATTCGATATATTAAATTAAACATTCTGAGACGAAACATGTTTTAATTCCACACTTTTTAATTATTAACTCACGAAAATAATTAATCGAGACATATATTTTTTTTTGATGGAGTTACTAATGAACGATCAAAATTGATAAAGCGCATCATTTAAATCAATTATGATTCATCATTTGTTTAATATACACATGTACATACTCATTGGTCTTATGAAGGCTCTCTCATCGATTCAATTTAAAATAACACGAGAATAGAGTACCTCCCGAGCTGACAAAGGTATGTTCCGAGAACGGGCCTGTCGCCTTCCTCAAAGGGGAATATTTGCATATGTTTAAGTTGAAACTGACATTGGCTATAATTCGCACTCTCGCGGGGGCCTTGTACGTTCCGAATTGATTTTTGAAGTACCCCTGACTTTTTGTTCGTTTGCAATGTTTAGAATGTTATTTTATATCATTTTAACTACAAAGTATATCATTGTATGCATATTTCGACTTTAAGTATTTTTCCGTGTATTATTAAATTGAGATTATAATCAGATATATATTAGATACATATATGCGAACTATTGAAGGAGATGGATATTAAAAAAAAATACAAACATTATAACATTGTACATACATGATTTACGTAAATATCATTCATAGTGTATTTAATTATTATTTACTAACATAAAACAATTACGTATTTTTGCTCATTATTTGTACATAAACGAGAACGAATTTGATATTCATTTAGTACATTTGATTGTATTTAATTGGCATACAACATTAAAAGCAGAAAATAGCAAATACGTACAATGTACTAAGGAAGGTATACTTATTGCATTTCCGTATGACATAGCATTAGTTTGACATGAGCACGCGCATAAAATCGTTCAAGAGCTTAGTATACCGTCTAAGAATTCAGTGTACCGCACTTTGTAGTGTCCGTTGATATCCTCTACCATAGAGCTAAGCGCCTACCGTGTCGTGTGTCGAAGAAGAGAGATGCGTGCGATGTCGCGATACCAGGCCGCGGAGGGGGGGCGAGGACCTTGCACTGAACTATAGAGTTATGATGATCTTTGCTTTAGAATTGACTATCAACATTATATTAGGAAAAACAAATCGTTGAGTCAAAGCAGAGGATATTATTTCGACTCCATAAGCCAGTTTGTCTTCAGAAAGGTGTTTTTGTGTTAGTACGTACTGTATCCGATGTCTTCATCATTTCATTTTGCGTTAGCCGTTGACGAATTGATTTTTGAAAATAGCTTTATAATATGTTTAATATATTTTCTTAATCCATTCGTTTTGATTGTGATTTCCAAAAATGTTTATGGCTGTTGTTCTAGAATAGCTGATATGTGGGAACATGTAACATTTGTATTCGTAGCAGATATTGCTTATTTTGCAAATTCCTCAAATAATTATATTACCTACTGCAGCGTTTGATATAAGTTTGTTTCTATTTGTTTTAAGCAAGATGAATTGAGATCATGGCTGAGTAGGAAAATATGTCTACGAATTAGGTGGTACCGCTGTCGAATATAACGATGGACGAAAGAACCGTTCGCTCCATATTTCGGAGTCCAAGTTAAGTCATCAGTCAAGGACGTTGTCATTGCATCGGTGATAAGGGTCGACAGCAGCCTCAACCCGCACTGTGTCAAGGTGGGGACCTTAAAATCCAAACAGCTCAATCTGAAATAAAAAGATTGTGCGTGGATATGCTTCAACAGAATAGAGATTAAAACCTGCCATACTTATAAGCTTGATTTTAGAATAATCTCGAATCGGTAAAGAGGCGAGACAAACAAAAACTACCATAGCTAATTGTTCATAACTTATTTATATCTAAAATTGAATCGATGAAAGCTATGGTTAAACGTATTTTTCAGGTTTTATGGCACAGCATTGTAGTGTCTCTATTCAGAGCGTCCGTACTCTAGATAATGGATCCAGAGGCAGAGAGGTGGGAAGTGTCGGTGCAGCACAAAGCGGCGGCCGGCCATTAACCGATATGACACGACTATAAAGTAACCCCGCGGCGCCGATGACGGGTCCGTCGGCATGTGAATATGCTCTGGCTGAGAATCGGAGAGATATATCTGGACTTATGTGATAGGAATACCACGTGATAGGAATACTATTTGAAAGAAATAGAATCTTAGGAATAAAGAGGAAAATATTACTATTTTACTTCGGCTCTTTTTTTTTGCTTCTTTAATTAAATTTGATTAAGTGATGAAAACAGGGAACGGTTCTAAAATTAATGCGAAAATTGATGTACGACTATTGATGGGTTGTTTGTAAGATAGAAGTATAGAGATAAATGGTGACTGTTTTGTATTTCCTTATCCATTCTTACACATGTATGTCGGTAGGTATATAATTTATTTGTGTTAATCCGTTTGCAACTTCATTATGCAATGTCAAATAATAAAAAAGACGTTTGAGTGAAATATTAATGAATACTTTTTTTATTCGATATCATTTAGTAAATGATACACACGTAACATCTACAAGTCGTAATAACATATTTATAATTTACAACATGGTGTACGACTTTTTATTTGCCGTTTAAGTTAAGTGATTATAGAACAAATTCTCTCAGATTGACCAATCAAGTTCGAGTATGGCACCCTATCCTACTTTCAATCTTAATTGTGGTTTTAGAACTGATTCAGGTTTTGTTGTTAGTTCAGATTTCGTCTCCTGTCTCGGTTTCGATTTCGGTCTTAGTCCCGATTCTTATTTTTTGTTCACAGTTACGATCTGCTTTCTATTACGATCACGGCCTTGCTTTTATTTTTAATTTCTAGTTGACTCTTGATTCCGACTTCATTCCTATTTTCGGTTTTCCGATTTCAACTTTGTTTTTTATTCAGGTTCCAGTTCTGCTCCAGTCTCCAATCCTAGTTTTGCTACTATTGAAATTTACAAAATGTGTTTGTGTTTTTCCTTTTCGTAACTGGAGTAAATCTGTGATAGATTTTGCGTGAATTCTATTTACGTTTATAGCGTGAAATCAAAGCAATCAAACAGATAAAAAAAAGGCTAATGAACTGGCTTTTATATTTATCGAAATTGTTTGATATTTATAAGAACCTCTAATACAATCAGGCAGCGTGCAGAGTTCAAGTTTCGAGTTCTTCAAACAGAGATTATGGAAGCATATGCATGTTCAGTGCAGCAACGAAAACCTAATGACGCGAGAATGTCACTAATAAAATAACCAGAATAAAGAGGTTAAAGCGGTGTCGCCGATGCCATAGAGCAGAGCACGTTTCCTTTCCGTGCGACCGGCGGGGAGTATTTCGCGTCGACAGCCGAGCGGCGCGTCGTCGCCGACGTCGTGGCGTTTTGTTTGCGGCGTCGCGCGGTGAGGTGTCGCGATCGATTCCCGGTAAATCCCCGTCATAAGCGGCCGCCATAACGTATCAATTGTCGCTGTACCGATTTCACGGTATTGCGTTCGCGCAAGGCAGCGTGGTCGATCGCTGTAACCGTTTTTTCTTTTTATTGTACTCCGCGAGTTACATCGCCTTAAGGAGGTGCGGCGCGTTGTACGGCCGGCCGTAATGTCTGTATGCCCTTATCGCGTGTAAATTCTAAACCTGCGTAACCTTTCGATCGATGAGGTTTTTTTTTATCTTAAGATAAATAATTAAACCTTTCTTTTGGTGCCTCGGACAGCAAGTAGAGACGTCGTATTGCATATAACGGTCATTGGTAACTGTGAATCTGTACTGGGAGAGTGTCTTAGGGTCGAAATTAGACTAGATTAGATATAAAAAGACTATGGCAAGGATCTTAGTGGTGAGTGGTCAACACTTCATACGATGATAATTAAAGACAATTAAAGACTATCCATTTGCTGATAATGATTATAGAAAGGTAAAAGGAATACGGAAAATGTCATAATGCCATGCATTCGACGTTGAAATCAGTAGTAGTGAGAATTGGAACAAACAATATATGAGCAGTATTTTATAAGGTTTTATCATTCAGTATGAGGTATTAATGTGTGCGTGTGTGTGTGTACAAGTGTGTGTCTTATAAAATGATCGAAAAATCTTTTTTAACGAAATTCTGTAAGCTGTTTTACCGATAATTTCTAAAACCTAACTATTGATAGCTCTTCTGCTTGAAAACAACTTCGATCATTGCATACTGTATCAAAATCGGTGGTTCGTTCGAGAGATGTTATTAACGAAAAATTCAAAAAGGGTTTTTTGAGAATAACATATGATATTCTTGTTGGATTTATGTTTGGTACAGGATCATCCTTTTCTGTATAAAAAACTGCGTCGGATGTCAAATTTGCTGTAAAGCAGATCAAAATTAAACAACGCAATCGAAAGATATGCTAGGTCAAAAAAGATCTTTATTTAAATAAACCAGATGTTAGAACTCGAAGAGCTGAATATGTATTGAAATTATATTTTTGTTCTCGGTGAGTTTAAAACAGCACAAAAATCAATCTTTAAAGCTCAAGCTCAACAACTTACCGGTACTTACATTTTTGAAGACTTTGAACTCGAAAATAGTAAAAAATTGCGGGAATGGCCTATAAGATCAACAATTTTTCAAACTTTCGAGCATGAACAGTTTAAAGATAAGTCTTTCATGGTTGAGACAACTATATTTTTGAACTCGTCGAGCTCAAAATATATCATTAAATATCATAACGAGAAGCTTTAGGGACGACCTGCAAGGTCAACCGTCTTACAGATCCTTAAAAAGTTCAGGTCGACTCAAGGTGTGGAAGCATTTTACCACTAGGGGACCCACTTAACACATGTTCAACTAGATATAACGAATATTGAACTGGATGGTGTACTCCAAAGAAGCTCGTTACGCGTTTTTTGTAAAATGTACTATTAGACATCGTGAGTAAAGTAATCAGGACAATCGTAATAAAACTAATTATTAGTATATTTATATTTTAAAAACTTTGGACGTACATCGACGATTCGGTCTTCGTAAAACCAGAGTTTCAAGGACAATTTATCAAATTCTACAAGACTTAGCCTCTGATATAAGCAATTAGGCTTTCTGATCTTACAAATTTAATACGTCTCAGTGTTTAAGTTTTCCCTTTAGATAGATACTCAAATCGATAATAATTGTAAAGTATTATAGTGAATCTAGAATTGTTTTTAAAATGGTACAAGAGATCATTGTATTATTTCTATACCTGTTACAAAATAGAGTTTCACAGCGAAGATTCTTGGAGTGATTATTCCATAAGAGGTTTCTTTCAAGTGCTGTTTAACTATTAAATGAAATTTTAATATTAATTTATGAATAATTGTAAAATAAGACTTATTATATGTAATAATTATTTTTGTAAAACACAATGATTATAGATGCAAATGGTAACAATGAAATTATTGCTGTATTTAAAATAAGTAATATTTACCTAATTGTTATCTTAAGACGAAGTGAGATAAAACAAAAAGACACTTTGACTATTAATGTATTGTAACAGTAACATAGGCAGCCTATAATAAAAATAACAACAATAAATAATTTATTAATGAATATTTCCTTATCATTGAAATATTGTCTTGAAACGAACTGGCTGGTATGCTGTGGACGCTATAGATGGCGCTAACGTCGTCCACATAGCGAATAGTACAAACAGCCTCAAGTTCTACACGTAATTACGTGTTATAAGGAAAGAGCAGCAAAGTGGCGGTGGGGTGGCGAGTTAAGTGCGGGGGTGGCGATAAATTAGATGGTCGCGGGTGCCGCGCTCCTATCGGCGACCGATAGAAGTCCTCAAAGCTCAAAGCCCACGATCTCGTATAGTGATGTTCCTATGATGATTGATATCGATTTCTTTTTTATCGACATCTACCATCGTAAGTCGAACAACTGTAGAGAAAATTATACTCACACATTACACATGATATTTAGTACAAATTTAAATAATGAACGTTAATATACTAAGTGGAAAAGTACTTAAAAAGCTTTATTTGACTTAACTTTATTCGATGGGCATATGGCATATAGTTCATAGATATATATTTAGATAATATAACTGTATCGTTTGCAATTTATCAGAGGTTTTTATAGAAATGAATGATCTATGCGATACATGTTTTGATTTTATTCCAAAACTTTATGTTTGTAAGGTATCTACTTAATGAAATTAAGGGTGAAATTGAAAAAAAAATCTATATTTCTTTTTGGCATTCGAACAATGGTCACCCTAAAATAAAAAGAGTGGGAAATAGACGATATTTATAATAATTTACTAAATAAAATAATAAAAAATAAATGTTGTTATTTTGATTTAAACATATAAATATCGAATAATTTCCATTTATTTTCATTTGTTGAAAAATAAAACCACAACTGTATAGTGAAGCATCTTTGTCTTCATGTTCTCCTTTAAAAATGTTGATACTGTAAAGTTAATCTTTTGAATGATTAGGGGTCTTAAAACTAAAGGAGTTTAATTTTGGGAAAAGACATTATTATTATCATCATGATAAAAAAAAAATATAACTTTTTTTTCTCTTATCCAACTATGTACTATTTTTTTATTACTCTATCGTATTTCATCGATGTAGTCCGTAGTTGTGTGTATCACGCGACTATTCGAGTGTGAGTTAGCGTTCCCGGCACGTCCCGGTCAGCTGGGCCTTTGTCTGTTTTCTTTTTAATTACCTCCCAATAAATACCCTCTCGGCGACTTCGGGCAGTCTTCCGAAAGCGGGAGAGGGACCTCGGGGGTGACTCCGCTCGATAAAACTTAGCGGGCTTTGTGGTACGCCTCCTGTGATGCCTTCGGTAGACGCATCATTTACGTGCGGTTGCATATCGGAAAATTGCTGTACTGCCTTTTCATGAACAAGGGTAAAGTTTTGGCTACAGAACTTTTCATTGTTTCGCCGTCTTTTGAAGTAAATAAGCAATATCATGCTCGCTGTTTCACTGACTTTCGATATAATTATTTCTGAAAATAATGATTTCTGAAAATTTCTTGTCGCGTATCGAATCACTTCAATTTTAATTTTGAGACAGATTTATTTAGTTGATGTATATAGGAATGATAATTTATGGAAATAAACGCCGAACCGTGGTGTTTATTAATGTTTGACAATACAGCCCTAGCACAGATTTTGGAGTTAACGCGTCCACAACTTTTTTTTGATATGCTGCTCAGCGAATGAAAGGTTTTATGCGTGACCTGTGCAATGTTCTAGGAGTTCTTTTTTGACTGGCCTCCAAGGAAATGTGCCTCCGTGAGACAAGAACTTTGTTTAAAAATAGTTTTACAAATTAAATATGTAGTTTTTTTTAATATTAGGCGATTTAAATCAATCCTGTTGACGCTTTTGAATATAAAAGAAACCTGTCACACGTTACGTTCACATATCGTATCAAAGTTTGATCAGCCCATCATCAAGGCACACCCCATTACAGTCTTTTTTTATTATATATTAAATAATTTCTTCAAACTTCTAAGGAGCGATTGTTGTGTACCAAATTTATAAAATATATAACAATGAATCAACTTCTGTGAAATTACAATGGTTTTTATAAGAGATATACCTAAATGACGTGTGAAATACGAAATTATGCCGGAATCGGTATAATTTTTCATATTTTATATCATATGATATAATCATATTTCATTATATAATTTCATATCGGTATATCTATCAAATTGACAAAACTAAGCAATAATTTTTAAAATTTAATTTGAAAGTTTTTATTGAAGATCAAGAAAGCACGTCAAGAAATCTGCTGTTTTTTTAAAAAAGATAATACTCTATACATTGACCAAAATCAATATAACTGCTTGTTTGCTCAAGTTTAACTAAGTTTAAATTCAATATATCAATAATTAAAGTACAATCTATTTAATATTGAAGGTTCTGATTTAATCGGTCGCTTCAACAATATATTACATTTTAGAGTGGCATAAAGTAGAATATTTTTCAAGTAATATCAGTAACGTTCACTTTATTTTATTAATGCGTCATTATAAGTTGTAGTCATTTTGCAATAGAATAATAACATCAATGGATATACATAAATAAAATATATACATATATACGTATGAAAATATCAACGCCCTACCGAAGGTAATAAAATAAATACAGGCCGCCTCTAAAAATGAATCACATACGTGTTACGGGGGAGGTGGTGTAATCGTACATTTGGTAAAAATAAAGTGTCCCATCTAGAGCCGGGGCCGGAGTTCGACTCCCGGGCCGGTTTTGTTTTATTGATACTTCAGCGGCGGAATGATTTCGCGTAGAGCGCACGGCCCCCAGGCGACTCGCTGGCCGGTTTGCTGTTCGCGGCCGCAGGGGCGGACTGCTGATCATGGTGTTGCTTATTTTCATGGAATCGAGTATGGAATGGCATGGAATCATGAAAGTATATGATATATATAGACCGAAAAGCAACTGAACTGGCCGATTACGTGGTAACGTTATGTTACAGCTCATAATTTGTGAACTCAGCCGTATATAGCACTATGGATTGTGTGGGCAATCTATCATGTTCCAAGTTCCTACCGCTGGTATCACCGAAGATGAAATAAATTATTTTAAAAAAAAATTTGGTTGCCTGTAAAGTCGGTATACGGGCGAAAGTTTTACGTGACAACGACTTTGAATGGTAAAATCATTTTAATGTGAATATTCATTCGTATAGTAGGAAGAAGGATGAAATAATAGTAACAATTTAAAACATTTATTTATACAAAGAATTATATTTAAAACATTAATTTATACAAAGAATCTCGCACTGAATTTCATATTAACAAAATTTTATTTTACCTTTACACATACATACGTATTTATATACAAATATACATACAATAACTTGCAATACATTTGCAAGCTATGCACTAATTCTCTAGTGCTGCGCGCGCAGACCGATCATAGTTGAGTGGGAGAGAGACGCAAGGCATTCGGCGGGCCTCTCTCTCGTTCGGTGACTCATCGTTACGTTACCGAGCGTTACACTTTTTCAAAGTGACTCCCAGCCGCAACCTAATTTAAGACGTTGTCACGTCAAAAAAATCTATAATAATTTCAATTATATATTTCGAGACGATTATCAATTCGACTTCAATCAAATACGTTAATTCTGTGAACTAAGCCCGTGAACAGATTCAGCATCAGTATCAGCAGACGTATCGTTTTAATGACTCTTTGTAGATATCATGAAATTCTATAAATAACATTGACACATTCAAAACATCTTGTTACGGAAATGGTCGAGTGCGGTCCTGGCGCGGGTGTCGCGGGACAGCCGAGTGATCGAAACAGATACCTCGGTCATCACGTACCATCGCCGAGCCCCTGAAACATTCATGACCCGGGGAGTGTCTGTAAAACACGGTTATGATCCCTTTCGAGTGCACACCGCTTTTTTTTTACGGTCGAACATACACACCACTTTATTCCGAGAGCGGAGAATTATATTTTTTTATATCCCTTATCGGGCGTAATTCTGTAATTTTTGTTGGCTGCGGTCTTTTTTCCTTTACCGCGCTGCCGTCTTTTGAACCACGAGTTGGAAAAGGACCTCACTGCAGCGATACGATTGCGTTTTGAAATTGTCAGGCGTTAGCTAGCGCGGATGCTTTTGCGTTTAGTAGAAATTTGAGACAAAAAATCGTCGTGCATATCTTACGAGTAATTAAAACATACGCACGAGTCTATCTGGGCTTAACCTTTTATTACCTGTTATTATTACCTTGATGGTGTCGAAATGAAACGAAGTGATTAAAGTAAATCGAGCGTTGTAGTCAAATACTTTAAAATATTGTTTGCACACATTACACATCTTTATTTCTAGGTTTAAGGTCTTTACAGAAATTCGCTTATGTTTCATTTAGGGAGAAATAATATTGTAATGCCAGAAATATGCAATTACATTAAGTTTAAATTAAACAGGTATTGTAATATTTATACATTAAAAATAAATAAATATAGAATAATATGAAGGCAAATATGTGTTTGAATGGTTAGTATATTGACTATAAGTATATTAATTCTGTACTATAACCATAGGCAATTAAGATCGTTACTATGGGCAGCGGCAAATTGTGAATAACTAGAAAAGTTATGAACAGATTTAGTTCATAATATATATTTTTTCAATTCATTTCAAAACCTATTTTAATTAGGGGGTCAGAGGGAAGGAGACGGGTAGTTAACCACTATGAAAGCCAATTAACGGTAGATTATACATCTCAGGGAATGAATCATTTATTCATCTCACAATATGCATATAGGAAGTAACCCATAAATACTTATTTTATCGTGTGGGATGTTAGTCCTTGGTAATCTATATATATACGCTTGCTTTTAACATGTGAAATATAGTCCACTATTTAGAGGACTAAGATAAAATAAACTATTGACTCTCACTTAGGTTTTCGATATCTGTCAATTCTCTCGAATCAATATTCACTTCGTTGGATAGGGATTTGTAGTGGAAGTACAAAGTCGGGGGTCAGCTGCATGGTCCTGCAGGGTCAGGTTGCATGCTGTGTGTTGACGCATGTTGTAAGTTTTTCGTAATTTGTTCTATTGTAATCGCATCATAATTCGCATGATGGATGAGCGAAAATATGGATAGAGGAATTGAATGTCAAACGAACAGGAGAGCAGGGAGGTGTTATGAAATTTCGTTTTTGCCCTTAGCTATAGAAACTTAAAAAGACAGTTTTCAGATTTACAACATTAGTAAAGAATCGAATGGTGTAACATTTTTTATAGGGTTTCGGATCGTGTACTGTCGCAAGCATGTACGAAACAACTGAACACAATAATATTCTGACCAAATATACTTGAGAACCTGAAATTAATTCCTCTGAGATTCTAAGCCGTATCTAGTGCATATTTATTTTCTAAGTACATTTAGTTTTTAAATTATTTTTTGTTATTCGGATAGTATGTTAATCTTTTTAATAAATACATTTCGATCGCGCCTACCCATCTATTGATCAGATATCCAGATCACCAAAACTTCAAGTACTTCGATTCACAGACCAAATCATTGTATTTTACATTATTCAGAGACAACGAAGCCTTATTTTGTTCGTTTTCTGATTCGCATTTCATCGGTTCCTATTATGTTATTCTTCGGTAGAGAATTTCCAGCAGAATCTCACATTACCCAGAACGTACGCCGCGGCCGGGTTCGTCTACGCGCTGCATTCACCTGCTATCGGCTAATCTACGAGCGGGCAGTAAATCGAGGGGGCCCGCGTAAAGCAGTCGGGGCCGGTGCGGTACAAGAATGGCCACTCAGAGCGCCGCGGCGCGACAACGCACTTATCTCGCCGTGGTGACAAATACCGTCGCGGCCGATGCTGTCCATGCGCTGAGATAGGGTGCGGTATTTAGCCACTCTCGAGCGGCCATTAGAGGAAATGTCCGACGCTACCGATAAAGCTAGGCTCATGGCTGTCGCAATATGGAGCATGGTTGTGTGCGCTACCTTCACCAAATTTTGGCACATTACTAGGCGGCAACTTTTTTCGGGTGCCTATTGCACTTTAGTTGGGCTGTGACGTCTGTGAACTACACTTGTGGATATGTGGCTCAATCGGAGAGGCTAATTAATGGCTATCACGAACTGAGTTTGTCAACGTACATGTGGTAGATTGAATCTCCTGGTATTAGTCGCTCGGATGGTAAGCGACCTGATGAATTAACGTTAATCGCCTGGCAAAGAGGGCGCTGTCTCAGCTGGGACGCCACATGTGTCAACACGTTCGCACCGTACCATCTAAATAATACCTCAGGAGCAGCAGCCTCCGGGGCCGAATTTGCCCCTATACAAAAACACCTAAAATAAAGCATTCTAAAAGACACATACCTCTATATACCGGTTGCTTACAAACAGCTGGCCCATGGGGCAGTAAGGGAAAGTCATTCATAAGAGTGTTAGGCGGGAGACTCAGAGACACCCCCGTTCGGGGTCTTATCTGTTCCAAACCCTATCTGTCGCCATCCGACGGGGCGATGCTGCTAGTATAATGGGGACGTTTAGACCAGGACAGACCAGGGACGGCATTTTTGTAATATAGTCTGTCATTTTTAGCTCAACGTTTATTTGATTTTTAATTAACTTATATCTTTTAGCTAAATTATTTAATTTGTAGTCCTATATAGACATATATATGTATATATATATGGATTTCTTATTTTTTATAAAATTATATTCTTCTTCAGGTTTCATTGTATATTCAACCTCGAAAGTATAGTATATAATTGGTTTGAAAATAATAATATACTTTATTGTATGAGGTCAGCATGACCCCACTACTAAAGCACACATTCCCACAATATATTTTATTACTGACTGAGGGATTTAGACTTTTGCCCGCCGCGCTGTTCCGACGCGGGTCGGGACCGCTAACGATTGTCGCCATCGACGTCATGAGGATGCCATCCGGGACCGACAGCTTAATGTGTCAACCGACAAATAGAACTAATTTCTTTTATTTCGACTAAAGTTCAAAACTCAATGGAGAATTTTCCCACGGTTAAGATTGAACTCGGGACCGTCTGGTTTGTAGGTGACGCTCTTGATCACTGCTAGCGCTTATAATATATTTTTAATATATTCGTAATGTAGTTTAAATGATATTAAGACTAAAACTTATTATATATTGCTAAAATTTTTCATATTAATCTTTAAGAAGCCTTTCCCGCGCGAGCGCGCGGACTATTGGTTATAGACATTACATCAAAGGCAAACGCCTCATAACTAAGTACAATTTAATGAATCACATATTTGAATTATTTAAATAAAAAAAAATGAAATGCATTCTACAAGTACTAAATTTCAACATTGATATTTTTAATTTATAAAAAATCCCATAAAACAATAGAAATAAAATGCATTTAAAAGTGCAAGTATAACATTATTTTTCATTTTTTTTTGTAGTTTTGCGTAAATTTTGTGTAATCTGGTCAACAGACCCCTTAGACGAGCGTCTGTTTAATATGAGTATTTTTAAGTGACAATTGTAATAAGTTTTCATAAATAAATTATCTCCAGAAAATAAGTAAATTTTCAAAGTGTATAAAATTTAATTTTTAGTCAATGCACTCTCAAGAGCAAGAATTAAACTTATATGGGTGTTCATTATATAGCTTCAATTCTTTCGGATTTTGTCACAATCGTAATCCGGAAATGCACTCAAACGCAGTAAAATCGGGAGAGGCCTCTTAAACTGAACTTTTTATTTCTATTTTGCCAGTACGTAGTCAACTAACAATATTCTAACAACACACAGACGGTTGTACCAGTCTTTTTGTAAACAGAAATATTTCTTGTTCTAGATCAACTTTACGAAAGGAACGGTGGACATCGAATGGTTAGCCCGTAAGAAATATAACATTGTATATACTTTTGGTAATGACTAACTTAAGCACATTTCTTATAACAGGTCGTCGATAGTTAAGTTAGATATTATCACTTTTATATTTAACGATAAATTCAAATGATTTTTGACCTGGCCGGATCCAAAAATGGAGATTACGAACATTAACACACATTCGTATTTATCAGGTACATTTACAGGATTTTCTAACTAGTAATAGGTACCATATCTACTTACCTATGTCGATATGCTTTAAGTCTTTTGTTTTCTTTGTCAACAAAGATTTGGAAGATGTCAAGTTCTAGAACCACGTCCGTTTATTTGATGGCGTTATAGCAATTATATATATACGATTGATGAAACACTTTTAATATAACAAGAAGTATATATCGTAAAAAATCCATTCCATCACTTTATGCCATATTGGAAAAACTATTAGGATTTCTTAGACACAAATTCTATTACCGTCTGTGTTGTTGTAATATAGCACCATCCGACTAACTTTGGTTGTTTTATGAATATACCAAAAATCTACATGACATAACCGACTTGTTAGGGTACTGTTTTTTAACTGCCTTTTTGGTTTTCCCATGTAAGATGTCGTTGAGTTTTAGCGTCGCATCTGCAGCGAATAGATTAACTATTAATAGAAACACATATCTAGACTTTATATATAATATTGATATCATTAATAGCTAATTCACAGTTTCATCAAACGATAAATAGACACATTTTTGAACTTAAACTATTATTTATCTATTTTATACATTGATATGTAACCTTCTTGGGATGTCTTGACACAAATATAGGCCAAATAATATTTTGTGGTTTTGAAAAATTAAATTGTTAGCGCAACTATATTTAGTAAAGTAGGTGTATAAAGAATCATCTAAATTACCTTCACCTTGAAATGCATTCGATGTATAGAGATACTGAAGTTAATCAATGTTTTAAATACATCGCTGCCTGTCTATGACTTGTAAATATATTTTCAAGATAAATGCGAGCAATTGATTATTGCCTATTTAACAATTTCCAAAGACAAACTTTCGTGAATTTTATGGGTACAACATTGCGTTATCGAATTTCGATTTACGGTTGGACCGATAGCCATGCGAGCTCGTGTTGCATTAATGTTTATTCAAATAATATTTCATTTGCATTTTTTCTTTTATTTTATGATATAACGTCTTAAATCTTCTCAAATCATAATATTTTTAGTTTTCCATTTTATAATGCAAAATGAATGAAACGATTGTAATTTTTATGGGTATAGTTAGCTTTCATTTTCAATAATTTTATTTAATAGGCCGAAACCATTTTGTACAAACATGATCGGGTAAAATCCACAAAATTGGAGTTTGTGTAGAAATGCAGCTATTAAAATTTGGACTTAAAAAAAAAACGATATTCAAAAGCTGTGATAAATATATATCGTCTTACAGTAATTGCGTAAAATTGAAATTGCATGTGAATGCTGTAAGGCCCCTCCGCTCAGCCTTCATTTGAGGTGGGGTCGCTTTTAAACCGCCGGAGTTCATTTTAGATTTTTTTATGAATATAAAGAATTCCTCAAAATGAGGAATAGTGATTTTGTAATCACAAAAAATCCTCGAAGAGTAATTATTGTTACACCTGTTTCACTAATATCTATTACATCGTGACATTTCCATATCGTATGCTAGATCTCCATCTGTTTGTCACCCGTTCATTGTCCACCGCTGGGTGTTTTATAGTAATTTAATATTTCTAGATTTCGTTAGAGACGTTTGTCAACGATATGAAAACGAATTCATTTCAATATACCATATATTTACATATATATATATATATATATATATATATATATATATATATATATATATATATATATATATATATATATATATATATATATATATATATATAAAAAATATACATATATATGTATTTAGTTTTTAATATCATTGTATTAAGTTAGATATTAGCTGATTTAATATGAGCAGTGGCTTTAATTTGTTATAAAACATCATAATGTGATATAGAAAAATTCTTTCCTTTGCGGATGTAGCTCACGAATGGCTGGATTAATTTTTAGTTATAAAAGTGTCATTATCAAAATATCCGAAATCAAAATTCTAATAATTTTTCTTTATTTATCTCGCTTTAATTACATAATATAAGAATTAACTGCTTCTGTCAAAAAATAGCTTCATAATTCTTTTTATGTTTTTTTAGCGTTATTGATAAATATATCTATCCAACATTTATATTATTGCAGTTTGATTGGATTTATGTGTTATATTTCAAATCGGTCGGGCAGGAAATAAACTGATAATTTTCACACCGGCTGAATAGATTATCATCACAGATGGCTAAAAATCATTCCCAATAAACCGGTATTTTAAACAAAAATTTGGGCAGCGTTTGACCTTACAGACTAGCCCTAAAACTTCCAGCATCGTTTTGAGTACTAATGGTTAGCAGCTCGGAAAGGACGAATATACTATTGGTTACATTTTCGAAGTCAATATTATTGTAATCTGTCAATATAATTAAAAAATTTAAAAGTGATTATCTGATTGCTATTTTACAATTCAAATAATTTTGTCAAAGATATGTTTTGAATGAAGCGTCTAAATTGAACAGGGCTTGGGGCATTCGATGCAATGTTCTGGCTCAAAAAGTATTTATATTTTAATAATTGTAATAATTTCGTCAAGAAATATAAAAGTTATCCTGGAAAAACCATTTTTTTTATTATTATGAGAACTTTTTTTTAAATATTTCACCAACGGTGTTTCAAAAATTGAATAGATGTTGGTCAAAATCACAACATTCAACGCATTTTTACTAAAAAGAAAGCTGATGATATTTAGGAATCCATTATGATCGAATGGTTCATAACATATTTTTAAAAAAAGTTTAAAAGCTTTTTATTTGAGATTACTCAAAATTAATTTAATTTGTTGATGTCAAGTATTTGAGAAATTTAAGTTCATTAATGTGCTTTCGAATGCCGCCACTAAATCAGATTTGGAACAGAATTTCCTTGATTATAGGTAATTTTTCATTTTTGGTTGCAGAAAATAAAAAAAATTGCATTGAAAGTGATCCATCTGCTTGAAGTGCTTCAGTGCTATAGTAGACATACAGACGGACATAGGTATCACAATTAACACCCCTCCTTTTTCGACGGGCATAAAGAACACTCTCATAGATCTTTTTAAAGATCATACTATTTTGAAAAACGTTTCGAGCTAACTCTCTAAAACTGAATTAGTGGAAAACCACTAATTAATAGTCAATAGCTACTATTTTAAGATGTCCAAAGTATACGACCAGCAATAAGTGGTTATCCACTCTTTCAATTAGTGGAAATGACTACAAACTAAAATTGTAAATTTTCTACTAATTAAAAAGTATAATTCTACTATTATAAAAGTGATTATTTTACTAATTGTCAAGTGACTACTAATCTAGAACTACTAATTCAGTAGTGAAGTTGGACCATATTACTTCTTCAATTAGTGAAAAATTACTAATTGAAAAGTAACGCCTACAAACTTAGTAAATCTGTAGTAGATTAAACTAAAAATTACTAATTTTGATGTAGTTTCTACTAATACTACTTCAATTAGTAAAAATTCTACTAATTCAGTTTTAGAGAGAATGAAAAAAATGTGAAGGATACCACATCTATAAATGTATTGTTTATAATAATCTTTTATTCCCGATTTACACAAAATTCTCGGTGTACACAAAAGGTATCTGTATCGAATCTATTTTCATTTCTTCCTTTTGAAAATATTTTTTATTCATTTTTCTACCTTTTCGGTAGAAATGTTTCTCTTGTTTACGATTATCAGCTAGATGGCTATTATTGGTGGGGTGCCTTAATCTAATGGAGAGCTTTGTACCGTAGGCGTAATTTGTGACCGTGTAAAGCTTTATCTAGTTTGAAAATAGGGTAACTTTTATTACATTGAACCTTTTCAGTTGCTTATTTCAATTTTATAGTATCGAGCTTTGTATATCCAGCTTTCTTCGAACGAGTCAAAACTGTTTTGTGGGTCAATCTGCAGCTCTTTAGGTATTTTTTAAGGACTAATATGCCGATGTTGATGTACTTTTGCCAAAATGGCATCGACTTTATCTGTAACAGATCGACCAAAACGAGGTTCATTTTTGACATCAAAAAGTACTAGACTGAAAACGCTTGAACCAGTTTTGTGCTACTCTTACCAACACTGCGTTAGGTCCATGAACGACACAATTTTTTTTCCATTTTTCCCTTTTTTGTAATAAAACTTCAAAATTTATATATTTCCATGTTACAGTCATTCTTTTTGGTGGAAAATTAAACAATAGATAAATGGTGGGACACCGTCTTTACTTTTTATTTTTCTCTAATTAATGGTATCAAAACTAGCCAAATACAATAAGCATTATTAAAGAGATTTTACTGAAACTTTTTACTTATAAAATACGAAAAAAATTTTTCTCCAACCTTGTATTTTAAATAATTTTTGGATTTCATCACCGATCGATTTGTAAAATCTGAGAAATTTTTAAGCTTAAAAACCTGCATCAAGCATTTTAAATAACTTTAAAATCGGTTACTTCCTTCAAAAGATATCTTCGACAAAATATTTAAAAACACAACGATCAGATAGTTTTTTACATTTGTAATAATTTTGAAAAACAACAATAATAATTTTTTGGTAGAAAACATAAGCAATAATAATGCTTTCTCAACTCGATAACATTATTGCTAACAGTAATGCGGTCGGGATGTTTTTAGGCTGATCTGCAAGGCTAATAGTTATCTAGATTCTTTTTCCTAATTTAAGTCGAACTACCGACGGTGTACTTAAACATTTTCAGACTACACTATTATTATATATGAAATGCTCGAAAAAAACTGGGGTCGAAGGACCACATCTAACTTGTAACATTTAAAAAGGATGTATATTTTGATTCAATCAAATTGAAGGCTGCAAAGTGAGCTGCGAGCGCGGACTCTTAATATTTGCTATTGCGACTCGACTTGTGACTAACTTCTCGGTTGACAATCAGTTTGAGCCACCTGTAGCTACACACTTGGAGGTGGAAAACTTCATTCTCAGTTCGGGTTTCACACCGCAAGAATGGTCGATGTCGTATCAGCTTTTCATTCCCTCAGTACTGACACATGAACTTTCTCATAATCTTTTCATTTAGGATTGAAGAGCTGTGATCTTAAGTTTTCCATACTGGTGCAGTACGATTATAGGGTTGTGATAACGCGTGTTCGTCGTCAATTCGACGATATCGTCCGACCGCCGAGAGCTTAACGTGTTCTACGATGCACGTAGCGAGTGGTTCAATCCGAATTGATAGGGATACAAACACGGTAGTTTCTGGTTATTAAAACCACTGAGCATTTAGATAATGCAGAGCAATTTACTATTTCTTTCAATAAGAAATTAACGTAATTGTATTGTTGTAGCGTAAAAACCTTTGATTAGATATATCAATTGGTAATAAGTACACTCGCGCACATTATGCCTAAGAGTGATTTGTTTATCGTTGTCGCTTTATTTTTTATTTGTTAATATAATTTTCATTATGCGTTATTACGGTAAAATAAGATTTTTTTAAACTACTCTAATGGATGTATACTATTTTTTCTAATCTGCACGATAATACTGTGTCATTAAATTCGTACATTCAGATAACGCAAATAAATGCACATCTATCACTACACCGAGTCTTAGAATGACCGTTGAGTGCACCTCGATGTTAAATTAGGTAATACATCGAAACGGCGGCGGTAGGGGGCGTTAAGAGCACAATAAATTAACGGGGGACAGGGATAATAAACCGAGACGCGTAAACAGGCGGCGCAAATAATGTGACTGCTATGGCCACTAACTGGCTAATTACCGCTGGTCGCTACTCGATCAGTTGTTGAAACTGACTAGTTTAGTTCTTTGACTAAAGGAAACTGTATTGTTGTATTTATAAAAGGAAGTGTTTTCATCATTAGGGGCCATCGATAAATTACGTCACACATTAAGAGGCGGGGAGGGGGTCAACGAAAGGTGACAATGTGTTGACTAAGATAGGGGGTGGGTCAAAACTATGTGACGTCACATGTCAAAATATAAAATACTAGAATGCGAAATAATCAAATTACTTGACTATGTCAGTTTTATTAAAGATAATTATTAATGTAAATAAAAAAAATTGAAAGAACTGCTGTTTTAATTTAATTACTTCTAAGTAGAAATTTGGAGTATGTGACGTCACACCAGGGGTAAAGGTTTTCACAAGTGTGACAATGTGTCACAAGGGCGGAGGGCGGGGGTCAAAGACCTTAAAATTTCTGGAACGTAATAAATAGATGGTTCTTTATCATTGACTATGTCAGACGAAGATTTAATTATCAGTATTTTTTTATAAAAGCTATCACCTGTATTCATCTAATAAATATTTTCTAATAAGTTTCTTTTTATGAAAAATGTAGAAAACAAACCGACAGCAACGATATGTGCTTATTAAACGATAAGGGCTTCTTAAATATATAAAACTTGATGGCAGTTTTAGTAGGGCTGAAAAGTTTCATGCCAACTAATTCCTCATCTATCGAAAATTCTATTTCATTTGGTTGGTGTGGCACATATTTTACAAAATTAGGAATCCAGTATTGAATTTCCATCTTACAATATATTATTTATAACAATCCAAAAATATATATAAAGCTAAATTGTTTTCAAGAAATGTATGGGTAGCAGAAGTATATAAATCGTATTTATTGCTTGTTGTTGTATTAAATTGAATAATTTCAAATTTTTTCTATTGAAATTTTCGTCTGAGTAGGGTACGGGAGAAAATAGGCTGTGACTGACACAGACAGACACGAGACTGCTTCTAATACATTTTTATTTTCTTCATTTTGTCGGATTTACACCGACCTATAAGGTTAAACTACGATTCTGATGACAACGTACGAGGAGCGAAGGAAAAGGCGAAGGACGCGTTTGCACAATTAAGTGTCAAATTAAAAAAACTTGTTAAAAAAGCTATCGGAATTCGTTAATAATTACTAGCTTACAATACTGTTTTGTGACGTAATAGAAACTAACTTTTTAAACTGACACTTAACAGGAAGTTACTTTAAGAATGGAATTTGCTTTCCTCGTTTTCCTATTAGCGAATGTTCTGGATAAAAGCCTTTAAATGAAGGATGTGCAATGACAAATTAGTTTTAAAAATGACTTCATAAGGAGATGGTGGAGCAGGCTATTATTCGAACAAAACATAGTATGATATCACATATTGTTTTTTTATTTCCTGTAAGACCCAAAGCGCTTGCGATCAATCGAAAATTGTCAATTAAGCTTTTTGCTTTTTACCAATGACCTAAACAAGGTAGTAAGCCAAAAGTTTTGTAAAAAAATGTTATCGCTTTCAATATAAAATTTATAAACCCGTAGTCAAGGTTCGTGTCGTAGATTTTCCACTTAAACATCGGGATAAATAATAAAAATAGCTCTGAAATTTACCCAGCATTTAAATTTTAGGTTTTATAAATTTTTTTCATGCGAATTGTCCTCTGACTCATACTTTTTATAATTCCGTACATATTTATGACTAATAAAAGACATCAGTAATTGTTTTGTAATATTCTATTTAACACCAATTTTTACAGATATTTCGAGAAATTTGTTATTGTTCGATTTAATATTCCAGTAAATCTTTTCTAGCTCTTTATAATGATACCTAAACTAACGTCCTAGCTTAATGCGTTCTCACGCTACACTCATTTATAATTTTACTCAACGCTAATATACAACAATCACATGCAGGCGCTTACACTAGCTCGATGACGTCACGAGCAAAATAAATGATGCACTATAAATACGTACGTACATAATCCTATCCATTGTGACCTTAAGCGTTGTTATCGTATTGCTAGTTTCTTAGTAATTAACAATTCAAATCTGACGGTATTTTGTAACATAAGAAACTTTGGCCGGTTATACCGTACTTAACGAGCGAAAAGATGTTTTCATGTTAAAAGTAATATACATTTCAAAATATAACTCATACTAGCCTGCTCATCGATCATTTAATTTTTAAGCATTTTAATCATAGATACATAGCTCAATGCTGTTAGCATTAAACATCTCAGGAGGATCGTGCGACCAAAGACAAACCGGCCGGTCTTAAGCGCGCAATTCATTACCCCGCAAAGAGGAAGACGCCCAAGGAGGTAGGGGACGGGCTGGACACTAAATTAGAGCGGAGGTCCTGTCTGCAGGGTCACGAACAGTTGCTAATGTTGCCATGATGGTACAGATTGCAAAATAGTTCGAGCAATACTGGCTGTATGAACCGAGAAATTTTTTTTTAATCAAATTGCAAATGTTTTAAAACAATATATAACAATAATTTAAAATAAAAAAAAAAATTGTAAATTACACTAAACATGTAGATCCCTCTCAATCTATGTGTTTTTGATTTTATTATTTAAAGGAATTGTTTTATATTCGGCCTGCACTTTGTACGTGTCGTACAAAATGGATTAAAATCGTATAGGCATTGGAAAAATAATTAAATTGCAATATTTGAAGCATTTTTTTTGATGCAAAAGCATTATTGAACAATATGTTCGTTTCGATAGTTGTTAACTATCAATCGCAAATTAAATATAGATAATTTAATGACAAAACAATAATGGAAAAAACTTATCATCCCAGATTAGTTTGTAAATAAAAAATATACTTGTACTTATAAATACAGCTTTTTATATACTCTTTGTTTTATTTTCTTTTTGTTTTGATGGGTGTGTTGAGTTTTATAGTTATGATTTTGGGATGTTCTTTTAAAGTCCAATAAACTTTAATCAACATTAAGTCTATATTCGGGCGAACATGAGCGGGCAGAAAGAGATGCAATCATACAAAAAAAAAGAATGCATTGTTATCTCCTTTTACGCCCTATAACACTATCCCTCTCTGTGTACCGGACATAATTCTTAAGTCATTAACTCCAACTTTATTTTTAAGTATTGTCTATAATTGTGTTCAATAGCTTTATACAAAAATAAAAAATAAATAAATAAACTAAAACGCGCCAAAGCGACACACAAAGTACAGTACAACGCACGAAATTTTGCCTCTGTGAAGTTCGTCACGAAAGCGTCACAATGGCATACAATAAGAGCTCAGTGGAGAAGAAGGAAGGGTCGAGGAGCGTTATACCTGCGTAGTATATCATTCCGCAGGCAATTCAGAGCGGCAAAATTTCGTGCGTTGAACTGCATTATAGTTTATTGATGGCGTTTTTAAATTTTCCACGTACAAGGTGCAGGCCCAAGCTCCATGCATTCGTGTAATGTCTCCATTAATGTGTAATATTAAGTGACTGTCTTGTTATATGAAAGGGATGCGTAATAAAAATAAGTTTCCTTACTAAAATATAAATGACTTATAAATGTCTGGAAAGTAAAACGTAAAATTTTTATTTGTTTATTTATATGGAGATTATATTTTGTAGATAGTGGCATAAAATGAAAACAGTAATTAATTTCATGATATTTTTATTGTGCACAAATAATGTTATTATTATAATTTATAAGGTTGTATTAAAATTTACTGATGCAAATTTTATATTCACATTGAATTTGGATTTCTTGTTTGTGTACATTTGGATATATGTCTAAATTGTCATTTTTATGTTGTAGAGAGCTTTAATAGGCTTATGTAGTCTGTTGACTTTGCGTGACAATAAGGTCTGCTAAAATCATCTCTGAAATTTTTGAAAATAGCTTGTTGCTTTTTTACGAACCACCTGCAGGTGTTCTTATATTCTGTTTAAAATAAATTTGTTATTTACAATATAGCTATCTAGTATTTTATAAATTCAACATGTTTATATGTGTTTTACATTATTTCAAAATTAATTAAACGACGAAATTTTAAAATAATTAATTAAGTAAAGTTGGTTAATAATACAATCACCGTCACATAGCTGCAATGACGACATCTGTGATATTTATTGTAAACTACGTCGCATTTGTTACTGTAAAAATATTTCGATTTTTTGGTTGGGCCATTTTTTGTCGACAAAACAATATGGCCTGCGAACTCTCCATGTTACACGTCACTGTACGGATGAGAGATATGAAACATTTTTAAAATTCCATCTCAACAGAGATTCAACACGAACACGTCGCCCGTGAGGCGCGCAATCACACGGAACGATGTGCCAGACGGCCCGACACATAATATCGGCGGTCACAGAACAAGCTAAACGACTTCGGCCGAACTCATTTCGGCGAAGCGCCCCCGGGGGTACAGAAACAAAAGTGCCGGCGGGGCGGGCGGCGTGGGGCGGGGGGCCCAGTGACAAACTCATTATCATTTGTCACTGGCCAAACCCGCCCCGGACATCGAACCTCGGTCCGCGGGTAATTGCGCCTCGGCATCACTTATTGATGCCGCGAGAGCCTCCGGGCGGGGCGGCGCTTAGCCTCGACCGTTCTAAATTTGAACAAATAATTTACGGACGGACACACTTGACACGAACCGAACTCCCGATAGGGTTGCCGATATATGAAGTTAAAATAACATCGAACAACCGCATTATGGTTATCAAGAAACGTAATCTACCGTTAATGATTCATCATAATGATATTGCTTTAATAAGTGGACCTTGGCTAATTCCAGAGTACTACAATATTTTTAAGTTAAGAGAGAAAAGTTATGGTATGTTATATATACATATTTTTGAATTTCACACTAAATACTGATAAATTTGAATAGATATCTTAAATAGAAATACATATCGACATCATAAAAGTTCTAGTCAATAAAATCCTATATTGTCTAAGTATAAATTTAAATGCTTAGTATACTTATTGGTCTTGTAAGAATGATAGAAATGTAAATCAATATGCGAAGCAAATTTTAATAGCAATTTCATTTATGTTCATAATATGAAGGCGAAATCGTTAATGGTGCGTTGTCCCAAAGCTTCCATTACATTCCGTTAATATCAACCAATATTGCTACTAAAATTCAATGGTAAATAAACATTAAATGTTTGAATAGTGGCCATATTATAATAAAGAAATAAAGTCATTAAACGGAAAAAAATATATAATACCTCCACATAGAAAATGAATTTCAAAAAAGTCGAATTGAGGTAGGTATGTCTGAAGGAAAAAATAAATAAAAATACAACAATTTTTAGGTATTCAATCTTTAAAGTGCTTATCACATATTTATTGTCTTATCTATTGCAAAGCATTTCCCATTCACTCTTTCATGATCAAAATTAGTTAAGGCTTTCTCATAGCCATCCCACTGCACAGCCACTCAGCCATTAAAATCCCTTAACACTACGATCCTTACGTTTTGTCACATTTCACTAATACGTCTGTCACATCAACTCAAAACTCTTCCTGCTCCTCGAGCGGTTTGGACATATCTGGGGCGTATACTCCTAAAATAAAAATCGGTGTCAGTCCAGTCAGTCCGCTCGAAGCCAGAGGAACCTTGGAATAGCACATTCGTAACCGTTTGTACATTCAGATAGTCTTTCTGATAGGATGAAGCTAACATCCAGACATTGTCGTTGGCTCTAGTTAATTCCAGACCAATAATTCTCGAAGGATACGTGTTTGATGGCCCCAGCACTAACTTTCCTTTTAGTCTCATTCACGCATAGAATATCCAGTCTTTCATCAGTTCGCAGACATCATCAATTTTATCATCAAGTCATGTCAAAATTATTGAAACCTGATGAACTCAAAAGGTTCAATAGAATTTATTAACCTCAATTCGTATTAGGGACTGCATAACTTATAGACTGTATGATAATTGATATCGATAAGGTCATTCGACATTCGACATAAGGTCAATTGACTGGTCAGGACGTTGTTATGGGGTCAAAAACGACTGGGTATGATTTACAATCACGGACATTTTGTCTAATGAATTTTTAGTTCTACGAAATCATGAGCTCCATGCTTTGAGGATCACGTAAAGCTGTCGGTCGTGGACGTTTTTATCTCATCAGTGTCCACGGTCGCTTGTTTGTAACGTCTAACTTGATTATCGTGTATGGCTTATGGGGTAATTTTAGCGAACACGTTTGTTTACCTAAAATGGCTAAATATTCGTCTGCTTTGTTTACTTATCGTGTAATAAGTATCTAGTTCATTCATATGAATGGCGCTTACTATTGTCACAATTAAAGAATATTTAAATATTTTATTAAAATACTAGCTTATATTAATTTATCGAAGAAATTTCATAGATGACAGGATACTTTTATTTTCAATCATAAAGTTTTTTTCGCGAGATTATTTTTCTCCCAGAAGCGAAATACATATTTTTTAATTATGTGTGCGTTTGTGTCAGCCCTATCCCGTTTGGTCAGTAATTATGTAGAGCGAGCGCGACGGACGTTATTGATGCGACGCAACCCTGAGACTTGCTTGATTACTGATTTAAAAGACACTTTACAAATGTTAGCTCCCGTGTGTCAGAAATTTTCCAGTCATGGTTCTTCAGCAAATAACCATGAGTGAAAGTTATTTAAAGCTATATAAATGGGTCGAATGGATATTTGCAAATGGTTCTATTTTGCGTTGTAGTCTAAATGAAATTGATATATGAATGATAAATTATGTCGCTTCGTTACTGAATTTCTTCTAACAAAATTGATATTTTTTTTCTAAAATCAGGGAAATTATCGCTTTCAATATCAGTTTTGGGACAACTGTTCAAGTAAAAGCTATTCAGATCTTAACTAAATTCGGAAATTTTATTCTGTGTAGAAAATTAAAAACTTTTTAGAACTAAATTAAGTCAATAGTATTACAGAAATATTCATATAAAATAACTTTTATTGATGTGGAGTACTGATTTTGCAGACTGTTTGCGTTTTGCGGAGTAATCTTTATTGACCAGCGACTTTGCCGTGCGTCGCATCTCTTGTTATGTTGTGTTCATCATTGTTTTAATTTATTTTAGTGTTATATGCTGATTACAAGTCATGTTATGTATAAAATAATATATCAATATTTTTCCTAACGATTTTGTACAATGCCTTCAAATATATTGATACATTTATAACTTCAAGAAAATAATTTCATTAACTTAATTGAATGAAGCAAATATTGATACAATTTCTTTTAATTTCAATTTAAACATGGCAATATGTTAAGTCATACGTATTTGAAGTTATTTGTATGTTAGATTTTTTTCCGGCACCAAACGTATCTATTATAGTATAGGCATTTTGGTAAAGCACAATGTCATTTTAATGATAATCGTAAAGTTTAATCGGTACTGAAAATACCTGTTTTAAAAACATTACTAACTTTGATATACACTTTCATTTATAATAGTTGATTCCAACAATAATAAGCACACGCCTGTGCTACTTCCAGAACAGATTCTGATGAAAATTTCCTTTAGGACAGAACAGGAATCGAACTTAATCAAAAATATCTTTGTTATAATATCGATGACGTTTAACTTCTGATGTTCGAAGTAAAATTGTTCCTCAAACGATGAACATTTGTTTTTCCTTTTGTACGATCACAGCTTATAATAATACCTACGCACAGCAGCGCGCAAGCAAATTCCTATTACCAACCCTCTGTCGAGCGAACTGGCGGTCACTCAATCGCATTTGGGAATTTAAATTTGGACGAGCTTAATAGTACGAGGGTTACAATAATTTAGGCTTTTTGCGCTATATGAAATAATTGCTAAATTCTATTTCGGTTTTGTATGACGAATGGTTCCGTTTTCCAATAAAATCAGTTCAAATACGAAACTTGTACACTGTTTGATGTGGTTGATGCCGTGCGATCAAATGGTACCAACATAATGGATCCATCCATGCTTTATGTGTTGGACGTAGCAAACAGCCATTACGCGCACCATCAACACCATGGCTGACGCCTGCCAAATGACACTATTCCCTGGCGCTCACGGAACAAACGCTGTAACTGGAGAACGTATTATTGTGTTGCGATATTTATGTTCGGTTGCGAAAATTTGCCATATGTATATTACATATTATTATGTTATATTATTTTGATGCTCAGCGTACTTACCATGAGCATAAATTTGATACTGTTAATGAAGATGAGTATGATAGATTAAAAATTTTATTACTATGGATCGATACTCTATTGCATATGTATTTTATTATGAACCACAATTTCATATTGGTCTGTAGTAATCGAAGTTTGACTTGTGTTACTTATCGGTATAAATACATTCTAATTTCTGGTCGAACGTCTTAGTTTTTTTATTAGATCTTCTGTACTGATCAGTGCCGGGTAACTAGTTAAGGGACGACTACCTAAGCTGTTGGATTAGCTTGTTCTCTCAAATACAGAGCAATTGGTTTTAATGTGATTTACCTACATTAAAAATTTATCTGTCGGTCCGTCCGTGGCTAAGGATCTAATCCGATATGTTCTGTTCGAAAAATGATATGCTAGACCATTGACTATCCATCAAAGCTTTATTCCAACCAACTGTGATTCTATGTTATTGCTAGTGTTGCCTTGTGATAGCTAACCGTTTTGTAAACAAGGATCTTAATAATAGGTTCCAGCATTGATTCCGATATTCACCTCAGAATTTGATTTATTTTCTTCCCCCGGTCTTGTTCATGGTTTAAAATATTATAAGTAAACATATATAAGATTTTGTGCACGCACGTCATTGGTTTACTTGTTTCTTATCACTGCGGTTATCATAGTGTTTAAATTCTAAATCTTATAACTGATCGTTATTTAACGTAGCTGGCGAGTGAAATTACTAATCACTAATAACTTTATTCCGCTGTGTGATAAAATTTTGCTTACCATATCAGAGTTATATGGATAATAATAAATATAATATTAAAGGCTAATAAGCACGAAAAAGGATGAAAAAGAAATCGCTTACTAAACAATAATTTTGTATTGCGAACGTGAAACCAAAATACTTAAAAATTTAACTCGAATAACCTATACATTTGGACAGAGATATTTTTCTAAGCTGTGGTCGTTCAGTGGTTAAGAACGTCGCCTTCAAGCCAGAAGGTACCAGGTTCTATTCTGACTATAGGCAAATTGACCAATAGACCTTTAACTTAAGCAATTTTTTAGATTTTATCATCATATTGGTGACAACGGAAGTTATCAGCGTTCCATTCCACGCTGCGCAATGTGGATGGCTGAAGTCGTAGATTGTTTTAATGTGATATTAAAAAAAAATGTAGGGGGTTGTAATTTAACAGTCGGGTGATTAGAACATTACGCAAAAACACAACATTTGCAAACAGGCGGACCAAACTTCATTTATAATGAAATTTGGTTTTTGGTAGCTGAAAGGGATTATATACAAACCATTTATAAAACCGTCAATGTGTCATAATGTGAGTCTTAAATCTATTGATACTTAGCGAATATATAGAGCAACAAAAAAAAAAGGAAGTTACAAAAATTCGGAAATTATTGTGTTTGCTCAATTTTTTTAAGCATTTAATATATTTTTTTAACAACTATGTTTTGTAAAAATACTATTGAAACGACATGTTCATATTTAGTGATAAATAAAGACTCCGGAGAGTATTTATTAAATATTGTAGAATTATTCTGCGCCCCTGTCGTAATGAAATAATATAAAAGCAAACAATGAATAATTGCAGCCTATAATAATTTGTATATAGTTTATTAATTGAAAAAAAGTCGGTCAAGTGCAAATTAATTGTACGGAAATACGAGGCTTACGATTTTCATTTTCCTATAAACTTCAAGTGACGATTTATGTTATACTTTCCCAAAAATGTTAGCATCAATAAATTCGGAGACAAGCAGAGAAGGGTTGACTTGCATTTTATTTAATTTTATTCAAACTATAATACAAATTTCAAAATTACAAAGTAAACATTTCGATTTCTAATAATAAACCTGATCATCTGATGTGCCACATGAACTTTTTTTTAATCTCATAATGCCGACGAACTTTTTTTTTAATCTTATAATTAGTCCTCCAAAATAAGAATCCATTTATTAACATTATATCGCTGTGATCGGGTCGACTAACTATTTTACACGTATTACATCTTACGTTTTTCGTCCAGTCGATTCCGGGAAAATAAATTGTGACATAGATAGACAGACAGACACAAGGGTAACCCTGTAAGAGTTCCTTTTTTTTTCGTCGGGCGTACGGAACCTACAAAATCGCTATAGCATCGCACGAGATTGCAAAGAAACGCGGTAAGAAACCGATTGTTTTTAAGGTACATAAAGATATATTCAGTATATTTATTACAATCAACATTTTCAAATCTAAAAATTTCTCGGTACTTAAATTTTTTGACGTGACAACGTCTAATAACTCGATATTACGGACTGCATGCACGAAAAAGTTGACGTCATTGTCCCGTTACGCTCGATGTCCCGTTCCGCAAGCGAGGCTTGAGTGGTCGGCTCAGTTCGTTTCGTGCTGCATGTGTCTCCCCTCTACTCGATCAGCCTAGCACAAAAGATACACGTGAACTGTTTTCGTCAAATGTTTATAAAGTGGAGTGAAATGTTATTGTGATTTTCATGTGTGTTTAATATTGCGACAAGAATGGTAAGTAATTCTTGCATTTAAAAATCTCATTGTTCCATCTTATGTGTTTAATCTTTTCATTAATATTTCTTTTATTTTTTTTATTATTTATTATTTAAAAAGTAGCCTCGGTCGGCGAGAGCAGTAATGATAGGTTATGTTACAATTGACTGAAAAATAATGAAGATTCATATAATTGATAGTATAAACAATTGACTTTTCTCCTTGTGTCGTTCTGTATATTATATTACTGTAATGTTTGACGTTGTCACGTCACACTACCGTCCGTAAACCGACTTTGCAGACAACGAGTTTTTTTCTAGCCTTATATATTTTGACTGACCTGTGCAATATATAAAAATCCACTCAATATGAGCAGTGCGCGATATTAAAACAAAAATGAAATGGTGAATATGATCACTACATACTGGATGGTAAATATCTATGATATAATACTACATATTTCATATTTTAAATTTAAACTTAATAATTACATTTAATATAGAATTTTTGTATCTCAGTAGTTAAAAAGGTCTTTTATTGTTGAGTTTTAGTATCTTCTTTTGCATTAAGACCCTATCTCATTAAATGCCACCATTTTCGCTTTAAAATTTAGTACACTTATAAACTTGATGTTCTTGCATCTGTTGGCGGTAATTATTATAAGATATTTTTATAAAGATTTGTCAAAATGTTATACTCTTTTAAGCTCATTTTTATTGATTGCATTAAGGTAATCAATATTTGTCCATTTTTAGAGTTACGTGATGATAAAATATAATTCTATTGTGAACGGTCCCATTAAGTAGAAATTTATTATCAGACGCTTGTCTGAGAAATGTCATTAATGTTTTTAATGTCTAAACTGCATGTTGCAGGCAAGTGTTTGGTAAAATGTAACCATTGTAGGGTCACTGTCGTGTTTGTTTGTTTGTATGACAAAGCACATTTTTTTTAATGTGATGGACAAAATAAAGCGCAATATATAGAACTACACTGGTCCTAAACTTGTCATATAATACAGTTAAGTGACCCAATCACAATCATATAGCGTATATAAAAACGATTTCGGCAGCTAATTAGAAAATATAAAAAAATTGATCAAATGCATTATGTGACACAGAAAATGAATGGATTTGTCAGAAGTTATACAAATATAATTATTAAATGTATGGCTTAAAATATATTAAAGAAAATGTATGAAAATCGACTGTCCTTCTTTATATTTGAAGCTAGTAATCCTAAAATTAAAAAAAAAAACACACACATATTCAGGAATATAGAGCATTATTTATAGTCTATAGACCAATCGAAAAGTCTGTATTGTACGTTTATCGAAAAAGTATGATAAGAAATCTTTATGAAAATGCAAAATTATAGAAAGAAGATAATGTACATATACAACGGAGGGTTTCAAAATCAATGGTACTTAACTATAAATTTTAACTATTAAACATAATATTTACTTTGACATTTAGCAAAATTGTCAAATTCTGTTGCTCCACAAAATCACTTGTTTAATGTTAGGTTGTTGCTATTAGGTTGCTGTACGATAAGCGCGTAATATATGATTCTTTATTTCATAGATGCCGCAAGTTTCCGGAATGTATCGCGAAGAAAAATTCCGATTATTATCTATTACTACGAATTATTAAGAAAATAATCAAACCAAGAGTAAAATGGAGGACTTTTATATAACAGCAATGTCACAAATGCCAAAATGGCAGATTTGAAAGTTAACTTAGCATTTAGAGGTGTCCCCACGCACTTACAACATCATCTCTAAACGTACCGGTTAACTATTAATTGTGAAGTCGACACAACATATTTCGACGTGTTTAATTTTTAACAAATAGCAGGGAATTATGAGTTTAACTTGTAACATTTAACAAATAGCGGACGATTATGTCAAATAAAAGTTTGAAGCGCATCGCTGATAATGTGAACATCAAGTGTTGAGTGAAGTAACGAAGAGAAAACGATATAGAGTATTCACTTCATGTGTGAATTAAGTTGATCAATATCATCGAGGACTAATCCATTGAATTAATTATAGTACGGAACCTTCTTGATGCGAGTCCGACGCCCGCTTCGCCGGGTTTTCCTTTACTATTTACATTATAAATTTTCTTTATGGCATTTACGAGTCCCTTGTTGTCAGCCGTAGCTTGTAATGCTAGTGATTCGGATACGATTTTCAGCTGCCGTAGCACATTTCTCACGTTTCAGAATTTGATCGTGCAGCTTTTTGATCCCATATTCAAGGTTACGCGTGTGCTTATATGCCGATTAAATTAATCATTTTAGTTAGTAATCTGGCTAAATATTAATATAATAATAAGAAAAGCTTTTTAATACGTTATCAGATTTCCCTTTTCGACGTCCACCTAGTGCGTATGCGTAGCGAGTCATTCACGACACCATTTAAAGCTAGGCAAGTTTCGTGGCTCACTGGAATCAATATTACTTACGTTTTATAAGTTCAATGTTTAATATTCATAGACACAAAGGATAGAGTAGTTTTTTTACCAAAAAACCGGCTACCACTAAACAAGTTACAGCGTTGTTACCAACAGCCGAAGCGGGAAAAACTCCTAAGACAACAATAATTCAGTGCGAACGAGCGGCCGTAATTAACGCGCGCGTCGTGCGCCGGCCGGGGACAGGAGCAATTCGCACGCGGAATGACTGATAGTAAACTAACTTCGTTTCGAGACCTCGCCTAATGAAATGGGTGGGAGTTGGGGGGGGATGGGAATATTTCCCTGTGACTTCACCTGTACTTTATAGATGCGCAGGCGTTTCGGCTTCGAATCGGCTGGACGGTGATGTAGTTTTGGATAAACGATCGAACAAGTTCGAATCAGATTTTTTGTTCACTTTGTCGTGTATTCATATGATTGCTAATGTTGTACTTCCCACGGAATAAAAATCACCAAGAACAGGATTCTCTTTTTAGAATTTAGAAGAAGAGTATTATTTTTTTTTTAATACTTTAAATTAGATCAAAAACTCTATATACTATATATTAACCTTAAATCTCGCTATAATTAGGAGTTTTATAAAATTCAAAAAGCATTTATAATAAGCGTAACTTCAACAATTTAATAAGCGAAATGAATTGGATCGGAGAATGTGATTGCAATAGAAGTAAATAGAATTAAAGTATGTACATGAAGTTTATAATCCTTAGAATAACTATTTAAAAATTCAACAAGTTTAGGATATATTAGTGTAGGACTGACTATATCATTATATATATGACTGATGGAATAATTATATTTGTTAATATGAAATCTTTGATTTTATAATGAATTACGTGAAAATGTTCTGAAAAATAAATATATAAAACAAATTACCAAAATTATTCCTGAATAATTACTTACATCATTTTCATTAGAACTTGTAAATTCTTTTTATCGATCACTTAATACTGGGGAATGTAGGACTTGTTATTTAATCCAACCGGAATAGGAATAAGCATCAAAGGACCACTTAAAAAATTTTTGCTCCAGCAGAAATATTATTTCTCAGTAAACACAATAAGTATAAAACTTGTATTAAAAAAAGTAGTTAAGATCTAATTCAGAGCTTTAAAAGAGGGAATATAATATATTTATTCTCGAAAAACAAATAATAAAAAAATTGTCAGTTTTTATAATAAAAATTTTTAATGTGATCTTAATTTCAATAATTTAAACATTTATTTCTACTTATACGCTGAAGTTTGTCTCTTAAGATAATATCATGAAAAGGACATTACAATCCATTGGCAAGCTTTTTTCTGGTTTAGCTGTCTTCTTCTGAGCGGCTATCGGTTGATACAAACTTTGTCTATTTCTAGTCACATAGAATCCAAAATAACCGTTTCTATTTAAAGAAATTCGAGCGATTGTGCACAATGCAACTGAAAGTGGGCCACGCATTTCATTGTTCGAAAATGTTGTGTAGCTTCGTCTTAACCTGCAGCGACGACGTGTCGTGAAAACAACAAATACACGTCGGGTGGCGGCGGTAG
The DNA here is from genome assembly GCA_005406025.1 of Eumeta japonica. Taxonomy (NCBI): domain Eukaryota; kingdom Metazoa; phylum Arthropoda; class Insecta; order Lepidoptera; family Psychidae; genus Eumeta; species Eumeta japonica. The sequence continues at coordinate 47,183 of BGZK01000210.1, forward strand.
CTCGTGTCCGAGCGCCGCGCGGCCGGGCGGTCGCGTCATCAAAACACGGGCCAGAAATATCACTGTTTTCTTGGACGGATTCCTAGTGAATTAGCCGGGCGATTTGCCGCGCACAATGTGTGATCCACGGTCGGTTTGCCGGCGCTCGCAGGAAACGGAAATGACGCGCGACGTCGCCGGAAGTACAGCGCCACCGGCGGCAATGAGGAAAACCTTAGCGATTATCTTATAAATCCGTTAAAATTGGTATACGTAATGCACGAAGAAAAAAAAGAACCAGATATTGTGATTAACTCTATTGGTCGATAGTTGAAAAAGAGTTTTTTTCTAAAAATCTTCTAATATTATTTATGAGTATGTATTTTACCTAGAAATATTCTCTGTAATGTGATAATAAAATCAAATATAATAAACAATTATTTTATTTATAAAAGATTAATGTCATAGAATTTCTTTGGAGAGCATATTTTTTAAGATTTCGTATACATTTATTGTATACATCTAGTACTTTATTATGTCTACGATGTTCTTCCGTCCGTAGTAGACACTGTTTCAAAAAACCTTAATAACACATATCAAAGGATATATGTTCTGAAAGCATATGCATCCTCGAAAATAATAAAAATATGAAAACACGAACAACATCGAATATTCAAAATAAAAAAAAAAAAAAAAACGCGAAAGATATTATGAAATATTCGTTAGATGACGCGTTAACCACCTGCGAGCAGTGCGCGTCTACCATGATCGATATCGACTAGGTGGTTAGTTGACGCTCTATGACGCTAATAAAGTACAAGGAACTATACTATGTCGTACTGAATTGCCTAAGAATGACGCAAGGCGTAGGCATAACGCTCCCCGACCCTTCATCCTTCTCCCCCGCGTTCCTATTTTACGCCATTGCGACGCTTTTCGTGACTAACTTCACGCAGTCATAGCTTCGGGCTTCGTATTTGTAGAACCCACCCTGAGCGTTACCAAGAATCACATGCTCGGCAATGCACACGTACAAATCAACACTTTGACCACTCTCGCCTGCGGCTCTCTTGATACTGCCATATACACACGTGTCTGTTTAGGCGAATGACCCACATACACTACAGTATTGGACATCGATGTATTTGTCAGTCGACGCTCAATATTATTGTGTACAGCGGGAGGTAGACCACAACTCCGGTATTAACATTCAGCGTCTGAATTCCTCGTACTAGATTCCTATTATTTGCACATAATATATTGCGTAAGATTTTTAATCACTCCGTTTCATGAGACATGCTCTATCGCAATCTCTTGAAGTGAAAACTTCATTATACGTACCGTGGGTAAATTGTGTTGGCAGCGAATGAAATTGTATTGTTACGTTTGGGTAGGTGACGCAGAATCGGATAAACCTGTAGGTTTGAATCTGAGGCTTTGGTTTAACGTAGGTCGTTAGAAACCGCTGTCAGCGATACGTTAATAACAAGCGGGATCTACGTTTGCACGCGATTTTCTAAGATCAGAATATGTGGCCCGATTCGACTTAAAATTAATCAATAAATTTGCTAATGACCGACATCAAACTCGGTATACCTTGTGTTTTGAACTCAAAGCTTTCGACTGCTAAGACCTTATCAATATTGTACATTATATTACTAAAAAACAGATCTATATGTAAATAAAGCTACGGAATCCATTACTCGGCTAAGTCGGCTACCGATATTACGCATGCACGGAACCCTATCACATATAGAACCAACCGGCTATCGATCGACTCTTACATTATACGTGGTTATGTATAGATCTGAACCACGTAATGTCACGAAGTTATTTACAATGATCCGTGAGCGGGTATCCGGGGCGCACGTGAAAATATAAGCCATAGTCGCGTACTTTATTAGATGCAGCTTGGATTGTTTGCTTTGTGGTCGTAAACATGTTGAGATTAGGCCGGCGGGGCGCGGCGTATCCGATGACGTGCGCCGCGGACGACACCAGATGACCCTGTTTGTTTAGAGTTATTACTGGAATATTTATATTATTGACATCTCGCAGCGAGGATGTGGGGATTTTGATGGTATTTTAACGGGTGCGCGGTGAGGGAAGCGTTATTAGATGATGATGGTTTAAAGGGACTCCGTTTGGTTTTAAGGACTGATTTTTTAAAAGAGACTAGTGGGTATGTTATAATTGTATTTAAAAAGATGCAAGGAACAGCTCGTGTAACCTTTTTTATGCAATTTTAAAAGGGTAAACGAGTGAGCGAACCGCAAGGGAGAACAGGTGACCACCGCCGCCCATGAAAACTAGAAACTCCAGAGTGTCCCTTCCGATGGGAAAGGAGTAGGTCACAGGAACTTGAAGGAATAAGGTATCTGCTTGCTGAGGGGCGAGCAAGCCACCGCAGCTCTAAACGCCACAGCAGAAACCACTACTTCCCGTTTGTATTCTGTGAAAGAATTGCCGGTTGAACCGACTTATTTTCATGTCGCCACCAATTGGTGCATAGCATGGCTATTTTAATGAAGTTCAAATAATAAAAAAAAAAATTGCATTTAGTTATGTCAATCTATATTAATAATTAACGATAATGTAAGAACGGCGAAGATCGAGTGGTTAAGAGCGTCGCCTATGGACCAGAATGCGCTGGGTTTAGATCATGATGATGGGCGAATTAACTGATCTAGAAACATCATAAGTACGTGTCTTTCCGTAAATTTGAGTAATTAGTAAGAAACTTATTTTTTTTTAACTTTAAAAAATAACTGTCTTACTAATTGTATAATTCTAAGAAGGGTCTATCGGAACAGAAGTGAATGACTTAGAAAAATAACATTATGCACAAATACTCCTCTCCTATTTTATACAAAAACCATGTACAAGATCTTCCTAATGACCCGCCGTGTACGTCTATAGGTGGTGGAAAGCTTTGAATAAAACCTTGCGGTATCGTGTCGCGGAAGTCGCGAGCGCAAAGGTGGCTGTTCTGTCTTGTAAGACTGACTGCGTATTGTTGTTCTATGTTGTTTTCACGATTTTTATACGTTTACGTGCCAGACTTGTTTTTTATTGTGGTAGAGCCATTCTATGGCCAACTTGGTTGCAGTACAAAAATGGGTCGGCTCGACCGGTGAGACACCATATGCTCAAAGAATAGAGACATTCGTAAAGTAATAGCTGTAGTTGTTGCTTTTAGTCCAGTGAATGAGAGTTCCGGTGCCTTAATTCCCGTCCATTACCTCACTCCCTCCTCCATAAAGCCATTCTCCCCTTCATCAGATATCCTATTTCTATCGAAGAGGCCGGCAACGCACTAGTGACTCTTCTGAGATGGCGGATGTCCATGGGCGCCGGTGACCATTTTTTTTTTCCTTTTCTGAACGTTGTAAAAAGTTTCAGCTAAGGAATTAGGCTGTAAGACCGACGCCAAATAATATACTTCGGTATACCGTTACGAGTTAAAATTAACTCTGTTTTTCTTTACTTTATGTGCTATCCTACTGCGAATTCCAGATCTGTATAGGTTTACGGCAAAAGCGTTCAGAAGGGACGTGCGGTGTAACAACGGGAACTGTGCACGGCGTAATTTGTAAATACTGGATAAAGATTGCCGGAAAATCAACATTGTTCGGCATTATCTGGCATAGATCTGGCAACGCTAGATTCCAAAACAGGCAATGAGAAGCAATAAGTTAGGTTCTGTGGTTGGCCCGGATTGGGAAACTGGTTCGTTTGACGTGTCCATTACGGGATGCCCCGCGAATGGTGAGCTTTATATGATCGTTTGATACGCCTGCCTTAACTGAGCGAAATTCGTTTTTATGATGACTCCAGTTTGTTAAATAAAAAATCTGTTAAACCGTTGGACCTGCAGGCTATCCCTAAAACATACCGCTGTGATATTTATCGATGTAAATTTGAGTTCTAACTCCAATTCAAAAATACAAATAGTTGTCTTAAAGTTCTAAGGTTTACCTTTAGATATTTTGAGCTCAAAAATTCGAAAAAATAGTCTACCTTATAGGCATTTTTGAAACTTTTCGCTATTTTCGTACTCAAAGTCTTCAAAATATACCCAGTTTTACATTAAGGAGTTTGAGATTAAAAGTTTCCCCAAGACAGGTTTAATAGCTTATTCAAGCTGTCCGAGCTCAAAAATATAACTTTTGTACAATTTTAGCTCTTCGAGTTCAATTCATTTAAATAAACTTTTTGAACTAAGGTATTTATCAAAGGTATTAGTTTTTTTAAGCAAAGAAAGTTGACCGATATCAAACACAAGTCTACCAAGAATCTTAGAAGTAATTTTGAAAAAAAAATATTTGATTTTCTTTTTAAAATGTATCTTGAATAAATCAACTGATTTGCAGTGAATTATTTTGCTTTGCAGTTTAACTGCAGTTTACTATTTCTACATTGTTTTCTAAACAAAAAAGTTATCGAAAGTAGTTTAAGCATTCTAAAAAAACACTTTTACACACACTTTTAAATATACACACGCACACACACACACACACGCTCGCACACATGCACACGCATAAGCGAACGCATACCCATACGCACACTAAAACCCTAAAACGTTAAAATCTGGTGGAGACTCAATTTTCGATAAACGGACTGAAGACAGCAACTTTCCAAATTCATGAAAAATTTTTCAATTTTCAAGGTGGGGATTTAAAAAAGGTCCATTAGACTTTATTCATAAGCCGCTGGCCATCGGATATACGCCGCCAGACATACATACGCCTAAACGCGTAACCACGAAAATAGAAACGTTGACGCGCACGAGTGTCGGTCCGTTTTGTTACAAAATTGTTATTATACGAAATGTGCATCATTGCGGCGCAAGTCGCTTGCACAATACGCGATGTGTGCCCGACGGGCCGACGGGCCGCGTCGGGCTGGACGCGCTCACAAAAGGTAAAATCATCAACCCGATCGCCTAGATAACCCCATTAACCTGTTACTAATGTTTGATTAATTTAAAATCGAAACGAAGAGAAACCGCTTGTTTTATGCAACTGTTGCTCATTATTCTGTTATTCGAATAATAATAAAAGTAAAAGTGTTTTTTTTTTTCAAAGTAATGATATTAGTTCTGAATATCGGTCGCAGAACAACAAAACTATAGAAATTGCAATATTGTTGACATAGTGTAGTGTTAAAAAGACGAATTCTCACAAATTTTCGCTTTCCTAATACTGTGGAAAATACCACATTTTTCAATAGGTTAAAAATTTAAAAATTTGGCATTTTTCCATAGTGCTATGTTCACAGCTATTTCGTTATCCTGTATCGATAATATATTCACGAACATTAAGCCAGAATTTCAGTCAGTTACAAATAAATTATTATTTGATAATTGTGCACAACTAATTACGTCTTAAATTAATTCTAAAAAAATATAAAGCATAAGACCAAAATTGTGCTTGTGAACTCTGGTAGTCTTGAGCGGTTTAGAAATAACGTACTAAAAAATTGTCTAACTTGTCATATTGTAAGGACCTTAATAAATTATATAGTTCACTGTTGACTATAACCAGGTCTGAATGCAACAATGTTTTCAAATCAAAAAATATTAATGTTAATAATACTTTATCATTAAGTGGTTGGGCGGCGGTGGGCATTCACAATAGTAGGCGTAGATTATATGCATTTTATGAGGAAAAGTCGTATAACAATTTGATTAATTTTGTCAAACATATGAGAAATTATTTCAAGGTATTTAGGCGTGTATGTGCAGCCGCAAAATATATGTTTGCTAGTAACAAAATAAAAAATAGCACCTTTAACGATGAAAACTACTTGTAATATAATCAATAATAAAACTGGAAAACACACACACACACATACACCATAATATAGAATTTCAATTTAAAATTGATAAAAAGATTTAAAACAAAGACAAAGAAATTGCTTTTGCTTTTGAAATATTATTTATTATCATTCCAGTTTCAACTACACAATCTCAAAAATCATCGCCCACTCTCGCTGAATCTCGTTGAAGCGAAACGTCGACACTTGTGAGTTTATGTTTTTTATGTTTGAATCTACTCATGTCAACTACAATGGCGTTATTAAAACATTCAAATGTTTAAAAATGAAAGAAACTGTTGATCTTGATGGCCTTTCTATAAAAATAATAGTTTCAATAATATACTGCATTGCTCCATGCTTAGTAGTGATTTTTAATGATTGCGTTGATTGTGGTGTATATCTTGAACTAATGAAGTAAAGTAAAGTTATTCCATTATTTAAATCCGGTAGCATATCTGACCCTTTTAACTTTAGACCTATATCAATAATACCGACACTCGGTAAAATTTTTGACTATCATTTCAATTTTTGATGTATTTTTAAATATATATATTTTTTATATATAAAATATATTTTATTTATAAAAAAAATTATATAGCTTAATGAACGTTAAATAATTCGGATTCAAAAATGGTAGCTCAACAACTGAAGCCGGTGTTGAGCTCATTCAACAGATTTTTGATGCCTGAGAGGATTCACGGGACGCAATAGGTGTCTTTTGTGATTTATCCAAGGCTTTAGATCGCGTTCATCATGACACATTGATCAGGACACTACATAATTATGGTATCGCTGGTCGACCACTTGCACTTCTAGAGACTTATTTAAGAGGTAGAATTCAAAGAGTTGATGTTAATAGTGAGAGGTCTTTTGGATCTACATACAATATGGGTGTACCGTAGGGTTCAGTTATTAGACTGTTTCTATTCCTAGTTTATATTAATGATCTACCACGTCTTGTTAAAGATGGGCATGTGATTGTACTCTTTGCTGATGATACTTTTTTACTTTTTAATATTAATAGGCAACAAACAGATTTTGACGAAGTAAGCAGTATCTACCATCTCTGAAATAGTTGAGTAGTTTAGTATTAATGATCTTCTTCTCAATGAGAAGAAAACAAAACTTGTTCAATTTTCCTTGACTAGTGCTAAACTGGTCAACGGCAACGTAATGGTCAAGAACGAGATGCTGGATATTGTTAACACGACCATATTCCTTGGTTTCACTTTAGATGCTAACTGCGTTGCAATTCTCATATTACTAGGTTGGCGAAAAGGCTTAGTTCTGTAGCAAATGCAGTGAATAGAATTCGGCGACTTACAGATGAAAACACCGCGAGACCAGTTTATTTCAATTTTTTTCATAGTCTCATGACCTATGGAATTTTGTTATGGGGTTACGCAGCCGATGTCAAGACAATTTTCGTGTTGCAGAAGCGAGTTATTCACGCTGTTTAAGATTTGAGACATCTCTCAGACAAAAATTTAAAGAAATTAATATCCTAAACTTAGCATTACAATACATAGACGAAAACCTGGTATATGTCAAGAGTTATATAGAATCCTTCCAAAAACCTTTTTTTGGAACGATTATTACTATGGATTATTATGGACGTCACTCCTTTGTAACATCCATAATAATACCTGTATAAGCAAATTTAATAGATAGTCTAAGGAGCATTGTGTGCGTTTTTATAAGATCCCAGCTGATATTCAAAATTTGTCATTTTACGAATTTAAACGTTTCGTTAAAAGAAACTTGTATGGCAAGAGCTATTATATTGTGACTGAATATTTTAATGAAAAAAACCCATAAGACTGAACTGCTCGGCTATCAGGTCGCTTTATGTAAATATTAAGTGTTGTATTAAATTATTAATTATTCATTATTTTGTATCGATGAGTAAAATAGAGCAAATCTTGAGTTTCTTGCCTATTGTTCTCAAGGTGAATCAGCATTTGGAATGGGTAATAATTTTAATGTCAAAAACAGTTGTTTATGACGTATTTCAAGTGCAATTTCTATTACCTACGAAATAAAGAAACTTTTAGTTGGTTTTGATTTGAATCCTTTATAGAAATCTGCAAAAGGATATAATTTCACAAGTATTGTTTATTATTGTAATTATGTTAGAATCTATTGCACCATATTGTTTATGTGTAGTGTTCGAAATCGCCTTCAAAACAGAAATAAACTATCATATCTTATTGAAAAATATGTAGATATGGGGTAAATAAAAATTGATCTACCTTTAAGGCAATATTAATTTATTAATGTTTCATTAATAGACGTTTCTTAGTGTTTCGAAATGAATGCTCCTAATTTTGATTTTTTAAGCCTTTCAAATTAGGACTAGTTAAAATAATGAAATCAACACTTCATTGTATACGGTTTTACTTGGCGCAAATGTACAGTTGGACTCTTGTCAAAATGTATGGAGCATGCGACGTCGGCGGTGCTGTCCTTCGAATCTGACCTTCCACTACGAATACTCATCCGATGGACTGAATATTGGTTCGAGAAAATTAACAGGTAGTGAAGACCCAAATAATTAGAACTATCACACGAACATTGTCGGAAGCGTATCTGTTTAGTGATTTCCTGGGAAGGTGTTGGATGTGATTGTTTGACTTTTCCTGATGATGTGCCACATTAGTACGAAACGTGAGTAAAAATTGTATACTAATTATAATGGTGTCTTAGAATTTTTTTTTACATTTGCTTAGATGTTAGATATCTGTTAATCCTCTCTATCGACATGAGATTCATTGGATGAGAATTCGCAGGAGAAAAGAGGATTCGAAGGATTCTCTATCAAAGGTATGGGATGGCTTGCATGCTATACGTTATTGCGTTTCGCTAGCGTCTAGTAAAATCGATCTTTTATCTAGGAGTAACATTATTAAATAATATAACTCAAGGACTCGACATGGTTATATTTCTATGGCTTTATTTAATTTACGCTATTAGAATAAGCTGTAAAATAATTTGAATCTGCTTCCGCTGTGTTAAACCGAAAAGCAATATAGAAATTCTCTGCCAGGAAAAAAACAGCGGAGTGCGTACATAACTTTACATTCAAAGTTATATTCGTATAAAGCTCTTCATAATCTCTTATTATTTTCGCAATCAAAAATTTCACGAAAAACACAAACACACCGCCCGCTCCCCAACGGCAACAAAGAGCGTAGACAAGGAAAGTTACGTCTCTCAAAAAACAAAAGCATAGACGAAACAATCCACCGAAATATTTCTGACGACGAGAAATTATTAGCTATAAAAAACTCCTGGATCCAGGGGGGGTTTTTGAATCCCGCGACATATCTCGAATGCCTTCAAACGTTTGACAGGGCTTGCCCTTTAATGTCCCTCCCGCCCTGCCGCCCTCCGCCGCCGCCCGCCGGTCTAGGTGGGCGATATTGGATCCTTTCCGGGGAAAAATGCGAGGAAAATTTTGCGGCCTCCCGTCGCGCTAATGAAATCCGAGACGCGAAAGTTGGTAACGCGCGCCAATATGCGCCGGCGGTCGGCTCTTGCATAATTTCGTCCGTCTGCCCGGACTAATAAATTTATGGCTATTTAATACGCTTAATGGCACCGTTGTATATTACGATAATGCCGTACATTACGGGGAGATGTTCTGTTGATATACGCTTTTGGTCTCTCTTCGGAGAGGGTGTTTAGAAGTAGTGAAAAAACCATATGTTCCTTTTGCAGAAAAATAAAGCTTATTTGACAAAAAAGGTATCTCAAATTATGCAAAAAAAAATCCTTGTTTGTATACTAGATATGAGGTCAAAACGATTAGTAGGAATAAGAAAACTATATAAGTACAAAAACCGTGTTTTGTCATATTTTGAATAAAAATAATAGATTATGATTTTGAAAAATAAAGAATTATAACCGAAAAAAAGACTCAATCAACAAGTATACAATGCAATATGTGCATGTAATTCTTAAACCGCAGCGATTGATGTATGTAATTATTTGAAAATAAGCTATATAAAAATAATTGAGAATTTAGTTGTGTTGCCTAATAAATATACATGTTACTTTTATTTGACGATGCTAAATCTTGAGACAGTGAATGGCATTTAGTTTAAAAATATCGAATTGTTTTTTACTAGGTATCAATATTTGATGGGTTCACAAATGAACAATTTTTTACTCTATATTTTTTAGTAGAAAAGGTGAAATTTTTTCGTTTTAGTTTTTTCCATCTAAATTCTAATCATAAACATTATTTCCACTTTATTGTTTGACGGCATTGAATATTTCGTCAGGTGTAAATTTATACAGGTATGGTGCATGGTCTGACATTGGGAATTACAAGTAAAAGTAAGAAGTCATTATCGGAGAATCATAAATCTTGAACTCAACATACTAGAGAATTTTTTTTTTCAATACTACAGTTTAGGAAATTTCACGAGGAATTTAATTATTACAAAGCATTCAAATTTCAATTTGAAAGTGCAATTTGTTATATTTTCTTAACAATAAAAAAACCCTATAATCAAAGAATAGAATTTACAAGCAATTAAAAAAATGGCATATTTTCTACTACCTACGATTTATTAAAATTTATGTTCATCCCTTAAACTTAAAATCTCCCTAACTTACTTAATGTGGACCGAAGGGAAGTTAAAGAACCTTTTTTATTGAATTTTAAGAACTTTTTGTCTAACTTCCACTGTTTTCTAGTATTAACGAAAAACACTTTTTAAATTTTTGTTCATCCTTACCAGGGGTTTTAAACACGAAAACCTTGACATATTGTTTTTGTATCATTGAAACTATATTATATCAAAATAGCTGTTTACGCCATTTTCCCTCCTTTAATATTATAGTTTGTCTCCAATAGACAAAAGACAACTGACAGACACGGGGGCGGGAGGGAGATGTGCGAGACGTCATAGATTATAGATTCGCTTGCCAGCGCATTGGAGGTACTTCGGTTACGCGCGGACGAGTGAAGTAAAAGGAAAACGGGAGTAGGTGCGAGTGTTCTCAATTGTAATGCAACGGGAGTGAAAAAAAACAGTTAAATAGTGCTACTAAACGATCGTGGCCCGAGCGCTTGGACATCTTAAACAAGACGTCGGAAGGGTTAGTTCCCGCGCAAACTGACATTCCTCAAAGCCGTCCCCGGCGTAAGTAAGCAAGTAAAGTTGCGGGCCAATATTTTGATATTAGTTGAAAAATTTTTCATCACTTTGTGTTTAAATTTAATTATAATATACATATGCCATTTTGTTCAACAACTTGTTGTCATTTTGTAGGTAGTGGCATAATCCCATTGCTATAGAAATTTTTGGACTTCTGATCAAAAATTTGCGAGAAGTAAATTTGCGAGAAGTAGCTTCGACTTTCTCGATGTAAACCTACCTAAAGAATTTTGAAAAGGACCGAAAAAGTGAAAATCTGAAGCTTCAAAGTTAGGCCTAGGTGGATGCATTAACGCTTTCCAACCAAACTCGCTCAATATTTACTGAGTGGCTGAAGATGTGTGTGGTTTGGTGTTATGATGATGAAAAATCACACCCTTTCTTTTGATCAATTCCGGCCGTTTTTTTTTCTACTTTTTACTTGAGTCTCCTCAGCTGTTGGCAGTAGAGATTAGAATTGATAATTGCTAGGCGGTAAGAGCTTATAATGAAAAATGCTCTTCGAATTCCACCATACACATAGCATTAACACATTGCGGGTTAATCCAGGTTTCACGATAGTCTACGGCGTTTGCTTGCATTTTGACCATGATCTTTTTCGCACGTTCTTGTCGTAGGTAATCCATTTTTCATCAATAATGGTCAATACTATCAAAAAACCGTTCGGCTTCATCCTTTCATTGGAGAATTACAAACGAGTCTACAATTCTTTAGATTTCTTTCAGCTCGTGTGGGATTCAAGTATCAAGGTTTTTTGCATATGCAGCTTTTTTAAAATGAGTTCAATTTGTTTTGTGGTCAATTAATTAGCTCTTCGACTATGTCGTAAAAATTAATATGCAGATCCTGCTCCACTTTTTTCAAAATGTCATAGACTTTATCCGTAACAGGCCGACTAGATCGAAGCTCATTTTGACTTCAAAATTACCGGACTGAAAACGCTTCATTCGGTTTGATGTTATTCTTACCGACACTATATAAGATTCATAAACGTCACAATTTTTTGCTTGGTTTGCGTCACATTTTTCCCTTTTCTGTAATAAAACTTCAAAATGTATTGAATTTCTACGTCACATTCACTCATTTTAGTGGACAAAAAACAATAGAAAAATGGCGGGACACCGCAATTGGTAAATATTCTATTTGTTATGTCGATGATTTTCATTCACAACATTTTTATCGTTGCCACGTGTAATTTTTTCAGCTTTAATATGCGTTATATATTAAATCAAATCAGACGTAACTTTATTTCGTAGGTATTGAAATTATAATTTAAATACGTCATTAACGAATACTTTTCGACTTTAACATTCCAAACGCTGATTCACCTTGAGATGAGTGGTCAAGAAACTCAACGGGTGCTCTTTTTTGTTCATGGATGTAAAGTATTGGATAATTAATAAATTAGTAGAAACTACAGAAATAACATGAAGCAACCTGATAATCGAGTAGCTCAATCCCATGGGTTTTTCTCAAAAACCTATTCAGACACGGTACAGTAACCCTTATCATGTAACTTCTTTAAAGAAAAGTTTAAATTCATAAAATGACAAATTTTGAATTTCAGTTAGGATTTGATTATAAAGCGCACATATTGCCTCTTGAATGGTTTGCTAACTTTGCTTAGTCGGGTTTTATGAGCAACAAGATCGCTCTTATGCCTATTGTTAATATTATTGATGTGGCTCATTTTTGGAACGATTCTGTATTTCTCTTGACATATGACAGGTTTTCGTATATATATTGAGGTGTTATAGTTAAAATAATATTTTTTACATTTTTTTTTTTGAGAGATGCTTTTGGTCTCAAATTATAAATGGTACGAACAGCCCGAGTCTGCCGCACAAAAATTATGTTAATATCAGCTATATGACCATAATAAAATTACATAGTCACCGTCGTCATCTATTATCCCTCGAACTGGCTCCTGAAATGATTCTATCAAATGTCGGATTGAAAATACTATATCAGAAATTTTATTACACCTGTAATCTATTATTGAAAATCTTTAAGTATGATTCAATAGAACATATTGTTGGGTTGGGAACATAACACGGGTTAAGTTTGTGTTCATTTGGGTAAAATTTCGTGACGTTAATATCCCATTTGAGATATGACGTAAGTAGACCAAAAGTACGTTGTCTCGTAAATACTAGGGGATTAAGACGTAAATACATGTCTAAACCAGTCGGGGTGGGAGATGTTGGTAGGTAGTAAACGTGTACGTTTTCTCTTGCGCATTTGCATAAATTTTGCAATTTTTTTCTTCTTGACTACGCGAACATATTGTTTGAATAAGACCTTCATCAGACAAGTTGCCCAGAAGTTATATACATCCTAAAAACACAGGCACGAACGATTACATGCATTAAAGATGAAATTAGTACAGTGTCTAAATTCAGCAAAACAAAAGTATAATGCTAGTACGTTCTCATTATCTGCGAAGTGCATTTAAATATTTCTTAATATACTTCAAACAATTTTTAATTGTTAACCGCTGCTTTGTTATCCATGGCTACAACGAAACAAATTTGGTACTGCATAATCAATTTGTGTGGTTACTGGCAAATAGTTTGCCGGAATATGTTTTAATATTTGCAGAATTGTTTATGAAATCCGGCAATATTTTTGTAAAAACAGCAGTTACGTACTCTGGTAAACTGTCATTTACAATACAGAGATATAGGTGACAATTATTTTACTTATGTTTGAATCTTACAGTAGAAATATAAGCCAATTATCATCGCTGTTTGTTAACACGATTCTGTATAAAAAAATCAATTCTATGAACTCATGTACGGTGACTTTATGGTAGCACTTATTTTCAATAAATACTGTTAATGTACACGGCACAAGTAAACAGGGAAATCCATCAGAATTCACTACTCTTTATCGGTCAGAGCGCACGTCTCGCCAATTTATCTCGGCCAATCTCGGTTTAATCTAGCGTGCGCTGACACGTCGGCGTCGCCTGCCAGCCTCGATTGAAAAACCACGAGACGAGGGGCATTCTTAGGGCGGTGCTCGCGAACGCTTCCGAGAGATTAGGTACCGGTTAAGAGGGCGGCGGGGCGGGGGGAGGAGGTGGAGAGTTTACAACTATTGGGATGTGTGTCACGGGAAGCCCTTAAGAATCCGATGGAGCTTCGACGTCGGTGGGGTGCGGACGGTTACGTTTACTGGCGGTGTCGATTGCAATCGACCCGTGAAAAATGAAACTGTTTCTGTATTTGGGAAAATGGATTAGTAATAAATTATTATTCTTTTCTCCGTCAGTGGAAAATTATTTTGTCTGTTATTAAATTAGTAGTAAATAAATAAAATTGGCGGTGTATGAAAATGTGTTTGTACGGTGATGATCAAAAACAATTTTTTAAATAACTACGTGATTTTTAGTTAAACAATATGATATTTTTTAGTCAACTTTAAGAAATCTAAATTTATCGACGATAATAATATTAAGTTTAAAAATAGATAAGGTTTTTAAAAAAATATGTCAAATCAATTAGATATTTATGCGAAGGTGAACAGAGACAAGGCCACTAATAACAGTCTACTGACTAGATATGACTGTTAAAAACGTCTAGCTTTAAATGACAAGCAGTCTTCTCTAACGAATTAGCTGTAAAGGCTTGTTAAACTGGCATAAGTTGCTGTACTTATCAAATGATGGGAATAATATGATTGTAAATACTTAATAAAACTTGTCTGTATTGCGTTTATGATATAAAATAACAAGAACATTATCGGACAAAAGTCGACGTTAACAATTTAAAACTCTTAGCGGGCAATCGCGGTAGGTCACGAACATGCGCCAAAGGAACCCTTGAGATGTGATCCTCGCTCGTGGATTGTATTTATAATACCGTATTTTTAACCATAAATCGCTTTAATTCTAGAAACAAGGAATCTGCGTGTATGCGATTTTGTCACGTATCAGCGTGACGATGATCGAGTTATTTTTATTTCCCACAAATAAATTTAGTGTTTTTGATTTTTGAACAGATTTCAGAATAAGGAGCAATTAAGTATGATCTCGCATACAACTGAGTTTTTTTTTGTAAACGGACTCTTCGGTGTCAAGATTGGAGTATTTCATCTTTTTTTTTATATTTGTCGTAAAAGAAGACCATTGATCCATTAGAAAGTCTCGACCTAAGTTTTTTGTTATGAACATTTGCATAAATTGAAGAATAAGCTCATATCCTTGAAAAGAGATGGTATATGAAATGCATCTCTTTGCAAGGATATGAGCTTCTTCTATGAAATACGAGGAAATAAATTCCCATAATGAGGGTTTGAAGGAAAAATGCCAAGGGCACTATGGAACACAGACTCAAGTAATTTTCATAGTTTCCGTTTTTTTAAGTATATATAATTTGGAACATCGATAAAACTTCATTAATTATTTTTAAAGTAGCCATCTTGTGATACTATATTTGAGTTATTTTTATTTCGCTTTTCAAAAGACTATTTCGTAATATTTGTAATATGGTTACTATTATCTAAATAAATAGAATTATGACTTAATGTATATAAAGCATCAAGTAATTGGAGTTTTAACAATTTAACACTTGTCAATTAAAATGATTACGACTGAGCATCGCCGCTAATTTATTTTAGTTATAGGTGCTATTGATTTTTTAATAGACCATTTTTTGAATGTAGTTAAAGGTTAGATGAACCTTCCTCAACAATATGTCCAACGTAGCACCTATTTTTATATCGTGGAAAAGAGTAGTTTGTCTTATTTATAAATTGGGCTCACATATTTCTCAAGGAAATATATAAAAAATAACGGTATTCTAACTATAACATTTCACAACACTATGTTTATGAAAATGTTATGTAGATGCATAGAAGTTCTATATATTATTAATACAAGAAATAAGAATAAATTGACCATGCGTTGTTTCGGCTAGGAAAAGGTTAAAAAGTCAATTATGGACCAGCCTACATCGCAATAACAATCCTGAAAAACATTAGCAAAAGGAAGAAGGAAGGAAGCTTACAATTAAAGCGATTTCAGGTGCACATAATAAACAATTTGTTGAAAACAGCTTATTATTTGTCAGGAGTCAGGATTTGTATGTCGAAGCAGATTGAAGTTACCGTTCATGAACACGTTTCTTTAATCAAAAACTACATATCTTTTTGAGCTTCAGCTGAGTTTTTTTTTTTAAATCTTGCAATAGTACATTTTTGTGCGGTTGCCGTATTAAGTACAAAAAATTCAACTGCAATAAGCATGTGATACACATTTGTATGATATGCGGGTTCTCCTAAGACGTTTTCAATAGTGAGCAATATAATTGGAATTTCGATCAGTACAGAAGATAGAATATCACTTAGTGATGTAAGCTCACGTATTATTTCGTGTATCCTACGTCATAGAAGGAGCTTTTTAGGTTTAGGTCTTCACCTGTAAGCGATCACCATACCGGTTCTGTCCCACCTGTAACAGCAGGGGCGACTGCATTGTAAAGGTGAGAGAATTACAGTAAACTATAATATAGATTCCCCAACAATAGTACGTACAGATAACATCTATAATATTTTTCAGTGTGAGATACACTGTGTTCTTAAAATATAGCGTGTGAAGATCGCCCAGAACTTTGTATATCGAGAAACAAGTATCTATTTTGCTGTAGGTATACCATAAATGGCTGAAGTAACAAATATTTTACAATACTTTGATCGCTTTTTTAATTATAGATGTTACTCTACTCGTTTTTTATCTATATAAAAATATGTATACAAAAAAAAATCAGGCATTCCGTTCAAAGAAGTCGTACGATACTATAGGAAACAAACGCGCCCTAGTAATTAAATTACAGAGTTTAAAAAAAAAAAAGCGCAAAAAGCTACTCACAAATAATCCGCTGATATCCATTTACACGTGTATAATGACAGTGGGGCGACCGCAGCCGGCCCGGGAAAAAGACCAAAAACCGGCACTCCAATTTGAAATGGAGAAGGCGAGGGGGCGGTAGCGGGGGCACGTACAAAAGCTCACTCATGTTAACTACGGGCGGATGAAAAACAAACCGAAAGCGTCGCAAATACGTATGGGGAAAATTGAAAAGGGAATGGCTTCCGGATGTGAAATAGGGTATTGAATATGTGTATTTTAAAATTTCGTTTGAGACCACTCGTCTGTGTTTTTCGTTTAATTTCAAAATAAGAGGCGTTATAGGTTATATTAAAAATAAATATTGTGTTAAAGCCTTTAATGGTTTGTTCTCACTGTGCACTCAATTAAAAAGATGTACATCGTATTTTTATTTATCCATTTGGATTTCCCTGTTAAAAATACTTGTACGTATAAAGGTCGAATTTATAATTGCATTGAATCTATAATTGAACGCTATTGATATGCCGTAACGTCTTTTAATTATTTAGTATACTAACAAACAATAAAGGCAATAGTTTAGTTGAAATCTGTTTATTAGGTATTATTTTTCATAAAAAAAAATATATAATATAGTATTAAAGAAACAATATGCCTTTATCTGAAAGTAAATAACCATAAAGTGGAATAGACATTTAGTGGGAGTAATTTGTCTGTAGTGATTTCAGATAATTTCAACATCTCTAGAACCCTATCGTGATGTAGTATTTACATTCAACGAATCAAGTCCATTTCTGAGGCGTCATTTGTTGGTTTAGACAAGACAAAATCAGACTCCTATAATTAAGGATCCGAAAATATAATTAAATACAGTTTTTAAAGTAAATAAAAATACAGTAAACGGAATAAATTAAACTTTATTCATATCTAGATCTCAATTGAGATAATCACAACCAATGCATGGTCAAAAATGAGTAAAATGTTGTCTATTAGTGTGTTAGCCCATGTGCTAATCTTTGTCGTTCAATATGTTTTAAAAAAATGCGTTCCGTTTAATTATTATGGTTCAGGGTGATTATGAAATTTTCGTCCTGTAAAGTACGGTTTATCGCATCACGTTAAAAGCTTTATTTAGTTATCGATAGCCGGAGAGGTCTACTTTATATGCGGGTATTGCAAGAAATTGCTGAATCCATCCTATTCCGAATACACCTTATGAATTTTGGATTTACCAACATAGGAGATCGGGGCTCGGCTATCATTTCTATCAAATTTTGAGTTATATCATTTAAATAAGAGAAATAAAAAAATGTGAAAAAATCCTTAATAATAACACTTTAAAATGATACTTCATACGATATATCAATCAAACCTGTGTTGTATCTTCGGCACATACAGAATCCCCATTTTAATAAAAAACAAAAAAATATACGTTTTTCTAGTATATTGTTTTCCTGATCCTATCATAATATTGTAGATGATGTACGCAATTTATGTAAACTTACTAAGTATATTCGAAGAGAATATTGTACATAATATTGCTTCATATTTTCTTTTTCTTGCTGCCAAGAATATTAAAAACAAATAAATTTTGGTTTCACGCAATAAAAACAAACTAGCACTTTCATAAAATAAATATCTAGATTTAGCAGAGGGTATAAGACAAGAGAACTAAAGCACGACCAGGAACTTACCCGATCTGGTCATTTTGTGTGCTAAAAAAGTGTATCAAAATGTTAAAATCACTGGAAGAACTATAACACATTATTAAATATTGTATCTTTTTTATTGTACCTTTTTTAAACTGCCCTTTCTGAAACTATTCGGTTTATATTTAACAAATATATACACTATATAGTATATTCAAAGCAATATTATATAAACG
The DNA here is from genome assembly GCA_005406025.1 of Eumeta japonica. Classification (NCBI taxonomy): domain Eukaryota; kingdom Metazoa; phylum Arthropoda; class Insecta; order Lepidoptera; family Psychidae; genus Eumeta; species Eumeta japonica. The sequence continues at coordinate 65,886 of BGZK01000210.1, forward strand.
ATAATTAAGTTCGACATTTTTATATTAAGTTTAGAATTAGTGTCCTCTTTAATAAGTCGATTAACTATCTGTTGGAGCTTTAAAAATGTTATATTTGCAAACACAATTTTTTATATGCTTATCATATTTATAAAGGAAAATTGTTTAGACGTGCTTATTAAACTTTTGTCATAAAATTTTCAAATAGATTTGTCATCTTATAAAAGCTTTTTACCATTTTTCTTTGGATTGAAATATTTACACATTTACCCTTAAATTTCTCAAATAAAAAGAATACTCGATGTACACAAAAATGAAGCGAGGTGCACGAATCGGAGAAAAGTTGCGTCTGGCGTCTCAGAATGCAGATATTAATAGATAAAAAAAGGTTTTTGTGCATTTCCCGAAATTTAACTCATAAACATTGAAATGATCTCAGCTTTTAAAACGGTTTTCCTCACCTGAATTTACGTAGACGAGTTATTTTAAGTCCGCCATACAATTCGAAAGATTTCGGCTTCAAATAATTGCAAACGTAAAGAAACAAGTGTATGATATGTTGCAATATTTCGTGGGTTACGAGAAAAACTCCCATATATTTAATTTGTTGATGGTTGACTTTCAGCTGGTCTATCCTAACGTCATGGTCAAATATATGATAATATGTATTGCGCTGAAAAGTACGGGATTTAATACAGTATGTGATTAAGGGAACAGGCCTAAAGGTGTGGTCGTCAAGAATATATAAAAATATTTAATAAAACATTTAACACTTTTGTAGCATGAATTATTATAACTACTCGATAAATTGCCGATTGGTCCTATTTAATTATATGGTTGGTAAAAATTGGTCCTATTTCTATGTCCTTACTTTCCCCTCCCTTATACTACAGCTCACTCTTGTTCTCCTGAGAAGGAGAAGGAGATTTCTCTTATTATCGCTTACCTTTCCCTCTCCATCCCTTTTCATACCCTATCATTTTCACCTTTTCTTTGCTTTTTCAAACAAAGCGAGTAAACTAATATGGCCGACAAAATGATATAAACATAGTGCTGGAAATTATTATTTTTCTATTAGTTATTCAGCACTTTTGGGCATAAAATATAACTGATATTTTATATAACAATGAGTCCTATTAGTATGACATAATGTATTGAAATAATATGAGTAATTGTCGAGTTATAAGAAAACATATAGCTAAACAAACAGAGCGGCAGACAGCTCATCAACAGTAACATATATTTATCTTGACATTACATCCTATTAATGTATTGATATTTCATTATCTCGATTTTTTTAAAGTTAAAATAAGATGAGAAAAACACATAAACATGTAAACAACTTTATACTTTACCTACTTTAGGTAGCACCTACACCCTTACTTAATACTTACATAAAGTTTCATGAAAATCGATTGAGGCATTGTTGAGTTTTAAAATAACAAAGGACAGTGGGTCACTTTGGTATTTATTACATTACTTTAGATATCTATGGGCTTTTTTCAATTTTTCGGGCCCTCTTCGCTGTTCATAAATTAAAATTTTGAAATTATACCTTCCCATCCCAGTATCTTTTTTAAGTACATATTTGTGAAAGAAAAAAAAAACATCTCATGTACCAGAAGATAATCCGTCGCTATGCAAAATTTTATTATTATGCGTTCACCAGTTTCGGAGATGAATCTGCATCAACAGGCAGATATTGCATAAAATTCATCATTTTTGCAACTGCATATTGCACTACATTCCGCACGTATTTCAAATTTCACAAAAATCGATTAAACCGTTATTTTGTTATAAGATGACATAAAGGCAGACATATGAACAAACATACAGAGAGAGAAACAAAATTTCGAAAAACAAAATTTAGAGCGTCGAAAAACGAATATTTTTGACAAAAATATTACACCTGCAGACAGGCCCCACGGACTTATATATCGGAGTACATTGCCGTTTTCCAGCAGCTCTACCGATTACAGAACACAACATGACCCTTTTGCATGTGCTGGTTTTTTTTTCCGGTGGGTAACGATTTTTTTACCGCCCCGTACGGAAGATAAAGCAACAAAACGTTGACAAGCGCGCACGCGGCGTGGCGCGGGCGGCGGGGGGCGTGATTGGATTACCGCGGGGTATGTCTTTGGGCCATTTCCAAATTGACTTTCGGGTTGCACGGATCGCTCGGTGCTCGATTTATGTTTATTTTTTTTTACCACGTTGCTCGACAGGGTTTGAGATGTTGCATAAGGATGATTGGTTTTTTGAGAAAACTATACTCCATATTACCAACGGGATTGTCTATTAGCTTATTCTGAACGCTTTTATGTTTTTCTGGTGTTTCATAGGTTTTTTTTATATATATATATTTTTAATTTTAAGTGTCGACTGAGTACATCGTTAATGGGTTTTTTAAATCGGTTTCTAATTAACAACGTTTTTCGAGTTAGGTGGTCAATGAGCTCGTTAAATATTCAATACGCACACATAGACAGCGGATACTTCTGTATCGTGTGCCAGTAAATTGCAACGGTATCGCGACGACTTGCGAGAAAAGCCCCGGCGGCGGCCGGGGTGGCGCGGTCATTCATCATATCCGAATCAGTGATGTCATTACGGCCGAGGGACGGCCGGGGTGTGCTGTGCCCTCTCGATTAACGCCTGCTTCCAGCTTTAATAAAAACAATGACACGTGAAATTGTAAAGATTTCGGCGAATAACTCTTGGGAGTGAGAGTATACGCAGTGTTTTGTAAACTGCACGCACCGCATCGGTTCGTATGCGTCCCGCTGCGGGAGCACAGTCACGCACGGGTCTCGGCTTAGCCTGAGCTAAGCTATGATGTTGGCAAAATAATGGTGTGTGAGTTGGTGTAGTGATATAATAATTGTAGTACAACAGTGGTCTTTGAGTGATTTTAATTTTCAATAAAAATGACTGTGATATGAATTATTTAAAAATAGTATTTTTTTTATTTGATTTTTGGTTACAATTCGAAACTAGACCTCTATGAATCTTATACGAGTTATACTGGATGGAATTGATTGCATATTACCGCAAATATTCACAACCTCCTTCTTTTTTAGAACAAATTTGCCAAAGAAACCATAGTCATTATAATAGCAATTTCTTAGGAAAATGGCATAGAATATATACTTAAAATTCCCGAACTCACAGCCTTAGTTAGCAACAGCTGCCGCACCTCCCCAGCTCTACGTTGCCAAACATAAGACGCGGCTCGCAGTTATCGGCGTTGCACAGCTGCCGCCGGTCCTGAAATTGTAAGGAAGCTATAGTATTCTCCTTAGTCGCTGTTTTTTTTAAGTTTTTACGATGGAAATATTTTAAAACGTCTTTTTTTGCTTGGTGTGTATGAATGTTTGTTTGTATGTCACGGAATCTTTGAACTTTATATTCACCCCCTTCTAAAACATCGGATTAATTTAAAAATGTGCCCACTTATCAAGGACCGATGACAATGCAATAATTTAAATAGTTCGCCTCATCCTTTTAACGAAGATCTTCAAGATTAGTGATAAATTTGATATCTGGTGTGTCTTTGTGCAAAAGACAAGGCGCGTGTTAAGACCTGCACATGCCATATTTTTATTTATATTCGAAGACGCACTAGTGTATTACGCTAAGTACACGTATAAAACAATTTTTTCGGAAAGGGAGCCGGAGTAACGGCTATCACATCTCAGTGAGCAGGCGCATTTCCCTTTTCCCACATAAGTTACAGACTTTGAACAAAATATTGTGTACTGTAATTTTTCAACAAGTTCTAGCGAATTTATTCCAATATTAGCTAAACTCTACCAAACTCACTTCGACGGAGGATTGTTGTAATAATAAATCGGAGATGGAGCTTGACCAATGGCGACAAAATCCGGATATTAGTATCACGGATATTATGTCTAATAATGAACATATTATTATCGACATCAATAATAACATATTTTGGAACGCTTTTTTTTTAAATTTTAGTAATCACTGACGTCATTAAAGAACTCCTATTACAAAATTGTCTAAATTTCCATTTTTCTATTATTAGAAAGCATAAACAGAGAATGTTAAAGAACCCGCCATTTCCAACTCGTACACGCCGAAGCAGAGAAATCGCATTGGATCCTCGCTCGCATCCCAATCGGAAGCATATTCCCTTCGCATTAGCACAACAAAGCTGTGGCGATCCGTCATGCGATGACTCCAGATATATTTTAATGGATGCCGGGCCGACACGACTCTATCAATCACTTAGGACCTATCACGGCGCATCCATTATGCAAGAACTTATAATAATCTATAATAAGTTTCACTGTTGCGCGAACTTTTCGCTCGTCGGATCGGACGGATATATTTTATTGTGTAGTTCGGGCGATGTGCGTAGTCGATTCGAGTCTAGAAGCGTAAATAGCGCGATTCGTTCACGTCCACACTAGTAATTTATCAGATTGCTTTGCTTCATACTAATTGTACGAGTACACTGCCAAAGTGAGTGGTTATTAGAAAATTTTGTACATTTCTCTTTACAATTTGTTTGAACGTGTAATCATGTGGATTGTAGGAGTACAATCCGTAGCATTAGGAGGACAACGCCGATTATGCAAGCAATACCCATTACATTAGTCAGACAATAACGATTGTACAAGTACAATACTTAGTATTAAGGAATTAAGACGTACGGTAGAGGTACAATTCGTACGACTAAGAAGACAAGGCTGATTGTACAATTATAATCGACAACATTAGAGGGTTGAGTATACCGATTGTACAAGCAGAATCCATTGCATTAAAGGATAACAAGTATAATTCGTAGGGCAATGTCGATTGTACAAGTACAGTTCATAAACATGCTAGTACTGGGCACGGGCTATATTGTCTGCGTTGCTCCATTGCATGAAGGGAATTCCATAATTTTGAAAATTATAGTGATCTGCATTTAATATACGTATTTCATCATTAAGATAACTGGTGATAGTTGCTATATTCAATCTGCACATTTGTTAGAAAATACTCAGTATTAAAAGCTATCAAGAATAAAACTTATACCTGTGTAGTAGGTGAGCACACCCATTAAATCATCGTTCTTTAGAGCGGGTAGGATTGTGTATTAGTCAGATATAAGAGCATAGCATTTGATGTTATTAGTAGTTCGAAATCTAATAGAAAATCAATATTCCATGCAAAAAACTATGGCAATCCGATATCAATAATCGCGACCACACGTCGCATCGCACGCCGGCGAATAAAACACGTCGTAAAATGATAACATCTGTAGAACATTGCCTTCCACCCTCGCCGAGAATAACCCCATCTAAGTGGCATTACCATAACCTTTATGGGAAGGAAAAAAATAATGGCCATTTCCGTGCAAAACGCCGCATTAGGGGGTCAACGCCGATTCGGAATCGGACCCCGCGCTCGTGATAAAATGCGACAATCCAAATGACGTGTGACACTTACGTGACCCCCAGGCCGGGGGCGGCGAGGGGCCCGAAAGGGGGTTAGCTTTAGTTCGCACTCCCCTTCGGGAGCTTCTAGGCGGACTATGCTCTGTTGCCTTGAGATTTGTGAGTTGTTAGAGACGTGTGCGGCCTCAAATTAACTGCCGCCTTGTGTATTATTTAGATGCGTATTGGTTGAATGCGTGAATTGTTGTATCCAATTTAATGTTTTGTATATAATTCATAACAATAGTTATTGTGAAAACATGATACGATCGACACTGGAATGTGCAGAAATGTTATAATTTTTTTTTAACTCCTTCAAAACAGGGGGAGATTTTCAATTTGTCTGTACAATTTTCAAAGTTATTACCTCCGCATTCAGACGTTTATTACATTACTTTTAAGCAAAAAAAAAAATACTCTAGTTAATGCAAAGAATATTAAAATTAATAAGTGGAAACTAAACCCAACACTTACTACTATTAACGTGAATATAAATCGTGAAGCATTGAGTTTAAGAGATATCAAATTGTGAAAATTGAGATAAAACCGCGTCTAACATATCTTTAGCTGGCATCGATTCAAAACAAGCAAATCGTTTTAATGGCATACGAAAGCGGTTTTTTCTTTCGAAAAGTTATATAATTTTTTACTTTACGGATACAAGAAATAAATCTACAATTGCTTACAATTACGAAAATTTACAAATGAGACTATATATTTTTGATTATGTTCACAAATCTAAATATGCATGTTGTTGTAAGAAATATGATAAAAAAGAATTCTGTGTGTGAAATAATTCCGGATTTTTGTTTGCAGTGAAATCGAGCCATCCACGGCTGCATATCCAAAGATTAACAGCTGAACAGAGGTCTATATCATCGGAGCTGTTACAAAATTCATGCGAAATGCGTTTATCTGAATGCCAAAGCGCAGCTATTGCAGTTGCAATGGCGAAATTTGAAAAAAGTCTTAAATTTACACGATGACAATGCTGTTATATGTGACTGTTTCTGTCGTAGGAAATTATACCAGACTATCTTCATAACTTGTCGTATAGTTACAGATGATGGCAGGAATAATTTTTGAATACTGCATTTTTAAAGTGGGAAAAATTCAAAATCGATGAGAAACCTTATAAAATTGACATTATAAAGATTTGAACTTTTTTCTATTTATTTTTTTTTTGTAAATCAAATAGGAGCAATTACGCAGAAAAAAATATTACTAATCAAGTTATAATTTAGCTAGGTTAAATATATTTTGTTGCGATAGATGAGTGATTCGTTTTAGTAACGAATAATGAGTAGATACATTATAACCAATCGGATTTTTCAGACCGATATCAAATAAAAAGTAATGATTCGCTAAAATCATCTGTGTGAATTCGTTACGTTATTCAAACTTTTGGTTGGAATAGCCAATTTTTTAACGTTAAAAATTTTTCAAACATAACTTAATTATATAAATTTCCACTAATAAACGCAACGTTTGTGGCAACTGTCATTTCGTATGCAAAGCGCCAAATTCCTAATTAGTCCATTGAAAAGTTACATTTGGGGTTGCGTTTTTTAGAGGACGTAATTTTATTTTTTTGATGTGGGGGTCAGTGTAAAGCTAAAAACAAGTTTGTGGGTCGCCACCCTGGCCGCCATCTTGAAAATAGGTTGAAATGGTATTTACGATATATCTCTTAAACTATTTATTTGATAAAAAATTTGTTAACATTTTTGTTACAAATTAAATTCTCTACAACTTTGATCCAGTAACTTTTGTCGTATAACTATAAATAAAAAGTTACAAGCGAAAATCTTGAGAAATTCGAGAAAAAATTTATATTTTTCGATTTAACTTTTTTTTTATCATTTTACGAAAAAATGATATCTGACCATTTTTGTAGATCGTTTTTTGAGGAACAACTTTCATTCGCATCATTTTTTCATTAAGTCAATAGTTAAGGTTTTACAGCGCTCCGAAGTGAGTACTATTTTTCAGTACTCTTAACTATACCTATATTATAACGTGTTGTTCTGAGAGACTTGCAGCAAATAATGGAACTCTCAAAATTAATAAATGAAAATGACTTTGATGATGAACCGCCAACATTGACACCCTTCCTTCTCCAGTTCTCCCACTGGTATTTAATTCAGAAACCCGATCAGATGCTGAGCCGCAGCCTGGTCCATCGAAACGACTGAGGACGGAGTAGTTCTAATTTAGAAAATCACCGTGGATTATGCCTATTGGGGATACCACGTAAAAAACGCGCCTCTAGACTCTACCTCGTGGGTGGTGGGTAAAGAGTCAATATTTAATTATTAATAATATTGCAAAATTTAGAATTAAAAAATTATAATAATAAAGTAAAAAAAAAATCAATAACTGATGACATATTATAGGTACACGTATAATATAAGTATAGTTAAGAGTACTGAAAATAGTACTCACTTCGAGCGCTGTAAAACCTTAACTATTGACTTAATGAAAAATGATGCGAATGAAAGTTGTTCCTCAAAACGATCTACAAAATGGTCAGATATCATTTTTTCGTAAAATGATAAAAAGTTAAATCGGAAAATATAAATTTTTCTCGAATTTCTGAAGATTTTCGCTTATAACTTTTTATTTATAGTTATACGACAAAAGTTACTGGATCAAAGTTGTAGAGAATTTAATTTGTAACAAAAATGTTAACAAATTTTTTATCAAGTAAATAGTTTAAGAGATATATCGTAAATACCATTTCAACCCCTATTTTCAAGATGGCGTGGGACAAGGGTGGCGACCCCACAAACTTGTTTTTAGCTTTACACTGACCTCCCCACACATCAAAAAATAAAATTACGTCCTCTAAAAAACGCAAGGTAAGGCCTAAAAAATGTAACATTTTAATGGACTAAATTGAGAATCGGCGCAAAATACCTTCGTATTATTTTCACCGTCGAAGCTTTACGAGTCAAATCTCGTATCATTATTCTAATGTACAGCTCAGCGAGCGAAATTGGTTACCGAAGGTCCGGCAGTCACCGCGTCGGATGTCCTGTTAAATTAGTAGGTTTTATTAACCACCTTTTATTGAACCATTAAACCATTATTTTTGGGAAATACGGAGTTATGTAGCGATGCTTTTGAGTTTTAAATTACTGAATTTATTGTAGTTCAAATTGCCTCTTTAGTGGTAAACAAATATATGAAGCCATTTTAAAAGCGAAAATTGCATGTGATGTTAATTTCGAAAATGACATTTTTTTAACTTAGTTCAAAGTGTAACTATTTTATTACAACATAATATTTACTCCTAGGGCCTCTTTAATCATCTCCTTTTAAACTCAAGTTTAACTAAAAATTACTTTTAAAATGATTTTTGTGTTTCGTGTCTTCTTTATAATGGATTTCGGTCTCAGTTTAACAACTGTTAAAATAAGGACGTGAACGCAAATTTTATTTAAAAAGAAGCCTTTTATTAAAAGTGAATTTAAAAGCAAATAATGGAAAAGGCTCTTATAATACAAGAATTAATAGACGGCTAATAATGATACTTATGGGGTTTCAGTTATGCTTAAATGGGTTTCTAAGCTATACCGAACGTAATAACTCGAGTCACCCGCACCGCATAGACTACAACGTATGTTTTAGGAGGTTAGTATCGTGCCCTTGAAAACGAGACATAGGTTTTTTAAAGCTTACTAAAAATAGTTAATGAGCTATTAAAGCTTTACTTTGACTTGTGAAATCATTCTTGAAGATAATCACTATATGTGGACATACAAAAAAGGTAATTAACGAATTGGAACAAAACACATCAGTTTAATTTAAAAAGACAAAGCTAATTAAGAAGCGAGTTTGAATTAATAGGAACCGAATGAAATGAAGTTCTTTATGAACATGAAGAAATTATTTATTTACCACATACCGGCCAATAAATGGACATTTTACATCGACGCCTCGGAAAATAAATCTGTATTTGTTCCCAGAAAGTCAACAGTTTATATGACCTGAATGTGTTCAAAAATCAAGTACGTCCGTCCTCAGCCCATTAGCTCTGTCAGCTCAAAATTACACGATACCTGCAGTGGCTACCTGTATTACGCCTGCGGGTACGATTTATTTTGGTTGCGCCCGCACCGGTTACGCGCCGTATTATAATGTACGCTTTTGGCTTTCTCAAATAACTGCATTATAATGGGCGGACCACGCGCACACGGTTTTCTGATGCAAATAAACATTTCGCATTTAATGCTTAAAATTTTATGACTATCACCTAAGTGAGTATTTTTAATTCAGATTCATTAAATAAATTGGATTACATATAACAATACACTATTGAGTAGCCATCCGATTTTTAATCTCAGTCAGTCGAATTAAATTTCTTGTTTAGTACCTAAGCAATAGTTTGGTATAATTTAAAGATATAGATTTTATGTGCTAATACAAATTTTGATCTGAATGCAAAAAAAAAACCATCAGACAAGTGCAAATGAGGCTCTTGCTCTGAAAATTCCGTACAAACTTCATTATGTATGACGATATTGCATCCATCAAAAATCTCTACGTTTTTGTTCGTTTTTCGATACCGATACTTATTGAATACCGTTTTACAAATTCCAAAATTATCTTTTTTCTCAAAATTTTTGAAAATTTTCAAAACTTGTCTTATTACGTAAAAAAAAATGATATGAATATCCCAATTTTTGAAAATTGACAATAGAACAGTATCCTATAAGTTTTGATTTATTTTCAAGATTCATAATATGTGACAGAAATGTCTGAAAATTTTTGTTGCATTAGTTTAGTAGCTAGATCTTTTATAGTTTCGAAGGACTGTAGACCCTATTATAGACCTAAATTTCAAATTTATAAGTCTATAGATTCCTGAGAAAAACGATATTTACAAACAGCAATGAACAACGAAGTGATCCTTTCAAATAAGCATCACAGAGGGGAGATAAAATACATTATATTTGGTGACGAAGAATATTGTCCTCGTGGTTGGTCTCATATTAAAATAAAAAAAAAACCTGTTTATCATGATCATAGAATGCCATTTAACTCTTTCATGTTTTGACTTTCCGCGTGTCCAAGATCGAAAATTTTCTTAAAGTTACTGTAATTATTGTTTTTAGTTATTAAATAAATGATAATAAAATTAAAATTTTATCAGATGTGATATTTCGGAGTCCTAAGAAATTTTTTTGATAATTTTCAGAGGGATGTCCTTATAGTGTGTGTAAACATTTATGAATATATGCTTTGAATTTGTTTTAAAGGGACGAAAGGATCGATTGGAAACAGACTTGGAGTATTTGTGAGGATTAACTGCATTTAAATTTGATGATTGTTATTCAAATAACTACGAAGTCATTAAATCAATAGAGTTGAAAATGTAATGAGCTATATTCCTAGTAACACTATATAGAATGCTTCAAGCTCGATGAAAATATATTTCCTGATAGATATTGCTGAACTTATAACTTTAAAAATAAAGTTTTTCACTCAATAGTATTTATTTTTTATTGTAATGATCAGTTTTTCAATTGAAACAAATTTTGTGCCACAAGTTCCCTTGTTTAAATATTAGTATTTGACAAAATACTTGAAAAATAACCAATAGGTCACTCTTTTGCAAATCTAGTCATTTTGAAAGGTGATACTTATTATTAGAGCTCGCAAATATGAGCAGCAATGTTTTCGTGCTTCCTGAACTCTAAAACATTTTTGCTTAAAACAATGCGGCAAGTTTTGGGGTTGGTCTATACGATTGACAGTTGCCCAAAATTTTTTTGAGATTCTTTAGGGTTTCATTTAAAAGTTTCCAGTTGAAACGTAATAAATTGTACTACCTGCAACAAACATTGTAAAATTTTATTGAATTCTGTCAATTTAAATGGAATTTTGACTAGCTATTTAGTTTTTGTTAAATTTTATATTTCATTCGAATTAAAAATTCTTAATATTCGTTTTCAAGAGTTATTGATTCCATGTATGAGGCTAACTACACAATACAAAAAGATTATGTTTTCGTGATTATTACCCTCTTTTATGGCTGTTACTTAATTCCATAATATAAATATTCAACATTTTTAATTACCTTGTATTTTTGTATATAATTTTTTATTACCTATTTACCGCGTAAATCAACTAATTTAGATTTCACTTACAAAATCAATGTCTTTCCTTCTGTTTGTTCCCGTTTATTTACAATGAATCTCTGGTCTTTGATTTCAATTTAGACCAAATCAGCTTTCCTATATGTATATCTATATATTTTCTTATTATATCGTATAGGAAAGAAAATAATTCGATTTGAATTCAGCAGTCTAATTGTGAAGAAGTAGCTAAGGGAAAAGAGAAAAAAAAACCAATAATTATGTTTGCAATAATCTAAACCAAAAGAAACAAACGCGTGCAAACTCCTGCGCCTCTTTCGAACTGTTGTTAGGAGTTCGGTCGCCGCTTAAAGCATCACAAACGGCACCTTCCTTGCGCCTCCGTAGAGCGAACTGCGAGATATTGATTAAAATAACGCCGGTCGCCGTCCGGCGGCGCCCCCGGGGAGCAGCCGGATTGGCATTCTTTATTGGGGCCGAGCGCCGCCCGCCCTGCTGCGGGGGACTCTCCCCGCGACAGTAAACAACTCTTTGGCAGTGCACTAAATAATAATAGGGAGCGACGGCATCCTGCGAGGCGGTGTCCGGGAGGGGCGAACGGTATTGGGATTGGAAATTAACGGAAATCTATTAACTCTTGAGAAATGAAAATGGTCACCGGCATCGCGAGCAGCTAAATTGTTTTGGAGTCGTATCGGATCCAAAAAGAAGGATTTTGGCGCCATATGATATGGTATATGCATACGAATAGTATATAAATTCGATAAACCAGGGGAATGACATCTTTATCGCGGGATCTTCTTTACGTACTATAGCGCCATCTAGTAGCGACATTACAACTGTGAAGTTCAAGATTTATCATGTTATAATATAATATAGTATAATAATGGATTATTAATTAATTATGTATTCTAGTATACAATCGATAATCCCAATAAACATCATCGTAAATATTACAGGTGCTTTTCCATGTGAATTTTGGTGTCCAGCCTCTATGTGGGTTCTACACACTACACAGAATGCTCAGAAGTTTTGCTGCTTGGAATGCGCCAGGATCGGTTCTCTTGTAATGTGCCTAAGGCGTGTAATAAAGGAAAAGTAAGAAAATATTCGAATTAATATTTTCATAAGAAATCAAAAAAATAAAATCAATATGAAGTCCCTCTTTGGATTGTACTGTAGGTAAAATAAGGCGTAATTTTATTCGATAATGATAGGGCATAGAAAAATATTTTTTTACTTCAAGCGCTAAATTCGAAAGTGACGCGTCAAAGTTGGACGGAAAAGAATAAATATGAGTTCCAACGAAACGATAGAGTTCCGTTGAAATATTTTATGTCTACGGCACATTCTTATATATATGCGAGACTATAGAGGTAATATGTACTGCACTAAACATACGCCACAGGCACAAAAGAATTAAGCGGAATTGTGACGGGTTCAAGTTTTTTTTTCTATCTTAGTTGATTTCTCATTTCGATATCACGCCGAAAATGTAACGGAACCCGTGACGGGTTAATGAAATAACAAAAAAACACAAATATGAAGACGAAAGGCGACCGAAAGCGAATTCCCTTCGCAAATCCCTTCTGTTGTTGCGGATTAGCGAACGCCGAGGGGCCGTGTCGCCAGCGAAAGCGAAAACGTCTCGCGCGACGAGCTCTTTTCAAATATTAAAATTTAATCGGCCGGTTGTCGCGACTCAAATCAACCCCCCCTCCTGTTGCCCTCGCCGGGCGAAGCCGTAACGTGCTACGAAAAAACAGAAGAGACTTTCCTCTGATTTCTAGTGTAAGCTTGCTTTCTATTTTAGCTCTAAAAATTTAAAAGATTGAAGATTATTTTTGACGAATTTTGTGCTATATCTTTAGAGTGGCTAGATATGTTTCTTTAGAATACTTGGAGATAGAGCTTTCAAACGATGTCTCACATGATAACTTAGTTTTTGTTTTGGAATATAATGGCGTCGGTCTTAATCTAAAATATTTTATTAGCTAAGTTAAGCTACATAAATTCTATATCACATTTCACTATGACGGCACCACTTTAATGACGGAACCAGGCAAGCTATCGATCGTTAATAAAAGTTCTAATCTTCATGTACATCACAAAATTTTACTAACTAAGAAGTGATAAAGTCGATGAATGATTTGTATCATCTGGATGTTCATCTATCGTAAGCTTCTCGCCTCAATAGCGGGAGCGACGAACGAATTGATATTAATTTTCAGAGCGACTCCAGCGCCTCCTTCGAGGATTTAAGGAAGTCTTCGTTAGCCGTGAATAGATAAACCGACTGTGTTTCAAACCGATGCATGCACCTAGTGAATGTTCACTTTGGGTTTTGTTTCAATATTTTTATTTTCGTTAGTATTATGTGAAGCTTTTAATTGATTAGTGGATTTCCAAAGATTTTGCCATCCTTTTAAAAAGAATTCAATTTGTGGTACCAGAAGAAAAAATAGCAAACAGCTAAAGATATTCCAGGTATGGTTACATCATCTTGTTCACCGCATGTCAGAATACCGTCAGTACTGTAAAAACAGCAAACGAACAAAAATAATAAAATAAAACAACAACAAAATAACCGATTGTGAACCGAATTAGGATATTGATGGTTTCGTATAATATTTAAAAAAAGGCTACATGTGCTTATCATTTATAATAAAAATATGAAAAATTGTATGCATATTACCGTTTTAGTTAATTTCTTTGAACACTTTAAAACTCGGAAAATTTATTTGAATTTCTATTGCCGTAAAAATTTTCAGATATTGATATTGAACTCAACATATAAAGATAAGATATATTGAACAACAAAGTTTAGATATATAATATAATAAATAAATAACTTCTATATATAATATATAATATTTATTATTATTATTATTAATAATACTTCTATATATAATAACTAGTTCTTACAAAATTCGTTTTGTCCTTAATCGTATTGATTTATTAAAAATAAATTAGAAAAGCGGTTAACCCTGTAGGCCAACCCTGAAACTTCCTGTTATTTTCGAGTTAGAAATACTCTAAAATATACAGAATTTGACGCGACATTTTGAGTAAAAATGTTGAGAATGCGAATTTGATTATCGAATCAAATTAGAATTTCAAAATTTAAAAAATTTAAAAGCATTATTATTATTCGTTTTTGATATCTCTTGAACCAATTAATCGATTTTGACTGAACTAGCAATAATCAACGCAGGTTTTTAAGTTCTATAAAATAATTCAGAACATGCATTTAAGTACAAAATTTTGGAGTACTTAAAAAAAAATCATTTTTTGCGTTTTTTTTTCGTTCACGATATCTCACGAACAGTTCAACCAATTTTGATCGGCCCGGTGGTGATCGACGCGGCTTTTTATGTTCTATAAAAGTACTTAGAACATCCTTTTAATTAGGTACAAAATTTCGGAGCATTTAAAAAAAAAAATATACGATTTTTTCATTCATGATATTTCGCGAACTAATCAACGGATTTTGACCAGCTTAGTAGTGATCGACGTGGTTTTCTAATATTAAGAGCTGATTTTGGGATCGTTTTGGGATCGATTTTGAGATAGTTTTTGGGATCGATTAGTAAAGCCGTTTAAAAGTTATTCCAATAAAATCACATTTCCAAAAATATTTTTTCATAGTTTTTTTTTTTAATTTTTGGAATCTATATATCCAAATTGGTTCAAATTTTCAGGAAATCTAAGTTTGATAGAATTCTTCATCATGCCAAAGTTTGAAAACCGATCGGTCAAGCCGTTCAAAAGTTATAAGAGGTTTACACACACACACACACACACACAAACGCACGCACGAACGCACACACACACACATACAAACATACATACAAACACCATCGTAAAATCGTCAGAGGAGCTTCCTAGGACTCAAAACGTGAAGAACTGATGAAATTGAACTAATGACAATTTTGAATTTTCTTAGCGGAAAGTTAAAATTTATTTCAATGTAAATAGATAGGACGTTTACGACAGCTATAGAAAGTAATACCAGTTAAACTTCAAAAAATTTGTCGTAACACGCAAATA
This sequence comes from Eumeta japonica, assembly GCA_005406025.1. Taxonomy (NCBI): domain Eukaryota; kingdom Metazoa; phylum Arthropoda; class Insecta; order Lepidoptera; family Psychidae; genus Eumeta; species Eumeta japonica. The sequence goes on from BGZK01000210.1 coordinate 81,469, forward strand.
GACGCATTAACTCATGTCCCAAAGTAACGTTCTTAAACAACATACTTATCACTGCCCCTAAAACATTTAAATTATTAAAATAGTCAAAAATGATGTAATTTATTTATTATTATTAGTGATTTGAGATACCTAGCACAAGCGTGATTCAATTTTGGAAGATTTTAGATGAATTGTCTCATTCGGTTTTTGGAGTGACATGGATTTTCCTTTACAATAATATAGTGTTGAACGCAAGCTATTTTAAATTTGGCATAATTACGTGATCTTTATAAAAAATGCAAGATCTTTCAGATATTATTTCTATTACAAAATATTTTTTTATCTGAAAGTTGAAAGTAATATTCCAATTATTTTCAGACATAGGTACATTAAGTATATAGTAGTGCGGAATCATGAAATGATTGAAAATACTAAAAGAAGTATTTTCAGTACAAATTTTGATGCAAGATCTACTGGGATTATATGTACCTATAGAGCGATCTAAAAATTTTATTTATTCGATGTTGTAGCTGGAATTTTTTTTTTATATTTTAATATTTCATATTTTGATTAATATTGATATGAGTGTCATGACAAAGCAATCAAATAAATGTTTTTAATAAATAACTATATACTAATCTACATATAATTAAAATTGAAATTGGCAGCGACAAAGTGCGAGAATAGAAGTCCAGTAATATACAGTTAAGCAAACATGCTTAGATAGACCGAAGAAATGAGTTTGTTTACTTACCTTATTATATATGGTACCCTTAAAAAATCAATTTAATACATTCAATTCAAATAAGTAGCCGCCGAGTTCAAACTTAATCCAGCGAAATTTATCAACGCATGTTATGTTATAGTTGTGGTGTTCCCTTTCGCAATAATTTTTTGTCTCGGACTGGTGACCTCAAAATTTAAGCCCCCCACACCGGCCTCGTGCGGATGAGAGGCTGCTCGACAATCTTTATTACCGATGAGGAGACAAAGTCCGAAATATACGGCTTAGTATGATTTCCGAGGTAAAGTCTTCGTCACGTCGTCTGTGATTCAGATTCGAACACGGCACCTTCTGACGTAAAAGGCAACACGTTCACCACTTAGCGACCATCGCTTTCGTAACTGATCAATTTATATTAGAAAACATGGAAGCAGGAAGTAGTGCTTAACTTCTTCCTAGCAATAGGATGAAGGAGCACGCGGCGCCGCAAGAAGAAGTACCTTTCGTGTGTCGTTGTCGCCGATCGATACAGCTTCCGCGGCGAGCTTTTTCTTGTCCCCCGCCCACCGCCGCCCGCCCCGAGCCGACCGCTGACCGACTTACACAGTATTGTTTTGGTTGGACTGTACGACGTTTTAGAATATACGTTACATCAATACGCATGTTTTAGCGAAATCCATGAATCTTTACTTTGCTAGGGCAATAATCGATTTACGTATATATATATATATATATATATATATATATATATATATATATATATATATGCAGTGTTTAAATTTAGATATACAAAACAACAAAAAGGTTTTCGGATCTGTTCTATAATACGTAACTTCTGAAATGTGGGGAGCTTTAGAATTATGTTTACGTTTTATGTAGCCCCCCAACCGAAATAAAAGGAATGTGGGAAAGTATATCTTAGCAGTGAGGAGATTAAAAACCTGACACAATATTGTAATACCTATTATTAACTCTACATAGCCTAACCCAGAAAAGGCACTACAAAGTCCTATTTTGACTTATATAGCAAATATTAAGAAACGTTAAATTATAGATAGACATAAAAAATGATTCTACTTTCTGTAATGAAAAAAATTTGTGAGTTTATTTTACCGAACCACAAAATGTTCCATTTCAGAAACACGCATATTGTAGCTAACTGCAAAAAATGAGTCCAAGGATTACGTCTATAATTCAGTTGAAATAAAAAACCGTGCCTTGTTCGCTATTGGTTGAAAGTGTCGCGAGGGGCGTGGCCTAAGGCTTTGTCGCGCGCTGGGCGTGGCTACACGACATCTCGCTCTGTCACTGCTCTTTTAAATTTCAAACGGGAAAACGTAGGTGGGAGCGGGAGTGGGAGGGTCGTCTACGCCCGGGACGCTTCCTTAGCAGCTTTCCTTTTATACGCCGTTCGCGTACAAAGGAGAGAACTGTTCAAATAGTCCCGCAAACGGAGCGGCACACCGTTTACATAGGACTATGTACCTAGGTCGTGGAGGCTTTATAAATATGCCCTTTTATAAACCTAAATAGGCTTAGTTCAGGAATTCTAAATAAAAGATATTTTCGTTTACACATCGACGATCTCCTTGGCGGAGAGAAGAATATAAAGGATCGCTTGCTGCGCGGGATTTGATTTCCAGATGAAACAAGAAATTAGCTTTCCTTTGTATTTCTTTGTTATTTACGTTGTATATTTGGTATAAATTGAGCTAATAAAAAATTAAATCGAATTAAATTAGCCGTCTTCGTTTCAGTAGATATAGTCGTACAAGCATAAAGGAACTAACTTGTGTATTATAATATTAGAGAATATATAGAAATCATTAAATATATTTGAAGTTTTTATATAATCCATTCACGAAAATTCTAAGGTAGGTGTTTAAATTGTGTTCAGAATATTGCCTTCAAACAAATTGGGACTACCACGGGCGCTGCAGATTGCGGTTCAAACATTTACTTAAAATGATAAAGTTCTTTTAGAACAACTCCGAGATGTTCTGTCGAATCGGTTTATGAGCTATGAAAATATTTTTCGTACTTTTAAATCGCGTCAAATGTTGCAAACGTAAAAATCATCGGCTTATGTGTTAAGGTGATATTATAATTCAGAAAAATAAAGGTTTTTTTTTTTCCATATAAATAGGTGGCTGTTCATCTGATCGCATAAAAACTACTAGGTACAGTGAAATTAGTGCTTAAAATTTTCCGTCGATTGCTGTAAACAGATCGAAAATCGGCTGAAGCGTTCGAGAGATACTGCGGTTCAAACCTTTTCATAAAATGAAAAAAGTTCATCTAGGGTAACTCGCAAACTTTCCGTTATGCAAAAAACAAACATATATCTGTCTGTGTAAGGTTTTAAATCAATCCAAAGGCAAGGCATAGTCTCGCACAATTTTCTCTTTATAGATTGTTCTCTGAAAGTACTTTGGCATGAATCAGCACAGTATGGGGTTTATAACGATCTTTGTCTTCAATATGATGATAAAGCGAGAGTCACGGCTAACCATGTTCACCAAGGTAAGGAAATTTCAGTTTGATATGATTCTAGCTAAAATTAACCACTCAATTCCGTCCATAGTCATAATTGAACCATATGGTTTGAATACAACACACAGCGCTCTACGTACATGTGCCTAAGATTCAAAATTGTGATTACAAATTACTTCTTTCAATTGCCATTTTTACACCGGCAAAGAATGATAAAAAAATCTTAAGATTGTAAAGCTTGGTGGTAATTATATTACAGACATACATGTTCGTGTAATTTTATAAATAAGTCTAGCAAAATCATTTCCCATAAGCACGTATAGGATACGTAATGGACTGTCAGTTTATTGATTCCTGTGTTTTCCTCGTAACCAATGGGTTTGTCCTTTCCCTCATACTATACAGATCGGTGTATTTGTAAATTGTTTTAATCTACAACCAGATTGTGCTCCCTCTTGGATGATGTGCGTATTTTTACACATACAAGTGAAAATATTTAAAATATTTATTTATAGCATGATTATGCTGTAAAAGAGAAGAGTAAACAAGTCGTCTAGATGATCATTACCGCCCATAGACATGGTAATTCCAGAAGAGACACCAGTGCGTTGCCGTTTTCTTGGGAGGGAATAGGATATCGATAATGGAGAGAATCTGGTTGACGGAAGGAAGAGAAGGTGAGTGGACCGCTGGAATCACTGGAGGAAATAAACAGCGATAGTTGCTTCTCCACGTTTGGAATCTGTGAGAGTGTGGTACTTCGCCAGTCAGAGCTGATCCGTTTTTGAGCTGCAGCCAAGTTGTCAACAGTACCATATTCAGAAGTTGAGCTAACCTCAATTAGTATATATACGTCCTTAAATAAAACAAATAACAATCGGTTCTGCGTACTCAAGCAACAAAATTCCTGTAAAAGCCTGTTTAAAGTAACCATGTTTACTAAATGGGTTATAATAGAAATTGCGATTTTGCCATAGATCTACATTTATTGAATGTATAAATATAATCAATACTTACAATTTCTACTATATTGACTAATTATGATTTACAAGTTGAAGTAAAAAAAAAATATAAAAATTAGAACCGATTAAACAGTAATTGTAGATATATTAGAAACCAATAAAAATTAACAGGTTACGTACAACTATATACATTTCTGGAATTTCATTTCTTTTTCCTTTTATATTCCTTGCAATATTAGTTTTTATTGACAACAATTACTTCAAATTATATTTCAGAGATATTCTTGTAGTTTTTTTTTGTTATACGTACTAGAAGTGTTTCTATATGTAGAAAAAATACTAAATAATTAAAATTCATTTAAACAGCATGGCTTCTTAAACAAAACAAAAAAAAAAAACTGTTCCATCAAAATAAAATCATTAATCTGCAAAGTGACTCTAATGAATATACCAAAAGCAGTTACTGAGAAACAGACTTTACACATATAAGTATTGAAGATTTATTTCTCTTTCGACATTCATGTACCGCAACCAAAAAAGGGAGGGTCTTCATTGATAGCCTAGATCGTGGTTAGCATGGCTGTCAGTTACGCAGGAGACCAGAGTTCCAATTCATACTAACACTTTCCAAAGGTTCTCCAACTCCTGTGTCAATCAACAATATCGACGATCACTTTTTTGTAACGTTCAAGGAAGGCACAGTGCTGGAAGTTGCATGTAGGTATAGGTGGTACATCAAAATCATCGGTAAACATGAGAAATCTTCTTTACCTTTTGGGCCAGTATGGGACTCGCATGAGGACAAAGCGGACCGACAAACACTATCTATCATATCGACTTGCAAAAGATTAGGTGAGATATTAGGAGACAATGCGTACATAGCATTGGTGACCTGTGAGACATCGAGATGCTTGTTTTCATTAAAATCGTACCTCACGTTAGAATAAATCAAAATTTTTATTTATTTCACTACGGAATTCATCAAATAATCGCATTGCGAAATTTTCATCTCGGCCTAGTCCATTCATTTCCCGGAGCCCACCGCTCGGTCTTGAATAGAGCCTTCGCCATGTAATTTATACACGTTTCTGTATCCTAACTTTGTATAAGCAGAAAATGAGGCCGTGTTCCCTTTTGAGAAAGGTGAAGGCGGGTTTATACAACGCGATACATTTTATTAAAATGCGCACGGCGGGCGAGAGTTTTTCAATGGCGTCTGAGTGCGGCCGCCCCGAGGCCCTTATTATTTGTCTGAGTGCAGACGCCGCTCAATTAGGCGCGCTTTTCATCTCTATTGATATACGATAAGAGATCGCGCTTGGTAATGTTTATAACTTTTTTTTCCCTTCTCCTTGAAGTGTTTTTTCTTGGATACTAGCGACATTCCGCTGTTTTTCCCACCTGGCCATAGATATGGCGTTTCTAATAGCGCTAGCGGTTTCGAGTTGGAGAATTGACCTCATTTATGTCACAGTGTAAAAGGTCTAGACATATCTTAAAACTTTAAATCGCTTTTGTAATATTATATGCGAAAAGTAGTTTCACTGTCTGATAAATGATTTTTTTTTAATTTCCATTTAATTCGATTATAAAGGTAAAGGATTTTATAAATAAAATATCTATGTATCAGTATTAAATTTAACTGAAGAACAAAGTACTTACCTCGGGTATAAAATATTGTGAGTTCTATCATTATTCGGGCCCATTGTCGATCGGTGGAGGGGAAATGGGGGCTATACCAGAAGTTATCCTGCATTTAACTTCCGGCCGTTTTAGATGCAGACTGCACGCATATTTAATGTAAGTTCAAGTATCTATTACTTCGTCTTTCATAAAGTTATTCATATCGTTTATGGAAATATCAATTATCAGATAAGAGGTAGCACACTTTTTAAATGTTCTATATCTTAAGAGAATGCAACACAATGTCAACTTTATTATTACGATTTAAACCCATGCAGTACTTGTAACTGAGCGTTAGTAAAACATACAAAAAATATATGTATATGATATGCATACATTTACGTCTATATTTTTGAAATGACCCAACCACATCAACATACTCTTTTCTAGCTTAGCTACTAAGTCTTTGAAACCACACCGTTGTCTTATATCAGTATATCCACGTATATCTTCGGATGATAGTTTGCAAAGATATTCTACGGATACTGTGCAAGGTACACAAGGTTGATTACAAAACTATATCAGATTCATAGGTTGATTCGTTGTCCTTTAGTTCGTCTTTTTAGGATTTCCGTTTTGTTATTTGCATTACTGTCTCGTAGCTTCGAAGTTGACATAATGTGTTGGTTTTTCTGCAAGTGAATTGATTAATACAGTTTAAACCTTCAAAGATTTTTATTATTTTTTAGAAAATGTACCTAAAATTTTCAATTCGATGATGTTATTACAGGTTTACCAGTTCTTGTGAGTGCACGATTCTTGCGTGTACTATCAGACCATTCATAAAATTTTGTGTGACGTGTGTGCGTGTGTGTTATCAAAAAAATTATCATTGTTAAACTTCTAAATATATATCAGATTCCATTAGTTCATGACTATAATGAATATTTCGAGTCTCTATGCCAGAAGGTTCACATGTATCATTCAAAGCATATTGTTTAATTCAAAGTACAAAGTGTTTGTTAAAAAAAAGTAAGTTAGTGTATCTTTTTAAAATTGCTATAGTTATTCCGCGTTTACATCTTTATACTTGGTAATTATCCATCGGCTTATTAAGACATTCAAAGGTAGTAACAATGCGTATTTTAGGTTCGCGTTAAAAGCTCTTTGTTAGCTATCAGTGGTTTCAATCGCATCTCGTCGCGGACTCTGCAATTATAAGTCATCAATATCGCACTTGCAACCCTTTCAGAGTTCGCGGCTCGTCTACAATGGTGTTAGAAATATAAATCATAGATTTAAATAAGTTTTCAAATGATGTAATTTTAATAAAATCAATTTTCATGACCATTAAATTCCATTTAAAATAAATGATTAGTAAGAAGTGACGGAAGTGTCTAATATTTAAAATATATGCAGAGTTCTTTTTAAATGACGTCTTTAAACAGAATTTTTGCTTGGTTTAATAGTTCAATAGACAGAATTTAGTGGTCAAATTAAAATTGTACTTTAAAAGTCGCTTTTCTTGACTTAAGCACTCCTAAAAAAAAAGATTTTTAGTGATCATGGTGGAGATGTAAAATAATGTTCAAATGCTTAGCACATTATTAAATATTAGGTATATTTATGCTAACTGGCACTGCTGGACCCAGCTGTTTGATGGCGCGAGTCGATCATAGTTATCATAAACTTATTGAAATAAAAAAAATATAAATTAACATAAATAACATATGTATTGAGCGCCTTTCCGAGATTGTTAGTCTGTGGCTTCGTAACAAAATTAAGTTTGGATAGGACAATGAAACAAAGTAAAAGGTGGAAATTTGTACAATATCCTCATATAATATTAAAATATAGTTTATTACAATATTAATGAATGCAGTTTCGATTTAAATTTAAAAACGAACTTTTATTCAAATATTTAGCTGTACTAAAACAAATATAATAATTTCATGCAAGGACTGTGCTGATGAATATTATTTATGTAGATGAATATAATAAAATAGATCGATCGAAATCCTGCATAAAACTCTTTCCTTATGTTAGGATACTGACTGAAAAAAATGAATATAGATAACTGTATCTTCTATTCTGTTACATGATATAATTTCGAAAGCTTGAAGCGCGCAAAAAATTTATTTAGTTTGAATTCCATTTTGTCTGTGAATTTAATATTAAGATAAATATTAGACATAATTATACATATTTATTTTTTCCCGAACTATTTTAACATCATGCCTATATAAGTAGATAGTTTTATGGAGGAATACAATAGATCTATTTCATTATATTTATCTACATATTATAAACAATATTCATCAGCACTACCCTTGCAAAAATTATCATTTTTGTTTCAATACAATTGAAATTTTGAATAAAATCATGTTTTTAAGAAAGATTTTGTTTATTAAAAATTTTAATAACGATTTTTCAATTTTGTCTTTATCCATTCATTTCCAGTAACGTATTTTATTTTTTGCGTAACATTATTGTTGTATAATCTCATGCGTTCTGTTTCATCATTTTTTACAAATTCTTCTTTGCGTTCGCTTTTGGCTTTTTCTAGTCTTCTTTTTCTTTACGTGTATGTTTCATTTACCATGTTTTTCCCACGAGTATCGAATAATTGAACAGTCAGCCTCCCAGCGATCCGTATAGAGGGCCAAGGGATTAATTACGACAGGGTGCGCCCTGGTGCCCTGAGGTGGTTCATTAGCGATTATATATTTTTCCACACCTATTGTAATTCAGTACATCAGCACGACCTAATCTTCACTGTAGTGAATTGCATTCCACCTGCTTATTTCAGTTTAAATCTTACTCGCGCCTGACGGAAATAGCGGTCCGGTTTGATTTTGAAATTTTCCTCCTCCTAAACAGGTGGTAGAGCAATGCTGATGCCACCTATCTCACCGATCTTTGGAATTATAAACGAGTCCAAGCTCTATAGGGTTGCAACGTTTGGAAACAGAGTTAATTTGACTACCTTCCGACTACATCTTCAAACCCTGCATAGTCCAAGCCCGATGAAATGAGCCCAAACACGACAGATCTATATATTTTGTTTAGTTTAGGGTGTTTCTATAGCCACTTTCCGACTCCATCATCAGCCCAGCTCCATAGTACCTTAATATTGAAATGTCACCAAAGATACGCAAGTGCACTAAATTTGAGTTCAATCAAAAGTCCAGTTTAAGTGGTTCTAATTTAGCTTTCAAGATTTGACCCGCACATTAACACGGCAAGTTAAATAAACAAAAACTTGTAAAAACTGCCAACATATATCAATTTCAGAAGTGAAAACAGCCTTTGTTTTTTTCAAAATCGACAATCAGTCCGATGACGCATTTTGAGGAGAATTTCTGGAACATATTCATTCATTTTGAAGTCTTCATTAAAATACTTTTCGCGATATAACTAATGACCGAATAATAAAATCATCAAAATAATGTTGTAACCTACAATAAAAATAATACATTTTTTACTTATGGTCATTGTGGAAAGAGGCACCTACGCACTTCGCGGATTAAGACATTCAGTTTTTGCCCGCATTAAATTATTACCGAAGATAAACGAGTTCATTGGAACAATAAGCGATGAGTCAACGCACAAAAACCTACGGAGCCCTATTTATCGGATCGTTTGACCGTGATTGTACGTTTAGCGAAATGAACCGAATGATTATTTTATAAAACAAATGAAATTGACATAAATAATATAAGAACTTTAGATATGAATAATACTTTTTTTGCTAAATATACAAAATATTTTATTACCTATTATATATCGATTCTTTCATTTGTCCACTGTCACTAATTTTATCTAATAGCATTGCGGCGTTTTGGTTTTTCAGATAAGTACAATAATAATATAAAGTTGATAGTTTTTTGAACTTATTGTCAATATGTCGTGAATTATCGACAAAAAGCCGAAATAGTAGGAGGGAATTTTTCCACATATTATTATTAATTAATGGAGATATTTGATTGCTTACTCGTAGTGATTAACCGCGAGACCCTTTTATTACTATGCTAGCCATCGGGTAGTTATTCTAACAAAAAAAAAATCAACCCTTTTCCTCCAACCGCCCCGTGAGGGTGGCTCTCAAGGACGTAATTCATGATGAAAAAGTTAATTCGTACCGGGCGAAAGGTCATTTGCATATTTTTGTGCCCGCCGCTTAATTATCCGATGCCGGCTAACGGCTCAGTCTCCTCCTGAGTCCGTGAAATGGGCTCAGAGGGACTATACGGAGTTCAACCCTTTCGTCTCAGAATTAATTTTTCTTAGCCAATTAGTACGGCTGTACGCTGCGGGGTAACGTCTTGTTGTCTTATTGATTAGCCCTTGTGTAAGCGCTCCCCGGCAACTTCGGCGAGGGTTCGTTATTTCTTCTTTTTTTTTTTCTTTCAGACCAAAGTTACGTCCTTTTACTCTGGATGAAATAATTTGAAACTTGTAAGGAGAATCATAATTATTTATAGATGGTACGAATCAGGTACTGCGTGTGGAATAATTGAAATGGCCAAAATGACATTTTGCTCTATGTCATGGCAAAACATGCTCACACTTTCAGACCGTGTATAGATAAGGTCTAGGAAGGTGATCTACAAGAATCACATTGATGGCTTAGATAACTGGTAATCAGTAAGGTAGATATGACTTTTATAAACATCCACTAATCCACTATTGTCATGGTTTTACCTCGGACAAGAAAGATTTGGATTCGCTTACCGATCAAGCGACACGTCGTAAATCGATTTCTCTAGTTTGTCGCACGCGTATGTGCCTTCATATCACAACTGTTCTAGTGCTGACAAAAAGCATAACATTTTCCAGTATTTCGGTTATTATAATTAAAGCGTTTGTCCTTTTGAAGTCGTCTTCAGATGCGAAAAGAGTCACGTATACGGACCGGGACGGGGTTTGGCATTGAATAGGTAACACGAATTTATTTTCTTAAGCAAACTACTACAGTATGTACCTATTATGACTTTAAGCCGTTCTCTTTATACGTATGACTCAACATCTCTTAATACTTGCATTAAATGTATACTTTTAAATAGTTGTAGACTTTAATGTCGATGTTAAGATAAAGCGCAATTACAGTTATCCCATACCGGGGAAGCTTTTATAAAAACTGATGTGGCCAGTATAATGGGAAAAGTCTTTTTATGTGTTAAGTAAAGGCGGGCGGCACACGGCGATGTATTATTCACTACTCGGCCAAGTTCGCATGCCCTTGGCTTAGCTCCAACTTCGTAATGCACGTTCGCTTAAACTAGCTGCGTATTTTACATAACAATAGACCTACTAAAAAGTTTCTGTTTTGAAAGTATGAAAACGTGTTTTATCTATTCCCGACTACACAAACACATGTCAGATTAATTTTCTATGTATAATAATGAGCATTTTTTTCCAGTTCAAAGCTTCACTTTTATGTAACTTGCGACTGATTATTGACAAACTAAAATGAAAGTTAACAAAACCATAGGCAGTTCTAATTTTAAACCTCTAACTAGTTCCAGTATTCTTGTATCACAACGAAGTGGTACTTATGTTATAGCAATATCTTGTGCTTCAGCATGTTCTAGTGTTGTTAACATTTAAAAATTAAAAACATATACAAGAAAGCTGTAACGACTGTTTAAAAGAAATACGGAAAAATATTGAAAGATGTCGTTAATTTTGAATTTTTTGATTTCGTGAAGTGTCATAAATATTTTTTATGACGTTTTTAATATTGCTTTTACTTAGTGGAATAATGTTTTGTAGAGTTTGCAATTGAAAACCATAGCTCGGGTAAATGTAACTACGTAAAAATTGAACTTTGACGATGCCGGAGACTCGAGATTCGTTATAAACCTAGAAATATATAACAAGCATAAAAGGCGTCGCATCATTTTAGCGCACGTAGACCGCCGGCAGAATGTGGGGTTGTAAATACGCCCGCTTATTAATTCAAGTTGCTACTGTTAACTTGTTTTGAAATGTTTACGGGTAAACTGTTGACCCCATCCAAGTTTCAGGACCGCACTGATTCCGGTGTTATCTAGTTTCGGGACCCCGAAACTGTCGGCGTGCACGCGGCGTATACTCCCTAATAATGGCTGCGTGGTGGGAAGTGATGCTTATTATAAAGCGGATAACATTTTTAACAGTACATTCCGTTAGACATTTGTCCTTGTGACAAATTCTAATATCTGAAGTGAACATAAGTCTGATTCATAATTATAATTGAAATTTCTCAACTTCTATCCCTTTTTTCGTGTATGCCTTATACGTCATTAAGGTCTAGCGCAAAAGTAACCTTAATTTGATTGTTAGCTGCTATTAATATTTATTTAGCTTTAATAGTTACGCATATCATTTATGAGAAATCAGAATGCGAAAATATCTAGTGTTATACGAATAAACTATAGGCACAAAAAAACACGACCTTTTGATAGAGGAGAGTCCAGAGTCCTACCACTGTTCTACTATTGTCTTAGCACTGTCCTACCGTTGAGCTATCACCGCCATAGAGAGTCGATTACTGGCAGAGTGTACTGCTATTTAAGATAATTCGTTTAAATTTTTTAATTATAATAAAATGGAAATAAATATTACTCTTGTTTTGGGGTTCTGTACCTCCGAAGAAACAAGGAAACCCTTATAGTATCTACGTTGTCCACCTGTTCTTTTGTCCGTTTGTCGGACAAGACACTTTTTTCGTGGAGGTATCAAGTTGAAATTAACACCGAATTGCATACCCAAATAGGCGATTCCTCAAAGTTTACAAAATCTGGGTTCAATTCAAAAAAACGCTGCCAAAATACGGTCATTTACGTTTTATACTTTGAAAATCGCAAGTAAATCAAAACTTATAGGGAACGTCCCATTGATCTAGAATCATGAAATTTGGCAAGAAGAAAGGTGTCAAAGCACAAGTAAAGGAAAAAGGCTGAAAATTAATAATTTTTAGTTACATCGGAATGAAAAAATATTATTTTACGCTAACAAACTTATACTTGCGATTGGAGTTTGGACCGTGATGTATACGGGTGGACATTTTTAATGTCGGGCTATGGATACAAAAATTTTTATAAATTCGCATCTTTTTGCGAACAATCGAAAATTTTGTGAAAGAAAGCAAAAGAATTGGAATTTCTTTTACCAATATCGATATTAAAAACAGACGAAAATTTTACAGGCACTTGATATGACATATACATATATAATTAAATTCTTACGGAACCCCCAAGGTGCAAATCCCATTCGCAACCGTTCGGTTGTTTATTTTTGCTATGCGTCCACAACGGTTTTTGATTTTCAGGCATTAAAAAAAAAAATCATCATAAAATTAGTTATTAGTATATTCATGTGCACAACTCTTTGTATCGTTTCCCGTAGCGTTGTTTGTTTAGTCTCATTGTAATTTCAGGGTTGGGCAATCGGAATTTCTATGACGCCTTTGACGCGGCAATCTGTGTTTGCGGTCGCTAATAGAGGTTCACAGCCTGCAGCGTTTGTTGACCGCCGCTTCCGAAACGAACTGGAGATGGAAGATACAATATTGATTCGTTTAAAAAAAAAAACGAGCTTTTTCAAATGGAAGCGGAACGATTTAAAAATTAAGTAAACATCGAGATGAAATGTTTGAATGTTGCTTTCGTTATTAGTCTAATTATTAATCTAAAATTGTTAGATGTATTGAATTCGAATTAGTACTCAATCGGGTGTATTCAGTCAATAAACGATTTATTTAATGTGTTTTCTTTGTTACAAATTATTTCGTTTACTTCGGTCAAACGAAATTCACGATTCCAATCGCGATACGGTTTACATCATTGAGGTGTTCACATTTCTAATGGAAAGTTCGTGTAAATGTTTTAATGAATATGACATCCGTTAATTTAGTCACTTGTATACGTGTAAATTAACATTACATATACAATACATGTACGAAAACATGGTATATGTCAAAAGAAATATAGAATCGTTCCAAAAAATGTACGACGTCCATAATATTAATACCAGACATAAGAACGATCTCGCTGCTCATAAGACCCGTCTAAGTAAAGTTAGTAAATCATTTAAGGAACAGTATGTGCGCTTTTATAACAAGATCCCAGTTGAGATTCAAAATTTGCAGTTTTAAAAATTTAAGCTTTTCGTTAAACAGAAGTTTAACGAAGGGCAAGGACTATTACATCGTGTCTGAATGAAAAAGTCCCATGCGATGGAACTGCTCGGCTATCAGGTTGCTTCATGTTATTTGTAAGTGTCGATTAAATTATTATTTACTCAATACTTTGTACTGATGAGTAAAAGAAGAGCAGCCCTTGAATCTCTCGCCCATTCTTCTCTCGGTGAATCAGCATTTGGAATGGGCGGTAATGTCGAAGAGAATTCATTAATGAGGTATTTCAAGTGTAATTTCCTTAAATGTAAGATAAATATATTTTTTTATTGATTGATTTGATCACGATTCTCTCGAAGGCAGATGATTTATCCACGTTTCGCCAAACAGGCGTGTAAGCAAAGCAAAACTGCTTATATAGATTATCTATCGATGAACAATCTATGTAGGCAGCAATGCCGATTCGTGTTTCATTTAAGTTTACTGGAAACTGCGGCGCACTAAGTTGTGACGTTGCTGTGGTGTCTCGATTGTATTCGGCCACCACGAGAATTTAAATGAAAGCCTTCCCCGCGAAGCTGCTATTTCAAAGCTCAGACGCGTTCTCGAACTTTCCGAGGCATTCGAAAGTATCAAAGTCACCTACAACTTCTGCGGGCGGAGCGTTTTCCTGAAAGTTTTAATTCGAGTGGTTTCCCGTGAAAATGCCGCGGCGTACCCGGACTGCCGCGCGGCACGCATATTTCACTTTTGCCCGTAATGGCTACGACTTCCGAAAATCTATGTCGCGAAAATGGAGCGCCCTACGGGAACACGGCTGCAACTCTGCGACGGATATGGTACAAATTATTGTTGGACATGGTATTGTGTGTAAAATTTGTTGAAACAATTAAAAATGTAAAGATGAGGTTACTTTGAATTAAAAAGATATTACCTTTTTTTACTATTCATGAATTGTGAACAATTTCCTAATGTTTGAGTTTAAAATTGATCAATCATGAAAATAATTGTAAAGCATTTCTTCGTAAATGTCAACATCAATAGTCAGCAAAGATATTCGTTATTTTATGATCGCATTTAAAATATTATTTGTATATATCATATTTGATTTGCACTTGAACAAAACATATACCTACCTACAGTAGACATGCAATTCAATGCAATTCATTGACACCAATTTTGTTTGGTAGTATACACGAGAATTCGATACGATAACAGAAATTGTGGATCGCGTGAAAAAAAATATAAATGAGAATTTGTATTACTTTTTCAAGAGGTACAAAGTTTCTTTTAACATTTTTTCATTAGAGCTTTCGAGCTTTTAATATTATACACACAAATCGAACGAAAGAGTAAAATTTCTTTTAAAGTTTGCACGTTTCGGCGGTGAAACTAGATTATTCCGAGTTGCAACATTGTTCCTGTACATCTAAAACTTATTCAGTGTTGGGTTAAAAAGAGGGCCCGCGATAAGTAAGTGCCCCCAAGAGTCACGTAGAGCGCGCATGCATAATGAGCAAGTCTAGACGCACGTACACTCCGCGACTACCCCCACGGCTGGAGCCGCTTTAAAGGGTGAAAACGTCGAGGATATGGATTACCATGTGAAAAGTTCTGGGCAACCGATGTTTTAGATATCGGAACTGTTTAAATATTGGAAGATCACTCCTTATCATATATGTCAAATAAAACAACAGAAAAGTATAATGAAAAGGGAGTTTTAATCGAATTTTGTTTCGTTTTTCAAAATTCCAACGTGGACCACGAATATGCTTGGTTCGCCAAAAGTCCAAATAAAAATGTTAAATAGAAGCTCTTAGGACAAAAAATGATTAGTAAATTATGATTACAGGCAATAAAAAGTAAAACACGAAATACAGGTCATGCTGCTTATTTTTGTAAATAAGCATTTTGTAAATAAATTATATTGTTATCATATGAAAAATGAAGGCTTAAATAGAACACATGAATGTAGTACAAGAGAACAAAGGTGACTGTTGAATTATTTAATTAAGCAAGACGATTTTTGTTTTGTGCAATTTGTAAGGTTCTTAAAATTGATATTATTTCATATTAACATGCCATAGATTGTTCTAAAAATTTTATATTGTGCTTATGGATATATTACCCATTGTCTGAGTTCTTCGAATAATATGTACCGTAGTCTATACATTAAATGGATGCGATGAAAGATTTTTACGAAATAAGACATAATATTATTAGATCAAATTATTAGACCATTATTAGACTAAATTTGCTAAAAAAAACTATATAAATAAAAACTGTGATTTTTGAGAAGCTCGGTGTTCATCATACGCTCAGAAATGACTTAAATATCTACATTTAATCCATCTGACGGCGTGATACTTGTAAATCAGAAATTACGAATTCAATCATAGATTTCCTTAGTAAAGTAGGTTTAAAAAGAGCAGATTGCTACTTGCAGAAGGACGATTAATTGTATCCATCACCTATTTATTTTTTAAATCCTTATCTAACACAAATAATACGCATTCTAGACGCTTTCGCCTCCTCAAGAAGTTTATGTGAAATCATGTGAAAAAAAAATTTAAATTAAAACTAAAAAAAGAAATCATGCAAAAATCAGTTTCTGCTCGCAACAAGTGTACCGGCCTGCCACCTCGGTCAAATCGCTCGTGAATATATACGATTGTTTCCTCTCGCTCCTTTCACATATAAATTATATGACGGCGCATGAATATATGTATGAAACGCAAATTGATATTACGGCTTCGGCGTAACACATTGGCTCTTTACTTTTTTTTTTATTTTTTGGGTAAAATTGGTTTTTTATGCCACACACACACACACACCCTCGAAAATTGTGGCTCCTAGCGCGAGCAACTCCGTAATGAATGCGCCGTACCCGACCGCGGCAACTTGTAAATTATGGACGATAAAAACGTCCCAAGTTATTTATTTGTGTTTGATAACGATTAGTGTGCCGGCGGATTAAATTCCAAAAAAAGTTATCGCATTAAATACAATTACAGGAGTAATTTCAATTCGTATGTGATGTCCTTTAGACAATATTTGTAGACGATTATAAATAAACGCTGGGGTGACTAAAAAAAAATAAATTAATACACAAATAAATCAGGCATAAATAACTGTAATGGGAGCTAAGGAAACTTAACAAGGCAAATTTTCGAGAAATTTCTGAATAAAATGTTTTTTTTGGAACTGAGATCGATAATTTTTCAGATCAAAAAAATCGTACCCTGAAATGTTTTTTAATAAACATCCTTCTAAGTTTTTTGATCTAGTATTTTCAGGATTCTGTATATGGAGGATAGTTAAAGGAAACGTGTAATCATGATATATCAATTTAAATTATAATAGACTACGTGCCGTGTAGGCGTGAGTCGCGGAAAATACAAGTTATATTAAAAAGTTAATAAAAACAATAAAGGATTCGCTTCAATTCGATACACATCACAAAATTCTTAAGACGATGTTTAAGTAATCCATGTACGAGTGTGGCCTCGTTAATGCATTTAACTGAAATAGATCAATTTAGATGACGCTAGTGTGTGGTTTGGAATAAAACAACGTGATATAATCTTATTATTTCAATTGAAAAATACTTATGTATATATACATTTATTTAGTAACCATTTCAATGGGAATTTGGCTCCCGATAAATTTTTGTTTTTTAAGTTTATTTACAAAATTATATTCCATAGTAAAAAAAATAACCTAAACGCTGCTTTATTTAGCTCACTTTTGCAGAATTTGGAAGTGATTACATTATAGGTATGTTATTGGTTTTCAATAATAAATAGCGTACCACGATATACACAACAGATGGCGCTATTATACTAAATATACTGCGTGAGTAAATCTTGCAATTATGAAGAGTTGTATTATAACAATCGATATTTATCATTGTAAATGAACATAAATAAATGTTGTCACGGGACGTTATCACGTACCCATGGCAACCTCGAAATACCGTGCAAAGTCGATTTTACAGGTACTCATATTTTAAACTGTTTAACTGACATTTGAGATTCAATAACGCTATCACGAGCAATACCGATAGTCGATTACTTCATTGCTGTGTACTGCTATATTTTCCACTCTATATTTTTGATATTCAGGTATATGAATAACTTTCTTCATGTCGTATATATAGAAAATTTGCATAAATATATATGATAATTCTCATTACACATATTTTTTTTGTATTCTATACGTAGATGACGACCGTAATACCAAACTTCCGGTGCGCATTTGCTTTTGCCTGGTTTTTGTACTACCTTCAAGAAATGAAAGGTGCAGCGTCGTCAAGTGTTCTTTGAGTAAGTCAGATCTCAATCGATTTCAACCCATTAAATTTCCTGGATTCATATGGGTACCGAAGTATTTCCGAAACGTGGCGAGAAGGGAAGCGAACAACAAATACCGCCTATTAAGAGCTCCGGTTCTTCTAAACAATGCGAAGATATATTGCCCGAATTAAACGCTAAAATATTGATCCGGCTTCAAGAGCGAACCCCGTATTCCGGGCGCGGCCGATAAATAAGGCGGCCGGGCCCGCCGGGGCGCGCGTCGCAACAAAACCGATAGTTTAAGAATATTCACGCGAATAAATTAAACAGCACTCGAACTAACCCGCTGCAGATTTCCCTAATCGTTGACCGCGGTCCGCCCGCAGCGCGAGCGCACGATCGTGAGTCTCGGCGGACGCTTTGTTTCAGTAATAATTTCGTGAAAAACGAAATCCGAGATAGCTGATGGATTAAACAATACAAAAAAAAAAAAATATGTTGCATAATTTAAATTTCGTTATAAAATAAAACATTTTTATTTTGTTTAATTTAAATTTAATTTAAACTAAAGATAAATCAGACTCAGTTTTGTCTCTTTACAAGAAGATCTCCTTTTTGACTCAATATTTGACGTTTCATTTTCATGTTTACAGATTATAGTTCCTTGCAATGCTTTACCTAGAACCGACTCCAAATACAACTAATTACTTATTTTTGAAGTTTGTTTAAACGATTATTTAAATAAATTTATGCTGGCGGCTTTATCTAAAAAAAACTTTTATTTTACATTGTCCCACAGGAATAATATAAACGAATGGAATGTTAATATTTCAATGGAATGTTAGTATTTCAATGAGTAATTTCAATTCTGTTTGTACTAGACTTACTAACAACCCACAGTACATCTCATGACAATCCCATTAAACCAAAAAACGGCGTTAGTTAACGGTTCGATCACAAAGTTCCGGCGTCTACGTTCCACATTAGTGCTTGTCGTCGTTAAGAAGTCCGGAAAGAAGTACCTACCTAGTCTTGGACTGTTATAAGCCTACCAATATATAGATCATTAATCATCGTTTCCATTCGATTTTCAGGAATTCTTCGTCACACTTCCGGAATCTAAAGTTCAGTACTAATAAAACTAGAATGGGACTAACCTTTTCTCTCCAACAAAAAAACTTACTTTTAAAATTGGTTTATAAGTAACGAAGTTTTGTGGTAACAAACCTAAAGGAAGTATAATTGAATTGAGAACTTCCTCTTTTTTTTTTAAGTCGGTTAATAACTGAGTACTACAAGAGGAAGGAGTTTTAACTCCTTCCTCTTGTCGTACTTTGACTTAAAAAGACTTAGAATATGTCTAAAGACATATTCTAAGTCTTTTTATTTATCTATTAACATCTCTATCGATTTTGCTTTTCTATACACTTAATAAGTCGATTTTTTATTTTAATACGTAAAACAAAGGAATGTCATGTTTAATTCTTTGAGGAGTTCTAAATTAAGGGCGATATTCTAAGTCGATGATTCACATTTTAATAGAGGTGCTTTGACCGTCTAGTGTATGACAATGATTGAAATACAAAATATAGCCTTAAAATGATGTATTACCACTAAAAAAATGAAACTAATGAAAATTGTCAAGGTATCGTTGAGAATGTCTAGTAATGTCTCAAAATTGGCCTAAAAATAGTTTTCGATGGGGGGATTGAAAACTATTTTTAATATGTTTGTTCTAATGTTACGAGTGCCACTGAAATTATGACAGTACCCAAATTAAATATGGTCGTTGTGAGGAGAGAAATAATAAAAATCAATCAAACTAAACAAACAAATAAAAAACATTCTATTATGTGAGGTGTTGATTCGCGGAAATCTAAAATTAGACATTTGTTACAAATATGTTCCATAAATCTAAGTTCAAAACAACGTTGTTTGGAAACTAGAACAAGAAACATATTTCGCCCTTTAAAAATAATAAATCAGACCGATTTCATTTTGTTAAACATTTAATAAAAACCGGTTATAAGCTCAATGACGATCCCAAGTTCGATTTTTGCATATGTGTGAGAAGGGCTTACGTTTAAATGTTTTGTAATTTTTCGAAATTTTAAAACGTAAAGATAATAATAATATGCTCAATGACCAAATTAATATTTATAAATCGCCATTGTTGGACGCTTGCCTGTAACTAATTTGGTAATGGTTGGTGATGGTTAGTTAGTCTTTGACAATTGACAAGCATGTTTATTGGTGGTGGTCTGTGACTCTTAGAAAAGGCGCTCTCGACACCCTTTGACGTATTGTACGATCGCATGTCACAATAGGAGGTTGGATCCGCATTTGTTGTTTGTTTTTAACACTCTTTACGCCCTGGTGGATGTGACTGTCTGCATTTTCCTGAAGATATGCCTAGATGGCATGAAATGTAGTTTGAAATGACAATATGACTATTAGAGAACAAAGATTAATAAACAATTAACACTTGCTCAGGTGTTGGATATTTATCAATCCTTTCGAATCAATATTCAATTCATTGAATAGGGATTTGTAGTGGAAGATAAGATTCGAGGGTCAACGGTGGGTTGCATGTTGAATGTTAATGCATGTTGCAGCCAACCGTCTAAATAAAAAACATAAGAAGGTAAAAAAGGCTATAACGGAGTGTTATTGCTTTTTAAGTCTTTTATAATCACGTTTAGGTTTTTATAACAGATATGAATATTAAATAATTGTTTTAGCCTTTTCGGACCTCAATTGTGAGGTGTTTTTATCTCTAATTTTTCACATTATTTCTTTAATAAAAATATCTAGAAATACGCATAGAAATTTGCAGTTACCTAAGTCTACGCGAGTCACGAAATCAATTCAAACGTTTTCCAACTCGTGGCGAAGAAATAAAGTCGAGATCACATGTTTAAAAAGGTTCATTAGAGCTTTTCGTGATATGTAAAGCTAGCAATACGTATTGGATCAGCGCGGGCGCTGAAGAAGTTTCCAGGATAAAATTAAGCTCCGTTATATTTTTGTAACATCAATAATTATACAGAAATGAAAATATAATGAAAATCAGAATAGAAAAATATGCAAAAGCATGGCTAGTGCAAAATTATTGTAGTTTTTTGTAAGTTTATTATAGTAACAAAACAACCTATTCAGGTGTAGGAACTTTTAATATTTTCTGTTCTAAAGTGTATTTATCATTTTTTCTGCCCAATTATTTAAACTACATTGAAAATGAAGTATACTTTATTAACAAGCATTGTTTGTATTTTCCTAACTAATGGCACTTTTATATCACTCTGCTATTTTATGTTATATCCATTATTTCCTGCAACTAGAGATTATGAATTTTTTTGATACTATAATAAACTACAAATAATTTCGTAATGACATCACAGCTAGCTCTAATATTATTTTCAATATTTTCTGGTGTAGATTGTGTTTTTCATTTTTTCTGTCCAATTATTGATATTATTAAAAAATAAAGTGTACTACATTAATCAGCATTGTCTATAGGTTAAAATGAGCAAAAAAAGAAAATGAGGTATTTATTCAAGCGGTTTCCAACGTGACGAAGCTATAAAATTACATTTAAAGGAGTCTTCTACAGGATGAGAGTGTCCCGAAAGTCTTCAGAAAAAGTTTTAGATAAGGAACTATATAATGTTGGTAACTTAATTAGTTATAAAATGAAATTGATGCGATATACTATAACGAAATAAAATAGAACTGCTCAGTAACTACCAAGAATGTAGCGATTTTCTTATATAAATTATACAAACTACATATTTCGACCGAGTAGGTGGTTGTGACTGCCAGCGTAGCAAAAATCGAAATTAAAACTAAAAAAATATCATTTTACTCACTCTCAGCTCACTTTGCAAATGCAACGTGTCGCATTTTATATTCTTAACTATAATACGCATAGTCTTCATTCGACCGTCTCTATGACTTTTAAAGGGCTATGAAACTTCTAAAAAAGTTTCATCACTACCTGGCCTATTTGAAAATGTAAAAGTATCAAGACCTTTCGATTGCAGCTGGACGCGGACGGCATCGGCGCGCGCGGCGGTCAGACCGAAGACGCATGGCTCTCGCGGCGCCCCCGATTTACATAAAGAAAGTGTTCCGTGTTGCGCGCTACCTACGAGAGTTTCCCGGATATCTCGTCTATATGAGGTCATGGAAATTCCACGGCACCGGCGGAAGATCTTTGGCGATCCGTGAAAAAGTTAATGGTGGGCGCACCATTAACATTGCTCCATCGCTCCATGGCGATGGAGCAATGAGATTCCGTACGATAGATGATAGATAGATATTTTTGATAAATATAAATCATTTGGTACCAATGGTCAATTAAAGTCATATTTGCTTACTCATTTTCTTTTTATGATTTTTTTCAAGTCACAAATAAGCATCCGAGCCAGCAGAGGGTAACCCTGCCGAAGTTGTTTGTACAATGTTGCCAGCTTTTTAGAAAGAAATAAGCTTATTTCCTAAGGAAGTTCTTGTGACAGTTGATTAGGAACGCTACTGATAGTAATTCATTTCAAGTTTACATGCGTGGCAGAAAATTGCACATGAAGAAAACGGTGGTAAAATGCCAGCTATAAAATAACGCTGATCGTATGTATTTCTGGCCAGCGAAACGATGACGAAAATCAGCTGCAGGAATAAGGTAGAGTAATTCCTCAGAGCACTCATATTATATGCGATAAAGAATACACAAGAATGTAAGCATTTTATTTGAAATGGAGCATATTGTTACAAATATCAAATTAAAAGTTAATTTCCAACAAGTAAATTGGTCAAGTTGTGATATTCACTAATATAAATTACTGATTAATATTTATAACATTGTACTTGCATAGTGCTCTGTTTTAAAGGACGAGTCTCGTTTAAGTGCAGGTAGTAAGCGAGGAAATAAAATGCTCTCTCAATCTTAAGTGCTTGCACTAGCTCTTGTCAGAAAGTTTTAAATCAATTTAAAATTAATTACTACATTAACCAATAAATTATACGAAAAAACATAAATAGAAAATATACATGAAAATAGTTAGAAACCGAAATCTTTGCGAATTCGTGTTAATCTAGGTAAGCGAAATTTCTTTATCCTCAAACTAGATTTTTTTTTTAGATTTTTATCATTCTACTGAAGATTCGTACCCTTCTATGAAATTTTCGAGTTTAGATTGAGCTCATTTGTATGAAGTGTGTGATGTATTTATTGTTTTTTGAACTCTGTTCCCTCACTATTAACACACTTTTGCATTCTTTGCAACCATTGCAAAAAGCAGTTAGCCCAGTCTTCCCGAGAGATGTCTCCATCGGCCTCATGGAACGCGTTCACCGAGGCATCGTGACTTGTACGTCGTATATCTATAAGCTTCTCTTTAATTTTCAAACATAAAAAAGATACAAGGCGCAAGATTCTGACTGTCCAAAACACGTCATCAGTTCTACATTTGAGGTCTTCGAAAACTCATGCGTTACCTCACCGGATTGCGTGGACGCATTGTCGTGGTGAAGGATGAATTTGCTGTGAAGATGATTTTTGCGAACACGTACTCTGCAGTTACTGTCCTTTGGTTTTCAAGAAAATCTGTAGTATTATAATGTCTTGATTTGCTGATAAAAGAAGCATTTCCTCACCAATGCTTCAACTTCTTTTAACATTCGTCGGCAAATCTTCAAAGGGAAAGACCCTTTCTGCCAATGGGCTCATACTTTCAAGGGTTAAGGTAGATTCAAGGCAGCATACCCAGCTTTCGGCGCCTGCGACTACGTCATTAAAGGCCAATGACTGTCGTCCGTTATATTTATCATTTTACGACACCACTCTACTACACGCAAACGTCTCTATGGTCGTCTATTAAATCAAAAAGTATCCATCGACTTTAAAGCTTCCAAACTTTCATATGTACGTGCTGAATGTTTTATATTCAGCTCACAGTATTGCCTAATATTTGTATATTGTATTTGCAAGTGTTTCATCAGTTTTGGCAACTGCACTCGCCGGCTGACTGTCATGTACATCGCCAACGAGGTCATCACGTGCACATCTGAATTCACTGAATCAGCGATACCCATAAACGCGAGATTAGGTTTTGTCATCAAATACGAATTGAAATATCTGATAACTTTGTTGTTGATAAACTAAAATAATAAAAAAAAATGGTGCGAATATTCTCTCGACTTAAATTCATTGTGCTGCCAACACACAATTTTCTAAACGATGTTACAATGAAAAATATATGACAATCCAAACAAACCAAAATGTAGCTTCTATCAAAGAGTACACTCTAAAGAAAAATTGGTTGCTTCTAACAAAATTGTGATTCCTGTGATAAAGTAACTTGATTTCATACGTACCTAACAAGATCTTAGACACTTTAAATAAGACGATTTTGATTGATTATCATTATTAAATGTAGTAGTCGACTTTATTGCTCTTATTATTATTAGTTAATTAAAGCAATTTAGATCTTATTCAGTATTAATATGAAAAATAGCTGTACCGACTAACGTATATTAACAAATCCAATTAATATCAATAAGAAAATTATTACATTAATGTATTAGCTTATATAAATTATAAGCTTTGCATTCCAAGTTCTCCTTTTAACAGTTATTAGAGCTGAAAAACCGTTAAAAGTAGGATGTGGAACGTAAAACAAATTTGAAAAGTGACTTTTTGTTGAAAGTCATTTCCACAGGAGATGGTGGAAGAGGCCTTAAGAAGCACTTTGTTTCACGCACTAAGGCTGGTATTAATAAATCACACTCAACTCTGAGAATGCCTACGACTTCGCATATGAGAGGTTATCCTGAAGTTCACTCTTAATCACCTGAAACGCCCACAGTTATTATGTATCACATTTAAGAGTGAACTTAAGTACTACATATTAATTAGGACAGCGAACAGTACTAACTCAAACGCGGTCTTGAGTTTGATTTATTAATACAGTTTTGAGTTTGATTTATTAATAAAGTTGAGTATGTTTTATTAATACTGGCTAAAGATATTTTATTCACTTGGAAAATTAGTGGTCATGTGTCGCGCTACTCTAACCACCGTCACCAGCCTCCATGGTTAGGGCTGTGCTATATTTTATCTATCGGCAATTATACAAAGCCAAAGTTCATGTTAATGTTCCGAAAAGAAACATGAAGTAAAACCTATTTATGTTCATGTCATCACAGCTTATAAATATTTCATGAAACTTATCGTATTTAAAAAATCTAATTTCTTATCAAAAATCGAATTCTAAAAATAAATTTGATTGTTTGTTGTAATTGATATATGTGACAAATTTTAGATAAAATAAAACAAAAATAAATTGTAAGAAAATATTTGTTTATTAAATTTTTAAAAACTACAGTGTAACGTTATATATTTTTTGCTATTGTTAAAATATTTATTTTACAAGGTATCGGCGATATTAATGAACTACATAAAGTAACAACCTTCTGTGTTATGTTTGGTTAATTTTTTTATTCCTTATATTTTTGGTACATGTATACTTGGTCTTCAACATCAACACCAACCAACAATACCATAAATATTTCATTCACTGATGCAACTACATCTGACTCTTCGCAAGTAATACAAAAAGATGCTAAATGAATAAACAAAGAAGTCATGAACTAAATAAACCGATTTCACCTCGAGCGGCACACAAACAACTATTCATGCAAGTATTGACTAACGATCTACGCTAGATTTATTCAGTTGACTTCGCCTCCTGCCCTTTGAGGTGAGGTGGAAAGGGTAGCTAGTCAATTATTTCAATTGATAAACTTATTTATTCTCTCAACTAATATGAAAATCGTTTTAAACAATTATTCTCAGATTTTTTTACATTTAATTTGTATTTAATCCGATAATATCAAGTATTAAAGGTGATAATTTTGTCTTTGTTGTTTTAAAAACGATAGGTATTAGAGTGGTTGATCTCATTAACAGGTATTAGGTAAATCAAATATTACTTTATTAATTTAACAATGAAAATAATTAAAACTACTAATTTGTTTATTTTGTTTAATTTATTTTGAATTGATCTAATCTATATACGTGTATAAGTCAACTAAATAAAACTCATCTTACTATGCAAGATAGCAAGTAATGATAGAAACAATGTATATACTTGTTAAAATTAATATAGTACCTACATTTTTAGTTAAATTACAAATAAAATAGTTGTTATAGCGAATCAGTTTTCGGGGGTAAATATAATTTCCCAGTTGTTTCGATTAATTTAACGCCAACTAAGAGAAATTCTCTCTTAGTTAGAGTGTACCATATTCAAGAACAGTAATGTTTTTTAATATTAATATTACAAATATCCAGTACCAGAAGTACACAGATTATATTTTCAACTTATTGTACATGCATTTAATTAATTATAAGAAAATAATATTAACGAAATATAATAAAGCATATGTCAATATATATACTATGATTTTAATAATTTAATGTGGTTGTGAACTGAGTAAAATATCTTTATAAAAATGCATAGATGTCAAAAGATCTATTAAGGCGGCGATAAACGCCCCAAAGGCGCGACTGCGGCCCCTCCATTTAGCAAATTGAGTGAAATATGCATCCCCTAGCGCTAATACGGCAAAAGACATTAAAAAAAGAAAGCGCCTTCCGAACTTTTAATATCCCAATAAGACCTTGATTTAATTTCCCTTTATCATTATTTATGTAAGGAGCCGTCGAAACGACTTTAAGCTCGTGTTGTTCCGTTTCTGCTGAGAAAATTCCCTTTTTGTTAAGAAGCGTTAAGGTACTTAGGATTATAAGATATGATTTTACTTATTGATATTATTATGCGTGCAGCGTTGATAAGGTCGAGGTACAAAAGAATTGTAATCTTTGTAATATGTTTAGTCATACGTGTAACTAAGTGATCGGCACGTGTTGTAATTGTAATGGGTGTCGAGTCACAAATAATATATGTTCCAGATACAACAAATTTGTTGTCTCAAATTTCGCCATTACTTTAGATGATTTTAGCCCTACCTTTCCGCATTTTTTTTTATTTTAGATTGATGAGTTTGGACTTTAGCCATGCACGCTGATGCAGTGAGGGCTGGGGTCTGCCGCTAGCCGTTGCCATCGATGCTATTGGCCGGCTGAGTGGACCGGCGGCTTAAACTTGCTCTCCTCCAAGGCCAATTTATCCGTGCTCAAGATTAAACCCAGTACCTTCTGATTAGATGTAACTATTTTAACCTCTGAGCCATCACCGTTCTGTATCTATATGCATATATGTGTATTACTTTCTGAAGACTGATAATTAACACTGTGAGTGTTCTTTTTTTGCGCTAAAAAAGTATAACTTCTTAGATGTTTACGTAAGTAGACATATAATTTTTTCACTAAATAAGTGTCATATAATTTTATTTGATTTTTATTTTGTAATTGCGTGACATAAAAAAAAATTTAAAATAAAAAAAATATGTACCGTGAATGATAAATTTTGCAAAATTTCACCACAAAATATATTAAAAAGACATTTTATTGTCAGAATATTTGATTTGCACGAACGCTTTCGAGAAAAGTCCTTTATAAGTAAAATTTTCCTGTATTTTTTCAATGTTTTCCACCAATTGACTTGCCTATTCTTAGGGAAGTATAGCTCCTATAATTTGAAGTATCCTTAAACAAACTCATTAGAGCTGAAGAAGCGGCGAAATCGCTTCTGAGGGGAGTTGTGCCCTTAATGCGTTTGCATAATGGTCGCCATTAAAACATTTGTAACGGACCGGTGCGTATCGTGCCCTTAACGGAATAGGGTTTTTCTCGTGGAAAGTTGAAACCTGGTGTACGTTTAATCATACCAAACTTTATCAATGTTATTAGGTAAGTGGGTAGTATTATAAATAATAAGTTTAAAAATAATCAACTTTCAGTTTATCAGGTGTTTTAAGACTTATTGGTTTGTTAAAATATTAAATAATACGTTTTTTCATTGTCATTTTGAATGTAACAAAGCACGAGAAAAGGAAACATAGTAATAGTATATTTGGAAAAATAATTTCTAACTAATTTTCCAATGATTGCTTAATTAATTTAAAAAATTATGATTCCCTTTGGATAATTCAATCACCATTATCATCGGTACGTCACGCGGAGCCCGACTTGCGACGAAAGAGAAATAACAGAACAAATATTAAAAACCACTATTAAAATTACTATAAAAACTGGTTAGCAATGTGATGGCTCTTTGTTTCTAATTAAACGCAATAAACAGATTTCGGTTTGAAGTCATCGGCGATAATAAAAATAACAACATAGACTTATTTTTTTTAAAACAATTTTAATAAATTATTTTTTCATTTTGTAAGAGGACGTTCTCTGACGAATTATAACTAATAAGCCTGATCATGACACCGGTTACGTATAATATTTTATGAGTTACTTATTGGTTATTGTTAGAACTTATATTTGAAAAAAAAATTGGACATTCGGTTGCTAAGATAATTAAATTTATCGTCAAACATTCGTGACATCTCGCTCACTCCGTACACACTAATAGTCCACCATAACCTGGTGTACTTTTTCTGTCACAAATATCACACCGTGTGTCGTGTGTTTTCGGACCTATGCCGCATTTATATGGCAATACTGCATTTGTACACATGCTGTTTCATATATGTCCAAAAATTTCGTTTTGACGCTCATAAAAAAATTGTTGTCATATAAAATTAATTTATCGAAAAGCACGAGAAATTTTATTCATGATTTTTTAAGCTAACCATCGACATGTACATTTCTAGTAGTTCACTTATGATACTCACACCATAGAAAGATATAACAGCAACGATATTTGTTTAAATTAAATTGCGATTTACAGTTAATGCTATAATGAGTAAATAAAATTGAAAAGACAAAAATTTTTTTCCCACATACTCATAGTATGAACGTGTCCATATCTTCAAGTCGCTGTCACAGTGTCGTAGGAAGACAACTACTAAATTCCTTTATGATACGCCGACAAATGGTTACACTTAGCGCATGTCTGAACGCGTATATTAAATGAGTAATGTATTGCGTTGGCAAAATCTAGAATTTTGACACTTATCAGATTAGATAGAACTCGAAAACTGTATTGACATCTGTAACACTCAAGTTTTACAATTCTGGTGTTCGTCGTTCGATACTAATGTTAAGATATTAATAATCGTTGCTTATTTAAAAGACAAATAATCTTATCAAAGTCCGTGGTCGTTCTCGAGCTATACCACGAACGAGTCGGTCTAACGAAATGAAAGCGAACACAACTAAAGTTTCCTTCTATGATCTTAAATATTAAATAGATTCTGATTCGTTGTAGTTGATTTTACTTCAGGTTTCATCACCGTATTATTGAGGTTATATCCTTCCCCATTTTTTTTTATTTCAGATCGACAGGGCTTGGAATTAAAACCCTGCATGGTGTCCCAGTGAGGGTTGGGGGCTGTTAATAATCGGTGTCACCATCACGGTGACGACGTATGGGGCTGTCAATGACCGGTGTTACCGTCATGGTGACGGTGTTTGGAGCCGACGGCTTGACGTGCCTTCCAAGGCACAAAGCGAGAAATTTTAATTTCACTTAGATTAAAAATTCATTCGCCAATACGGTCGCGGTCGTGATCGAGGCGACGCTCTTTACTACTGAACCCTGTTCGTTCGTTTTGATACATTTTGATACAAAGAGAGGAAATGTTCTTTGAAAATGTTTTAGCTGGTGGTGGAAAAATTTCCGGGATTGCAGTGATTTTGTTTTAATAGAAGAGTGTTTTTGTATCGTCATAATTTTTGTATTTCAGATTCGGAAATTCGGGACGCAAAATCTCTACATTGGCCTAGTACAGTTCGGAGGATGATATATCATTGTAATAATCTTCATAATGCGATTATAATATTCGAAAACGATGGCATAACGTCATCTCCCAAACGGGGAGAAATTATTTTCAATTTATCTAAATCAATCCTGTTCTCAAGACGATTTGGTCAATCGTCTTGAGAACGGGATTCGAACCCGATAGCTTCTGGTTTGAAAACAGTGTTCTTGATCGCTGAACCATAGTTGTGTCTGAAGGAAAATTAATGTGAAGTCATTCGAAAAAAAAAAAAACAAATAAAAAAAATTTTAAGTTATACGGTTTTATTGTAAATGGTTATGTGGATAATGCACTAAACGCTAATAAGTAATTAGGTAGATCTTAGGTACCAGTCGAAACGTCACTCTCCTCATCGATCTAAGGCATTTATAAGACAAAAAGATAATAGTGGGGCGCGTGAAATTTACATAGACAATTATCCTCTCATATCATTATAAATGCTATTTATTCAGGTTACGATACGCCCCACGATTTTTATTTTTTGTCTGATCAATGCTCTAGATCGACGAGTGGTATAATGTGTTGACCGGTACCTAAGATCTACCTATTTATTTATCAGCATGTAGTACATTGTTGACATAATAATTTTATTTTCAATTTTTAATTTTGATCTTATTACTCAATGTTGAATATTGAGTAGAGAACAAAAGAATCGAGTTTTAATGTAAGTCTAGGTTGCCTGAACTCTATGATCCGCCATGCACTGTGTTCTACTTGTAAAGCCTTTTGATTTGGTACCCATTACCCATGTTGGAGCAAATATGAAATTTGGCATTTTGTATCGTCTGCCTTCTGAAATTTGGAATTTTTCATGGTCTACAATATTCTACTATTCAAGCCTTTTCATTTGATACCCATATTTAGGGGGTTCTGAAAAAAACTTGTAAACCGCTGTTTTGTTGGCGGCCATATTGGATTTGCATTTTTATCAATGTGTATATTATTTTACTAGACAAGCCCTTTCATTTATTATCCTAATCGAGGGAATTGTGAAGAAATACGTAATCCGCCATTTTGTGGCGAGCGTCGTCTTAGTGTTACAATGATACTGAATTTAGAAAATTATATTATCATTAGAACTAAAGGCGTGTACCAAAATTTAGGTAAATCGGTCAACGGGAAAGTAGTGAAATTTTAATTGGTGAATTTGACACAAAAAACAAGCAGGTAAGCTAAATGCAACCGTTTTAAAAGTGAAATTAGATTGAAATCTGCAAAAATCATTTATCAATTTGAAAGCCAAAACATGAAAAATTGATGAACGGTGGATACTAGATAGATACAAGGTATTTACTAGAATAGACGCGTATGGAAAACGATCTTATTAATATACATTTTTTTTGTTCTAGTTTCTGTTGTAAACGCTAATAAGTGTTCTGCAAGAATAAGTGTACAATCACTTTCATCAAGAGATGGTGTTGGTTTCTTCCCTATTATAACGAGTGGCAAGCTGTTCTTGAACATGGCATAATCATATGTCTATTTATGTTTTATTTGTAAATATGTGTAACTTATTCACCTTTATTTTTCATGTATTTTTTGTAAACCATGAGACTGTTTCCAATTACACTATATTACTATTACTATATTCGATCTCAAATACATAAATACAGTACAAAGCATGAGTCTGCCGTTCCGAATTGCCTGAGAATGATGCAATGCGCAGGTACAACACTCCCCGACCCTTTCTTCTCCTCCCCCGCGTTCCTACTTTGGACCATTGCGGCGCTATCGTGACGAACTTCACAACGGCAGAGCTTCGTGTGTTGTACTGAAATATTTAATTTAATAGACGCCAGTTGTGAGGAATGGTTTTAGCGTGGTATTTAATGCATCTTTAAATGGATCGGAATATTTTAGTTAAAATTGTATTTATTCGTATTTTTAGGTTTCTGAACCCAAATGGCAAAAATGGAATCCTTATGGTTTTGTCACGTCAGTCAGTCCGTCTATCTGTATGTCACAGGCATTTTATTCAAAGACTACAAGATGTATATTGATAAAATATGCAATATAGGTGTCTTGTATAAGCGCTACTTAGTTTTGTATTTAGATAACAAAAATAAACATTTCTAGTAGGGGCACTGCATACATGTAACAGAAGCTGAAAAATTTTTTTTCAGCGAACATCAACGAGTGACACATATTTTGTTAGTTCTTTTAAAAACATTTTAAGGTTTGTTAGCAATTTTTCTAATTACGTGAATAAATTCGGAAATAATTGCTCCTAAAATAGAAGAAATTGTGTACCTTTATTTTCTAAATCATAAGTCCAAACGATATAAAAAAAAGATTACGTAGGTAACGCACATTAAACACTTCTAAGGAAAACTGTTTTGATTATAAGTGAATATACCGTTCTTGAGTTATTGTCGAAATACTGCGCATCTCAATAAAAGGAAGCCAGAGCTAAAGGACTTACGCACTTTTGCTGGTGCACCTTAGTTTACACTAGTTTAAGAGTAATACTTGACATACCCACTTGTTTCTCTAGTTATAGGAGACGAAAGTGCTTATACTTATTATGTGCGGGAAATATGGAAAAAAAGTGTAACAATGCAGTTTTCTTTGCAGTAACCACTTTGGAACCCTACAGTGAGCATCGTCCGACATGCTCTTAGCCAGATTTTTTTTGTATATTATCTGCTTATGTTGAATAAACTGTAAAATTAGGTACAATCTTTATACTGTTTATTGAATTCGATTAAAATTCTCCAAAACGGCCCATTTTTCGAAAGGTTTTCAACCTGAATCCACCAGTTTGAGGTGTAAATATCGGTTGCAAAAAAAAACAATACCCAGCGGCCGACACCCACGATATCGAAGTCTTTGTTCACCGCGGCCAACACGAGGACGGACAAGACATTGCTCGTGCGGCGTGACGACTGGCGTGTTGTGGGTCATTGCGAAATCTGGCAGGCGCTCCGCTCCGCCGGGCCGGCCTCGGCTTTCCACAGCATCCGTCATTAGCCAAGAAGACGGGCAAGCGGATATCGCGTTCGGAACATGTGCACGGCCTCGAAGGTTCTAGCGTTTGTTTCGCGTTCATTTGATGATCGTTTTTAATATCTGGGCGCTCGCTCGGGTTAGGCGGACAATTGAAAACGTCATTCATACTTCTTTGATATTCGGCAATGCACTAAAAGGCCAGTGACGCACCGGTGACTCCTATAAGTTCGAGGGTGGGCGTTTGCTTTCTGATCGGTCGCGTGCTCCTTGTTATACACAAAAAAAGAACCTGATTTTCCTGATTTTCCTGATTTTAATAGTATGACGTAGTATAGGAACGCAATGGTAATAATACTAAATTAGTATAATGCCAACTTACATATATTAGGTTGGAAACAAAATCGCAATAATGAATACAGTCACAATACACCGTGGACAATATTATTGCATTTGTAACATTTGGTTTTATTTCTTAAACGGAATCATTTTGGGTGTGGCAGGTGGTTAAACAGCGACAGTTTATAATTCTTGTGAAATAAATGCTAATAAAAGCAAATTGAGTTCTCTTTTAAAAAAAGTACATCAATTAATTATTTGAATCATCAGTGTACACGTTATAATTTTGAGGTCACTATATTTCATTATCACTTTAGCTTTAACCGATAGAAAATTATAATAACATTTTGAATACAAATGTAAATATAGACAAAATAACGGTTTTATTTCAATTATTTGATAGATTCATCTTTTTCAGTAGCCGGCTCTGTAGCGCGATGGAAATGAGTAGAAGAACAGTCTGTGGCTGCGGCTGGTACGAATTGGAAATTTAAATGCGAGATAGGAGATTTATTATCTCGTGATTTATATTTCAAATCTTTATGTAATTTGTTATTATTCATAAATACACGAAAAAACACAAAGTATTATTTTATTTTTGAATAATATAAAATGTAAGAAACTGAAAATTTTTTTTATACACTTAAATAAGAAATAAGCAACGATAAATCGTTTATGACCATTTATTATAATAGAATTACAGTTTTGATAATGCAGCGATTTGGTTTTGATCAAGTAAAAGCTATTTTGGGAAGAAAAATTAATGTCATTACTGTTATTAATTTCGGACCTCGTACGTCCCTTAGAAATAAGTTTAAGGAAATTGGAATTTTAACCCTGGCATCTCAATTCATTTATGAAAATTTATTATATGTAAAAAAAAATTTAGAAATGTTTAAAAGAAATAGTAGTCGACATAATCTCAATACCAGAAATAAAAATAAACTGAATTCACATGTTAGTCGACTAAGTAAAGTCTCAAATTCATTCAGAGGGCTCTGTGTGCGCCTATTCAATAAGGTTCCTGTAGATATACAAGATTTACCCCTACATAAATGCAAGTGTTATTAAACAATCACTCAGTAAAAAAGGGTACTATGCAATTTCTGAATATTTAGAAGACAAAAATCAATGGGCATAGAGGCTCGACCTCTTGCCGGGCTGTCATTCCTAATGATTCCGTATTTGTTTTGGTTATGTACGTGCAAATTAGAAAAGAACTACCCTTAAGTTTCTTGCTCGTTCTTCTTGAGGGAAAACTGCCTTCCGAACGAGCAGTAAAGTGTAAATTCACAAAAAATGATGATGTATTTCAAGTGTTATTTTGTAACCTATGAAATAAAAATATTTTGAATTTGAATTTGAATTTGATAATATAAAATGGTACAAGACAAGCAAGTTAATTCTAACAATGTATTTTTGTAATACAGAAAATGTTTCTCCCTCTTATGAAATAAGTTTTTTCATCAATTTTTCCGTTCTCATTTATATTGAGATAAAATTAAGATGGCCTACCAGTGACCCACCCTGGGCTGGGTCTTTGTCTTAGTATTGCAATCGAATTAGACACAGCCTGACTGAACCTCGTATGTGCGACAGCCCCTGATTGAAAGGTTGGGTCCGCCCTTTTGGCCTACATTAAGTGTATCCATGTGAAGATTTGCACAAAAATTTATTAAAAACTCAGCAAGGTTATTGAACTAATCATAACCGGACTAGTTTGCAAGTATATCGGGGCGGATTAAAAAACTAATCGGATGTAGAACGTAAAATACAAAATATATGATTTCATCCAATGTCCAAAATTCATTTGGACTTATTATTTAAAAAAAAGTATACGCGGCTAATTTGAATGTAATTATTCAAATTGAAGTCAGAAATGTTTTTATTTTATAGATTATACATAACTCTTGAAATATACATTATAATATGAGATACCACTCGTTCAGATCGCTGTTTTTCCTAAACAAAACAAAATTAATACAGAAAGAGAAAACTCGATAAGGATTAGAGCTGGATATTTGTCATCAAAATAATTGGAAATTTCATAATAACTTTTTTTACCAAGTAGTCATTTTATAATGAACTTAAATCTACTTAAGGACAATTTTTGAAAGTTTAAAGGAACTTATTAATGCGTCCACAGACCGCCGTAAATGAGTTTGCGACTTTATGTAATCGACTGACATATGGACACACTATTCGTATTTCCAGTACCGAGTATACTTCGCTCACTGTTTCTCATTAAATATTTATGAATTATTGTTATTTTTTTATGAATAAAAAAATGCGCACAAACATTGTATAAATCAGTGAATATAGGTCACGTTCGAAGGTTTCAGCGTGTATATCCGACGTGTAGAGGTCTCGGGTTTGCCGCCGGAGGTAGCGATGTTGCCGGCCGATATCGCGACCGCCGCCGGCGGACGCGCGGGTATCTTAATCGCTTTTAGGATTAAGGATTTGGAACATGTTCACGTTTTCGATAAGGAAAAATGGCGTCGCGGGACGCCCGACAGAAGCGAAGCTTCTACGCATTTTTCGGTCAAATAATAATTTTTATATGTCATTTGTACCAAAAATGTAAATATTATAGGTGTCTATATATTCAACAATATACATAAGTATTTACAAAGCTTTCACAAATTGTTGTAGCTTATCAAATGTACGTTCAAATAGCGCACCAGCTGAACAAAAACGGTTAGAACGTACACACGTAGAACAGTGTGTATGGATGTCTGTGTGTTGGAATCAGCAATCTAGCCATGCACTAATGGAGAGGGGAAGTTAAGGTGAGGCTACCTTTTTCCTTTAAGTCAACGGTGATGGTGACGCTTTTTTCAGCATAGTCCATAGAGGCGAGCGTACAACAACACTAAATCAAATTCGCTTCAATAACCGGAATACTATTTGTTTTTAACTTTAACGTTATGCATTTTAACTTTAACTTTAATGTAGTGCATAGCAAACCTTTTAAGGCGAATTCGGGGACTGTAAAATATGGAGATCATATTTTTGTCGTTTTCTTTATAGGATGGGCAGTCTTCGTTTTGATAACAAATTATGAAAATATAAGTGTTCTAAGAATATGTTCAAAAGTGTTATATATCTTAATATATTGGTATTGCATTCAAATATTGTTCACAAAATGAACTTGTGTAAGATTACTGTTCATTAAACTTTAAATTTTATATGAGTCTTTCAATCTATATTTAAATGTCGCTTTTTTACATCTTACTGTCACATTTTAATGATGACGTCATTAGTTGTCGTCTCTGTACTGATATGGACGTCGTTTTGCGGTCAAGTTCTAAGGTTTCACCTACACTACGTCCGCAATGGAGGTAAAGGGTGGATGTTATAGGTCAGCAAGGCCTTGCTTATAAATACGAACAGTGCATAAGAGTTATTGGAATCATAATAATGCAAAATTTCGAAATAACGAAGTGTTTCGTCCTATTCTCGTTACTAATTACGATAATTCAATATTGTCCAGATGTACAGTCATTCAATGAAATCTGGTACTTTGTAAGGGAATAGGTTAAATAAGATAGTATGATAACAAAAACAATGAAGCGCCTCATTGGGGCTGTTGGTAGTGAACCTATCTGCTGCGCTTAGATTAGGTTCGATTCCCGTAAATGAAAATACTTTTTGATCAAAAAGTAATCTTGTCTGTCTTGAGTCAGACTAAGTCTTGAGTTTGAGTATATCCATATATTGTGTGCATTTATTTCAAAAAAAAAAAAATATTATACATGTATTATATTAATTATCTGATACTCATTGCTTATTCTGGGATCGGAAAATTATCGTGATATCGACCAATGCGTTTATTAAAATTTACCTACAGATTATTAACAATCTAATGAATTAAGTTCTCCGTCACGGAATCGAATCCGATGCAATATCGAAGTTTCTTCGCACTCGCCTATAATGCGTACGTGATTAATGAAAAAAAAAACCTATTTTATTAACAAACCGTTTCCGGCCGCCGCGCGCGGACGCACGCAACTACATCGAAAGTGTTATATCAACTGCTTACTTCTTGCTTGCGTTTGTATTGTTTGATGTTATGAAATAAATCG
The DNA here is from genome assembly GCA_005406025.1 of Eumeta japonica. Lineage (NCBI taxonomy): Eukaryota > Metazoa > Arthropoda > Insecta > Lepidoptera > Psychidae > Eumeta > Eumeta japonica. The sequence continues at coordinate 118,941 of BGZK01000210.1, forward strand.
CGAGCGACACAGCTTCATCCAAGCGTTTCATCAATATAACTAAATACTTAGGAGCACACGCATAATATTAATTCAAGAGACAACCATAGATTTTCGCAGTTTAAAAAATACAATTATAGAGCTTTACAGTTACATTTTAAAAAATACATTTTCAAAAAACCTTTTAATTAATTCTATTTCAGTTTTTTTTTAATTCATAGTGAATAAATATACCACAATTATATAATATACCGTAATACAATAATATATACAACTTCAATGTACCGCATATATACTTATACTGATGGGTATTTAAACAAAGCTAGAGAACATAACGTTACCGACTTTATGTACACTTGACGGTTGAATTAGTGAATGTCCATACATTGTGCAAGGCCCGGTAACACTAAACAATAGTTCAGCGTTTTAAACTACTGGTGAATTGAATTACTGACTGGATTTCACTAATTAATCTAATGCTTCAATTAAAATAATTTTACTTGAGGAAGAACATACAATTAATAATTAAAATAACCTTTAAGCAATTGTTTTAACTTGTCTTTGGTAGCAACACTCTATTAAATTCATATAGAGTTACATGTGTATATTACAAGTACATATCAAATATACAATCGAGGCATGGTTTTTAGTGTATTTCACGAGAAACAGGTAAAAAGTTGTGATGACTTTTGCTCATTGAACAACTTCGAATTTATTACAATTTTTTTCATTTACATATCTATTCTAACTTTTAAAATCAATATAAAAAATGCTTTTAAATAAAATGTGTTACTTTATGTAACATATTGATCACAAAAATTTGTATTGACAAAAAATAGGAACAAACAATGTGGCTCCCACTCTAAGATAGACATGCATCAAGTTATAATATTGAACATATATTAAGGAATTGAACACTTGATTTTCGTTTTAACGAAACTGACGTGCTTAGCAGCGGTTGCTGTAGTAAATACTAAAACCAAATTTGCAGTAAAGAAATGCGAATATTTTATATATACGTGTTTTACAAAAGAATGCTTTCTTACTTGTATAAAAACATACTAAGCTCTGAATAATTATTACTTGACAAATTAAAACACCTACCCACCAATTTGGTATATTTTCAGAACCGTCTGAACCGTTAGAACCGTCTAAACATTTTCCTTTTAAAAAGTATGATTTACGAGATAGTTTTTATGCGTAACAACTTAGCATTTAGCATACATAGTGGGGCTCTGGATTTAGGCACACGTGTAATAAAGTTAGGAGAAGGGTGCTCAATAATTCAATTCATTACGACAACACGGTCTGTAAATCGGTCGTGTCAGCGAATGTCGATATTTTCTTAGCGTTTTGAAAAATCAGTACCATACAAATGAAATCGGTCCATTTCATATCGGACACTATTATTTTAAAGCCGATATCGTCCGTTACAGACGTCATTTATCGCAATCCATCGGCGTTTTTTTTTCTTGTTTATTTCGCAATAGGTATGCGTTGAATTTACAAAACCCACGAATATAATTCAAGCTAGTATCATAACCGAAGTACGGGGCATCGATAAAAGCGTTTCACAAAAAGACAGACATAAGAGCCGTTGGCATAACAATAACATAAAAATATATACATATATCGTATATTTTCGAAGACCGATTTAGAACAGAGACTCGCCGGAATGGGCTCGGTGAAATATGTTTGCGCCGGCGAGTCCGGCGCACGCGATCGAAAGATACACTTCGTACACGGTGTCGTGTGCAAGTGTATCCGAAAATATTTTTAATCCAAACAGAGCGGGCGGCCTCTTCAAAATAAATATGTCGGTCGCTATAAATAAGGGCGCGTACACACCGCGCCGGCCCGGGGCGTCCCATATCGCGTGTCATTTCTATGGCTGTATTGGGATTATTTTATATGAGACGAAATGTAATTTATGTGTTATTTACGTAATATCGTTATCACAAGTAATCAGTTTGATAAGCATACGTTTGGCGCTTGAAAGGTGTTCGAGTCGCGGGTAAAAGTTTGAAATTCCAAGTCGTCGATGCGTTGAAAATTGATTTGTACTAAATTGTGGACACTTGTGCTCTACACTTTGTTAGCGTGATGTGGGATTCCATGCATTTCGTTGTTGTTTATATGATAGTCGTGATTTGCGATGTTGTAGTTAAACGCGGATTGAGGCTCGGAATAGCAGCGACATCTGTTAACTTTTTTATACAATACAGCATTAGTACAAATTTATTAAGAATTACAAATCATAAAATGGTTAGATAGGTGCGATTCCATGTGCTGTAGAATAACTAATATTTTTATGTATTGTATATATTTTTAATTGTTTTTTTAACTATAAAATATGATATAAGTTTAGGATCAATTGGTATCAAGCGATTCACTTTGAATTTAAGTATTTCGAGTTCAATCTTGCAAAGAGACTATCAAATATTTTTATTTAAATCATAATTCTGTATGAGAAATGTATTGTATTCATATTGAGATTTTCTTCATTTGAATTTTATTTATTTAAATGACATTATATTTCAATTCATATTAAGAGATAATCAGATACATTGTGCTGTACGCTCTGTATTGAGCATAAAAAATATTTTTATTTCTCTTGATTTAAAATATGTATTTATCTATAGTCAATTCTACAATTACAAAAATCGAATATATGGAATAATTACTAACAGTCATAACTAAAGAAAATCCCTTTTTCTATTGTTTCTTATCATAGACAAATACGGTATGTAAATAAACAGATGACATCAGACTGATCTTGTTATTTTCTCATATTTGAATTACATATTTAAAACTTCAAAATACGAGCATCATTATGGTTAAAGAATTGAATATTTCTCTTTACGAGAAATCGTATTTTGAGAATACAAAGAAAGAATTTCTTTAAAACTTTTATAGTGTAAGCGAAAAGGCTTCAAAAAATATTTATTCTTATTCAGCAATATTAGTTACAAATGAAGTCAGATATCTCTAAGCGATTCAATACTACATGTTAATCGATATAATCATACGTCGAATTACGTAATCGTGTAGACCGGACATGGGCAACTTTTGACGTGCTGTGGGCTCAACTCTAATGTGCAAATACGTTCGCGGGCCATGTTAAAGAAGTAGTGCATTTTAAAGTAGTGTTCATAATTTTCAGCGATGGATATCAGATATGAAATTTTTCAGCATGTCTCGCGCCTCGGATCAAATCTTAGAGCGGGCCGGATGCGGCCCGCGGGCCGGCTGTTGCCCACATATAGTGTAGACGATCCATTTGGCTAAGGGCTAAAAGTTAAAAACTACGGAACCTAGCGAAATGTGACTGTGACCATTCCATACGCAATTGTTCGTAGAATTTTTTATATAGGAATATTTACTTTTTAATTTTTTTATTTACTTTCATAACCCATAACATCGTGTGAAGCGGGCAACAGCTAGACGCGCGCATATTGAAGCTACAGCCAAAATCATAAGAAATTCTTAACCTTTCTATACGGTATCCAAAACGCTCACGGATCACCGAATAAGAAATCCGGATCCGTGTACAATCCGGACAGATTCGGTGCGCGGGCGCCTCAACGAGAAACGTTGACCAGAACCGGAATTAGGCACTTACGACACAAAGCGATCGTGTTTACATTAGAACGCGGTTCGCGGAGAAAATCGACCACCGCTCGGCGCGATTGTAACAATTTCCCGGATCCGCGTTATAGGGTGCGACCGGAGCGGGCGCAGGCGGCGCGCGGCGCGCTTTGAGCTCGCTATTTATAGGCCACCATGGCGGATCACGGCCACGAGGCCTGCTCCCCGAGCGCGCCGTCCGGGGGCTGCTCAGCCTGTGCCCGTCGGCCGCTGTGACGATAGGTGTGTCCGTTTGTCGCTAAATCATGAAAGAAGTCGGATAGTTATAAATGGTTTGTCAGTATTCATTGAGAAATAACGTATCTATGTGAATATTCTCGGGTTTCATATCTAGAAAGATAGTAAGGAACGCTAGTGATGAAATTTCAGTGTGCGTTTCTCAGTCGGTCTGTCTTTTATAGTCGTTCTTTTCGGTAACTAGTTATTTTTATCGATTCTAAATTTTACCGATTAGTTAAAGTCATATGTGTATAAAATAAATTTAAATTTTGATATTATATGTGGAATAAGTTCAGAGATAAAAAAGTGGAATTTTTTGAAATTCCAAGACATGGAAAGGGCAAAACTTAATTTTTTACTTTGTAACTAGTTTTTGTTTTCCGACATAAATGTAATTAAAAATTTACATAAAACTGTATTATTTACATACGTGAATATCATTCTTCTTTACATATGAAGTTTGTAAGCCAAAGACATTAAATGAAATTATATCACTCAATGTCTATGTAAACTACATACATACCTACTTATAGCAGAAATAATAAAATAAAGATAATAAACACATAGTTACTAATAAAAAGACCAAATAAATTCGTTATTTTCTAAACTACCACTACTTTGAATTAAAATCTACTTACTAACTATGTATAATTTTACATAAGTTGATGAAGTATTTTGTTAAGAATTCTTGGTTCGCGGGTGTAACCAAGGTCGAGCGGTGTCTGAAGGGCTCGAGTGGCGTTATGATTTTGAGGGCTCCCCACAAGACTGATACGAGGGTATACATGGGATAAATAATTTTTAGTGTATAGAAAAACGAACCAATCTCGAAACGCGGATCAAAATCTGTTCATTCGTTCAAGAGTCATCGCCATTTTGATATTTCCAAAAAAGTCTTTTTTTTTTCAAAACGCCTTCTTCATTTCTTGACATATCGATTTTTTGATGAAGATGAAGTATTTAAATATATACGAAAAAAAAAGTCATATATTTGAGTTAGATATAATGAATAAATCATATAACTAGAAATATTCTTGGGCCTTTTGAACTGGAAAATAAGGACAAGTTTCACGGATGGGCCTAGCGTAAATCGTTTTACGAATTTATCTGTTTTATTTCTTTTCGAGTATGAATAAACTATTTTACATGTAGGTCGTATAGGGCTGAGGGTGCATACGATAGGGCCCCGCTTAGGCTAGGGCCCGGCTGACACACGCCACCTCGACTGATCAGTCCGAAACTGAGTCTAACTCGCGCCTACTTATTTGTTACGTTTTTCTATTTCGACACGAGACTTTATGGAACCTTCATTCGTCTTAATTTTAAAAAGTGAAATGAAATAGAAAAATGAAGAATTAAATCAGAGAATACGTTTGTTGGCGAAAGGTTAAATTTATGTTTCTTAATGTAGAACTGTTGATACATTTTTTTTCTTGACAAATTTTGGATACTCTTCAGTAACAAAAATTTCGTCTTAAGAACACGGGAGGAAGTCATTAAAATCTATTTGGTCAGCATCAAATTCTTGACTAGGTCGATCATTAAAATATAAAATAAAGTCAATTAATATGTTTTTTATAAATAAATGCCTATTTTATTCTGTCTTGGTCCGTTAGTATTGCAAAGAAGCAATTAAGGAAAATATGCCTTTTTTTATTTATTTAAAATATATACAACAAACATACATTATATACACAGTCGTGATACATAACGTGGCGGTCGCATCGGCGTATCGCTATCAGGCCTGCGACATGAACACAGCTATATTGCACGTCATCATCATACAAATAAAAAAGTGAAAAGCAAGGGGGTCAAAATAAACTTGTGGGATTTCAAACGATATGCATGTGCAGGCTATTTGACAATATTTCACCATACATGATTACTTAACGCGCTTCGACGTAACCGATGGCAAAAAACGAGACCGGCCCCCATTTCGAGTTAAACGAGTATGCAAAATATCGATGTACGCAGTCGCTTCTGTAGACTTGTGAAATATTGTAGTAAAGCTTTTTTGTAACGCAGTTAACTCAGAATAAACTTTCGCTATGTGAAACCTCACAGATGTAGCTTTTTGCTTCAAGAATTTGAATAATTTTAGAAATATTATTTTTAAATGTAAGTGATGCCGATAAAGAAAGTATCCCCAAAATTAAAAGCTTACGATGCTTGTAATACAGAAACGGAACAAACAGCAGGACATTTAGCAGATGGGTATAAAGATATACCTATCATAAAAAGTCACATATACAATAAACATTTTAGTAAATTAAATTATTTTATGATATATAAAAAACGTATTTATTACTAAGAGGAAGTATGAAACTTATAGTACGGAGATCAGTGTGATATAAAACAGTTTTATTTTAAATCAAGCACATACTAAAAAAACACGTAGCTTATTAAAATCCAAAATTGATTTTTGATACGAAATATTTGTGGAGGAAGTTCAAGAGGACAAAAGATTTTCTTTTGGTACTTCCCAAAATGTTAATCCGATTCTATTTTTATAACACTTTTGCATGACATTGTTGCATTTTTCCCGGTGAATGTATTAAGAGATTGCAAGAATTATAAAAGTGTTGACATTTCAGGATCAATTTTCGATCTTTAACACAAGATTGTGTTTGTTACAAAATTTTCAGGATCTTATCCATTACCTTTTCTCTAGCGCCATTTCAAGCAAAGGAATAAGACACGTTATGTATGAATTGCTCCATCTAATCATATTGAGTTATCAAGTAACACTTCCGTTTGATATTCAATGTTTTTTTTCCGTGTATATAACGGTGATTTCACTTTATAATTATCACACGGAATATTAGCACAGTTAAGTTGTACACAATTACTGTAATAAATTAATACCTTTATTCTGTGATTTGGTTTTTAAGGGGACATACAATTGTATATATTTAATCGTAAAATGAGATGGCAATATCCAATTGTGTGTGTTAATTTCATTTCGATATTATGAGTCAATGTTATGGGGGAATGCCTAATTAAGCGTTATGTAGATATTTAAGAAATGTACTTTGCTTTTCGATCATTATTTGTTTGTTTGATTGGATTTTGAACAAAATTGATCAATTATACATTTCATTTCGATGAGCTGTAGTGGTATAGCGGTTAAGAGCGCCATCTTCAAACTAGAACTTGCTCACCGGATTTGGATATTTAACGCGAGTTAATTGGAAGACGAGTATTTAAGTTAAATTAAACCATTTCAGAACAGAGAGCATGTTCAAGGGCATGCCCTGGTCGTTTCAGTGCATCAGCGACGACGGTCGTCCGAAGCCCCTAGGGTCGCGAAGGGTCCAGAATCCCAGCCCCTAAGCCTGAAAGAAAAAGGTTGTGCAGGAAAACGTGCAGCAGTGAGACCATAAAAAAACTTGACACGAAAACAGTAAGGCTTCACTTTTCGTTCCGTTCATTTTTTCTTATGAACACATAAATAATAAGATTTTTTTAAGTACCTAAATGATGATGCTAAAATGAATAGTTGGAAAGTTGTAAAGTATAAAATGCAGTTTTAACCAGACGAAAGCAAAATATGATATTGTATAATAAAGGCCACGTAAAATGTTTACGATTAATATTTATATTCTAGTTAACGTGTTGTTATTATAAAATATCATAGTAAGTCGAAAGTTATCGATGTGAATAACGCCTACATTATTCGTGCCACGACTTTGAAAGTAAATAAGGAGTAGTCGGTGTAACTCGGCCGCATGCGACGGCGGCGCGGGCAGCGGCCGGCCTGAAATGTTACGCAACTGCGGCGTCGGGCACTTTGCAGTGGCGCAGTGTTTACAGTGGCGCGGCTCGAAGAGGTCGCGCGGCGGGCGGCGGTGCGGGGCGCGGGCGCGGGTGTCGCCTGTCCCCACCCGCATCGATCCGCTCCGCCCAGCGTGAGCTCCTCCCAGCGACCCGCGCTCCCGCCGCGCCCGCCCCGCCGACGGTCACCTGTGTCGCACGTCCTCAGTCGCACAGCGACCGCGTCGCGCGCCGCTCGTTCGTGCGAAGTAGTGTATGGTTGTGACCGCCCGCCGCCCGCCGCCCGCACGGTGTATTCGTTCGTAGTCATGAATGGAATCTGAGTGAAACATGGAAGGTAAAGAGTTCGGCGGCGGCGTGCCCGCCCTGCCCGCCGCCCTCGACTACTTCATGCTGCCGCGCGCCGCACCCGCGCCGCCGCAGTTCGACTTCCGCAAGCTAGGCGCCAGCTTCAGCAGCCGCGACGACGACAGGCCCGCGGTCGACGAGCGGCGTTCGCCCAACGCGGGCCCTCTGCCGCCGCCGGTGCCGTCCGCGCCGCCCGCGCCGGCTCCCTGGCCGCTCGGACTCGGGGTGCAATTCGTCAATCCGGCCACCGGCAAGAAACGGGTGCAGTGTAACGTGTGTCTTAAGACTTTCTGCGATAAAGGCGCTCTTAAAATTCATTTCTCGGCGGTACATTTACGGGAGATGCACAAATGTACGGTAGAAGGTTGCACGATGATGTTCAGTTCGCGTCGTAGTCGTAACCGGCACAGCGCCAATCCCAATCCCAAATTACATTCACCCCATGTACGTCGGAAAATTTCAGCTCACGACGGGCGGACGGCACAACCGTTTCCGTTGTTGCCGGCGTTGGCGCGACTGCCGCTCGCGCCGCCCGGCCTACTGCCGCCCGAACTCGCCGCGCGGCTCCCGCACCCTCAGGGTCCGCTGCCGCCGCGTGCGCCTCTAGATCATCTCCGTGCATTAGGTAACATCGAGAAGATGTACCATGGGCCTTCACCTCTGCGAGATCCGCCCCGCCTCGCGCCCCACACCCCCACCGACGACGACGACGATAATAAATATAGTGATCGCGGCGACGATTCCGACGTCGACAGCAAGGACGAGCGCTACGATAGGACCGTATCGCCGACTACGGCGCCCTACGACGAGGAGCCCGAAGACCTCTCAGTGAACAAGAAGAAGGAAGAGAACGAGAGCGTCCCGAGCGCAGAAGAGACGTTGGCCGGATCCGAGCCCGCCGTAGCGGAGGAGAAGTCATCGCCCGCGCCCAACAAACGGAAAAGAAAGAGCGGTAATCCGACCCGCTGTTCGCAGGCCGAGGACTACGGCGTGTCCGACGACGAATATCGGGCAGAAGCTTTCGAGGACGAGTCCGTCGGTTGCATCGACATGGACGTCCTAGATACAGAACCGCTCGCTCTAAAGAAACAAAAATCCGACGACTGGTCGACGTTTCGGACGGCCCGGGAGCGGCGCGCGCCCGGCTCCGAGTCGAGCGCCTCGCGAGTGAGAGCCGAGAGCGACGCCGACTCCGAGTCGAGCGGGCCGAGCGGCGCGCGCGACCGCCTGAGGCTGCGGTCCGACCTCTACACGCCCAGCGAGAGCGGCAGCGAGCCCGACCGCCCGCCGCCGTCGCCCTCCTATCCCATACACTTTGCGGATCTCGAAATTCCCGTCGACGACGAGAACCCAGACCGGTGTATCGCCTGCGGACAGATATTCCAAAATCATTTCACACTCCGTGCACACTATCGAGTTCGACATGCGGGCAGGCAACATACGAACGAAGACTACCTGTCGAGGCGCGGCCGCGACCCGCGCGCCGACCCCGACTCGAGTCGACGGTCACCCGGTGCGTCTTCCTTCGCCGAGTCGCCGCCGCCGGAGCGCGCGCGGCCCCTCGAACTCGACGCCGAGCTGCTCAACAAGCTGTACGCGGATATCAAAGGGCTCGCCTCCACGTTGGAGAGTCTCCGGTACGGCGGGGTGGGCGGCGAAGAAAGTGTCTCCGCGGGTTACGTGGCCGAGACGATGCGGCTGTACAGCCGTAGTCTGAGCGCGCTGCAAGCGGGGCTGGTGCCGGCGCTAGGTCGTGGACCGCCACCGCTGCCGGCGCGCGCGCCGCCCCCGCCTCCCGCGCCCCGTGAGTCGCTGTCGCCCCTGTCAGCTTCCAGTCCGCCGGTTCTGTCGCCGGGACGGCTGGACGCGGCGCGTGCGCGACCTCGCGACGACAAGCTGTTTTTTCGGGAGTCGAGCGAACCCTTCAAAAAGATGACGTCGCTGTGCGAGCGCCAGGAGCAGCTATACCAGCACCACGTGCCGGTGTCGTGACGGGGTCGCCCCGCGCGCTTCGCCCCCACCCCCGGCGGCGCGCCACCTTTTCGCGAGGACCTATAGATCGACCGTTCGCGTTACGTTTAAACTGTTCGGTATAATTATTATCGTTTTTGTATTTTCTTGTGATATTTAGACAAAAGTATGGTAAGCAGGAGCCCACGAGAGATAACTGTAAGTTATGGCATAGGGTTAGTGTAAGACGCTTAGCGGCCGGCCGCGGGCGCGCAGACCAGTGCAATAGCGGGCGGCGCCGCCCGCCGCGCCATATCGTGTAGATATTCGTAATCGATGTTCAAACGTTATTATCTCAGCTTCATTTATTGTTCTGCCGCAATAAAATAATACAGAAACATTGACTTTGTGATTTTTCTTACCTTTACCGCACGTCGACTGGTACCGGCCGCAGATGCAAATAAGTAGAAAAAGTTGTCGACGAGAAGTACGGCTTGTTCAACGGTACGAGGACAAAGGAGATCCTAAAGCTCAATACACAATTATTAAACACATTTGGGAAATCGTAAAACAATATAATTAGTTGATTAAGAACACTAATATCCAAAATACGGGTTTATTTAATTTTTTTTATTGACAAATTTTAAATTACTAATATCCCGATTTATGCTCGAAATGAAGTCTAAAATTTCATTTTCATCTTCGATTTAAAAATACTTTTAGAATACCATTATATGTACTCATTATGTCTATAGATTTCACAGAAGAACTGTGGAATTTATAGATAGGTAGTCTAGGTCTGAAATAGGTACCTAATGGTTATGAAAATTGAAAACTCGCAGGGATATTAGATCATTTGTGGGCATGTATACTTGAATTTCCAGCATAAGCAAAAGCATGAGTAATGAATTATTGCCGTGCCTTTGCAATTTTTTTATTCAGTTTTGCTTTGTATATCTCTGCCTACATCAAAACTTCATCTTGGTAAATTAATAAAATCACAATCAACATTTTACCGAACAATACTTGAAAATTATCGAACATAAAGTTATATTATGTTAAACAGAACGAGTTTTTTTTTTAGTTTTGCTCATTTAAACATAATAGAGCGTTATTATTGTTAGCAATTTCGGTGGAAAGTGTTGATACCAAATTGCTTGAGAAAAATATTTTTTAATTACAAAAAACATACTAATTAAGTATGAAAGGTAATGCAAAATAATAGTCAACAAATTTACTTTTTCATAAAATATTTCTTCATCCAGTCCTGTTATGATTTTCATTGGAAGCGTAGATTTGCTTTTTGACTACAATATTTTTAATATATTCCTTTATATGGATATATTGCAGAAATAATCAATTAAATCTTTAATTTAATCGGGTTTTATTATCTGTTTTAGGGCCGTGAACTAACATCATTGTACTAAAAGTATCAGTGGAATAGGGTCTTATAATAAAAAAATGTCACTAGTAATATAGTTAGGTAAGCATTATGTTAATAACATGAATTTAACTATTGCCAAATGGCTATAAAGAAGCAATCCAAGCGTATGATCTATATGCAAGCCAGTCAAGTTATTGTGGTGGGTCCGTGTAGCTAGCTTTCCTATAAAAATAAAAAGTAAAATGGTTTCTCACTTGACTGTAAATTTTTTCATATAAATTAATTTCACAATATTAATTTTGTATACCCCATCATGCGTTCGTTACGATTCAGCGATTTGCTCGATATTCCCCGATGACTCAAGATGATTCGCAATGATTTGAGATTCTCAGAAAACTTTGTAGAATCTGTCTTGGGTACTGTCGGGTTTTTGCGATGGCAGCCATTTTTTAGGGTTTCATGGTTAAGAACGCTTACAGTTTAGTCTTATTTGTCTGTCCGTCTGCAAGCCATTAATCAGGTTTTTTTTTTGCGATAATGTAATGTCAAAGTTTGACACAATCGTATATTATTAAGATTCGAATGTCGAATAAAAACTTTTCAAGAATTAGTCATTGTATCTTAGTCGTATATCTATTTATAACTATAATTTTGGTAAAAATATATTTTTCAAAGTTACCAATTAAACCCATAATTTTTACGGTATTACTAAGGGTAGAATTTATTTATTTTAGACATAAGTTATAAATTAAATACACTTTTTTTAAATGCTTGTAATAAACAGATGAGTATTATTAAAATACCAGGCGATTTGGTGAACAGAATGTCGCATATTCTTCTTATGAATGTTGATGACTGTTTTGGCGAGCTACATTTAATTATAATGCCAATTTAAGTGAAGGATCTATTACATCGTCAACATTTCTATTATTTGGCGATAATCGAATCACTGCACAGTTTCAGGAGTTAACTTACAATCGTTTTTGAACACATTTGATCGCTTCACACTGACTGTAAATGGATGTTGTAAAATATCAAGTGTGAGAAACATATAAATTAATGTAAAGACACGTAAATATAAATGAAACTTGCGCAGAAGTATATTTTTTCCGACTACCTATATATTGGCATATTGAATTTGATGACATTTTCAATATCATCAAAGTACGATATTATCTAACGCCGGATAATTTAAAAATATTTTTGATTAAAATTTTTTATCGACATATTAACGGAATTTTGTAAATGAGTTAACGGTTTTTGTAAATGAGTTTTCATTATAACCCAGAAAACTGTTTTCGCTGCAACTTAAAGGACTATAACTTTATTATCGAAAATATAATTTCAAAACTAAGGCCGATGTCAGGGTGAACGTCGTAATGTAAGTTCATAGGTTTAACCTATAAGGATGTAGCCACAAAGGCTAAGATTCGCATAAAAATGTGAACCCACTTTAAAAAAAATAAAAAATTTATGCAGCATACACTATAAATCTTCTACTTAAAATTCATCATCACAACTCGTATAAGATTAAGGGTTCGTGAGGACATTTCGTATAGAATCTTAGGCACCAGTAATGCAGGAACTAGGAAGGAAATTAGAACATTTTGTAAGTCTGCACAGGTCAAATCCTGGGCTCAAAAAGTATAAGATGGTTCATAAGTTTTGAGAGAGAAATGTTCGATGTCGATGTATACGATTTATAAGGTTTGTTTGATTTGTAAAGAAAATAAAAAAAAAAATGTAATTATTTCAGATATAGATGGTGCAGTATCTATCATTTGGTAAGTTTTATGGCAATTAAAAAACTGATTTTAATGTACATTACTATGGAAAATAATAGTAGTAACATACACAATTAGTTGTATCACACAGTTGATAGATGGCGCTGAACGTTCTTTACTGAAAATCATTGCTGTGGAGATTTCACAAATTGGAAATCTTAAAACAGTGCTCTTATTTGAATGAAAAATAAAATTGTATATTATAATAACGAAGCTCATAATTTTTAAGTATGATGTGTTTAGCAAATTTTAGGAATAATGCAATTGTTGGGATATCTAACAAAATACTATGTATTTCTAATATGCATTAAAATTTAACGAGTTATCGAATTTCTGAAAAAATTGAACAATATCAGAAAGAAGTTTTATCCGCTACTTTAATAGTTTCAAATTCAAACAAATGTAATTGTAAAAGATATCCATGCTTTTAAACGTTAAAAAAACCAGTTGCCCTATAATTGCATGCATTAAAACTTAACTAGTCGACAAAATTTCTGATAAAATTGACCGCTGATATAACAATTTCTAATTTAAACGTATTGCAAAGGATGTCAGTGTTTGCAAAACTTTTCAAATGTATACAATTACTTTGTTCAACGATTTCAATTATCTTATAATATTTAAAAAAAAAATTCATAAGACTGTGAAAACACAAACGCAGAAATATCAGAAAAAGCTCCAGTTCAAAAGTTGTAAGATTGATTCAACAAATTCTTTCCACTAAACAAATATTCTTTAAAACCTACAAAATTTTGAATGATCCTTCATCGATCATTCAGAATTCAGAACTCAAAACTATCAGATCTGAGCCGGGTTGGTCAGCAGCGTCATGACTCTTGATTGGATTGACATATATATCAAAGACGGGCCATGTCAGGCACGAAATATGTCTCCTACGTTGTAGTGTCAAAACTAGAAATAGACACCATAATGAATATATGGAGAGCAAGAAGCTGTAAGGTTGATAAAACAATAATTGTGAATTGGGTCTTAAAAAACTGTACAAATTGCATTCAAAAAGGTACAAAATATAAATATAGAGTTAACTTTCTCGAGGCTATAGTTGTAGACTAGCACTCAATAACTTTAATTTGGTATTAATGTTAACTAAAAACTAAAACATTAAATAATGTTTGTATTTTTCTCATTCATTTTTTATTATTCAGTGTGTCCCTATGAGCGTAACCTTATTTTCTATGCATGGTTGCGAGAAATATGCGAAAAATAAAAAACTAAGAATAGAGCTGTAAAAAAATGTGTTTTGAATTATTGTGCGCATTTGTATAATTCAATTTTAACTCTGCTCTTAACTACTTAATTTTAAAAGTCTTTTACATTATTTTTAAAAAATCTATATATAAATATTTAAAGTATTAAATCGTAAAATATTAATTAATTATATTTAATCAATTTAAATGTACGAAATAATTTATATTTCAATACCTTTTTTCCTTCGTATTTTCATTTCCTGCATCTCTTCAACATTGATTAAAATTCTGTTTATTCATTTCGTAATATCAGCAAATTAGATTTTTCGTACAGAATTGTTTGAAATAACATTGCATAATCGGCACTTCACTTGCGATATTAACTTTAGAATGTATGTACACAGCTTAATTTCTAATGTAACATAATTTCAAGCCTATTTTCCAACGACAATGTCCACAGATCTTCAGTGTTTCGATTTTCTGACGTTCATCAATAGCTTTATGCAAGCTGGACGTATTTGTGTTTTAAAAAATTTGACCCTACCTTTATGTGCTGACAGTTTTATCTACATAGAGCTTTCTAGAAAAGTCCTTTGGTAGCCCTTCTATCAATTAAATTTGCTCTATATGTTTTTAACGTCAATCTACTTTAATTTATCCTTTCAGGATGATCGGACAACCTCGACACACTCTTATCTACTTTAGTCCTATCATATTATTTCAAACAGAAGTATTATTATATCTATTTTTTAAGGGCCCGAGGACTTCTACACTTGCTGCACACGAGTCTCACTCCTCTACGCCGATCGTAAGACTTGCGGGTCTAAAATAATCATATAAATTATACACTATACGAGTAAAAGATCGTCCGTCGTCCGCTGCTGCTAGCGAGCTAAACGTGCTATATTAATTCGGCGACCAATGGAGCGCCTTATCGTGTCCGACAATGTCCATACGTGTGCCAATGTCCACTCGTGTAGTCCATAATTCCAATCGACCAACGCGAGACTCGGCCCGAAAACCCATCCGCCGGTCGAGAGTCGCCCCGGCCCCGTGGGAAGGCCGGGCTAATTGTTGGCCGACGACTTGATATGATTTAATTACAGGGCGACGTCCGAAATGTTAATTTGAGACATTTTTCCCAGAGAACACTTGGACACCGGTAAAAAATTACTGCTATTATAACCACGCTGATACGGTTCGTGTACGAAATGATTTCATTTTTTTATTATTATTATTAATCCTCGAGAACGTTTAATGATAGAGATTTTAAGTTATCGCTCGGAGCGAGGTCGAAAGATTTAAATATTAGCGTCTTTGAGAAGTCGTACAATGATTAGGAGTCGAAAAGTATAAATGGTTGCTGGTTGTACAGCAATCATTTTTTTCCCGTCGTGTGTGCGAAGCGTGTTGTTTTTGTTTGTGTACGGTACAAGAACGTAGCAGGCAATCGGACCGCGCGGTACTGCCTTCCGATACCCACTGTTAACGCAAGATCGACGCTTTGTAGAGGGCTCGCTCCGTGGTTGAGTGCGTTAACTTGTAACCAGGAGATACAGTATAACGCACGAAACTCTGCCGCTGCGAAGTTAGTCATGAAAGCGTTGCAATGGTGTAAAATAGTAATGCGGGAGATAAGGATGAAGAGTAGGGGAGCGTTGTATACCCGCGCATTTTATCATTTGCAGGCAATTCAGAGCAGTAGAGTTTGTGCGTAATGCTGTAATGAAGTCAATCTTCACTTGAAGGACGAATTGATTGATGAGTTTTTGATTTAAGCTGAGTCATACAGAGCGCTACGTCCCTCCGAGGACATATTAAGCCTTCGGCCCCGGACGTTGTCTCCGCATTGGTGATGATGGTCATCAGCAGCTCTGAGCCCGCACTGGGCGAGATTGGTGACCTTAAGGTACCATCTCTCAATCTGAAATAAAAGGATTGCACGAGGGTGCGCCTCAGCGATAGGAAGATCAAAATCTGCTGCAAAAAAGTAGAATGTAGAATTACTTATACAATATAAGTCGTTCAATTAGTTATACTTGTATAACTACTTCTTGGTACCTACATAAAACTAGCAAGCAAAAAATTTATGAGTAAAAAAGTCCGACTACTTAGACTATTCAATTTAACTAAATTAATGTAATTGTTGAATTGCCACTTTTAAGCTGTTTATTCCGTAGTAGAGTTATAGTTCGTATTTAAATTTTGCTTTTATTGTTTAAGATTTATTTTGCACTAAAACCTATTTTTAGATTAAGTCAACGTGGCTTAGTAGTTGATCCATTCGATGGTTAGGTGAATTTATTTGTGGGACGTCCGAGTTTTGTTAAGGTGTTGTTGATTTACGTTCCACATCCAAACACCACCGACGGCTTCGTAATTCAGTAGCCATTACCGCTCAAATAAATACCTGGGTTGTTTATAGGTACTCTCTGGTTATTCATTTTGTGGTCGGATTTTCATTTTTGAAATTTTTTTTTTCAACTTTTTAGCAACTTATTTAATCCTGAAAGCCTCTACTCCACGCTCGCGGAAACTGAATTAAATTGAAGGATTAAGACGAATACAAGTATCTCCTTTTTTGAGTTGTTTAAAAAGTACAATTTACTGTATAATAAATGTTAGTCGCGTGAAATGTCGGCCGACATTGCGACTGCATATTGTCTATCTGGTAAACCAGAATCCGGATGATTCGTGTGTCCGTCTGTCCGTCTGCTGGATTGTCGGACGGCCAATTGCTCCGAATATACTGAACCGATAGAGTCGAAAAGTTTATGTAGTGGAAATACGGATGTGTAGCGTAAATAAATGAATTTTGAATATGGAGGTCACTTTTTTGGAGTGCAAATGAATGAAACAAACAGTTTTGCAAATTGTACGGTGTAATATCAATTGTAATATCAAGTGAAAGAGCCTGTAGTGAGGATCTCACATGTACATATAATATATGTACATTTATTAAGTACACAATATATATGAATAAATGGTTTTCGTCATTTAGGAAAACTGATGAAAATTGACCTATCCCCTAAAATTATGAAGCCTAAAATAAATAAAATAGGTGTATACAGACTTAGCTCTTTACTTATGCAGATTACAGGAAACCATTAAGATGGAGTCGGTCTTAAAATAACATGGTGAATTTCTCAATATTGTACTTATAAATTACAGACTTATATTCGCAGTTGCTTGGTAGATAACATATCCGTCACAAGAAACCCTTTCCACGCGATTTCACTCATATTTGTCCGGTATTATTTTTATGAATTTGTTTTTTTTTTTGTAAAAAATATATATTACGGTAAACTTCTATTAAATAATTTATATAAATAATAACATGAACTTACCATGATAGAGCATAAATCCATTTATCACAGACTTTTTTTATGGAATGATTTTAACAAAACAAAAATATAATAATAATTGGGAACACGTTAGGTTCCCAGGTGGGTAATAATAGATATCAAACAGGAGTTATACGCTCGCTGTTCGCTGACTCAAATCTTATAATAAGGTTTTTTAGGTACGTTAAAGGTCCAATGCACGTGTTTACGTGTCATTGAGCGTAGTGCCAAAAATAACGAATTCTCTGCAATTTTTTATTTATTTTATTACTGTTTCCTAAACATCTATTTAATGCCTTCGATCTAAGTGAGCATCGGTTATACAAATCTATGGAAAAAAAAAACCAAACGTATTAGCATTTTTTATATAAAAAAAGAAACATTCATAAGAGATCTACATGACGTGTTGAATAGAATGGTTATTTGATGTAATAAATAAGGTCGCCTACTGAATATATATACACATGGCCATAATAAGTTTTTATTTATCGTCTCTAACTCATTATAAGATATCTTTATTATATGGTATTTGATTAAAGATTTCAAGAAATGTATTGGCAAATCGTGAAACCTGCCATTTTCATGAACAGGAATGAAAAAAATATTACAAACCAATAAATATGCGACTTCAACTATGAATTAGATTTTTACGTTCACT
The DNA here is from genome assembly GCA_005406025.1 of Eumeta japonica. Taxonomy (NCBI): domain Eukaryota; kingdom Metazoa; phylum Arthropoda; class Insecta; order Lepidoptera; family Psychidae; genus Eumeta; species Eumeta japonica. Next base: position 137,237 of record BGZK01000210.1, read on the forward strand.
AATGTTGAAGGCGTGTCGAAAGGAAGGTTATGGTTTGAAAACCATCACTGACTGCATGATTATAAATGATGTAAAAGCACCTACTATATTAAAAACAACATAAAGTGATTGTATCCTTCAATCTGATTCTAATAATTTCAACAAGAAATTTATTTAATTACAAAAAATTTGAAAAATAAAATAAGTTGCAAAATTTGATACAAGTACCGGGGTAAGCGAAATTAAATAAAAGATTGAAATAACGGCTCACACGCATCTTTGCATTTTGCACGATAAGTTTTAGGAGATTCAAGTATTTTAAGTGGGCTTTGTACTGTCCTTTGGGATAATTTTTTTATCATTCGTAATTTAGTAACGTATACACATTTTAATGGTGTCGAATAGAAACTTTCCATAACAAAGCTTTCATCGTATCAAGTTACAGATAATGACACGTCGAAAAGCATTTGCAAATCTGTGCATACGACGTGGTCGACGTCGACTCGTCCAATAGTCCGTGCGGCTTGACGATGACAAATTTGTTGTAGTCGAATTCACGAGCGGCGGGCCTCCCTTAAAGGATTTCTTCGATGTTGCTTCGCGCAAACACAATCTCGCTAATCTGAGGTTTAAGGCGGGCCGCGCCCGCGGCCCGGCCCCGCCCGCCGAGACAGTACAAAGTGTAGTTAATTAACGTTTGACAAAATTTACAAAGGCAACGCCGCGGGCGCGCCCCGGTTAAGATACGCCTCGGTTAAATTATTCGAGGATCTAAGCGTCGAGAATTTTAATAATATAATACGTCAAGTATCTAAAATATGTTTTAATATTTACAGAATTACTGCGAGGAGTTCGGCAAAAATTCCGTGTATTCTGTACGTCTTTCGCTTCGAGTGTCTATGAATTTGTACGCTTAAGTAGAAATAGCTATTGTAATAGTTAGTCGTATCGTGATCGCATGTGGTTACAGTTTAGGAAAATTATAGGTTAAAAATTGTGATCGATTTGCGAAAACAAGCGATACTTGTGAATTAAGTAGATTAATTTGATTCCAGTCACGTTCCAGATCAAACCCTTGGTTCTTTTTTTTCTGTTCCTCTACTTTCTTTCATCTTATTTCTACTTCCCTCATAGAAAAGAGAAGAACGGTTATTGAAAAGGACAAAAAAAGGGTTTCTGTCCTTTTGAAATTCTATTACTCCCTTTGTTTTCTTTCTCCTCACAATGCTACTTTGATAAATCGTGATCGATGAATGCTACACTTTTTCCTGACTCCGCTTACTTCCTCGTTACGTTCCGTTTCTCTTTCCCAGTTGCTCATCTTTATTACTGTCCTAATTTGTCTTACAGTTTCTCAACTCTTGATTCTTTTATACCTGCACTTCAAATTTTTCTTGAGAATTTAGTATATAGAGAATAAGATTATTCATCGTCCGCAACTCGCAATCGCACAACGTATAATACTATAACTTATGGTGCATAATTTTGTCAAATAAGAAACGTTATGCATTCAATGCGTTTAGGATTATAAGATGTGACATCACAAGATTGCATATAGACTACTTTATTTCATCGAAAGAAAATAGATAAAACCGGATTGAATGACTCGCTTTGTACATCGGACAACGCGTTAAGCCGTATATTTTGGCCTCTGCTACCGTATCACTCGTTCGCAGCTCCTTAACCCACACCAGGTCGTGTGTATGGAGGGATTAAAGTCCAAGGCCCTAAATATGGAATGAAATAGTTATGGGTGGGAATATACGGGAGGCCTCCGCAGTGGGGTGATACAATTAGGGCAAATGCAAAACCTGACTTTGTAAAAGTGAACTGGAAAAATTGGAAGAACATGATGTAAAGAATTATTACATTGAATATGACAAATATTTGCTGTTGGAGGTATCAGATTTATTATTTCTTAATTGCGGCAACTCTTGGTATACGTATGACACTAAACTAAAAAAAGTGTGTGTGTATTAGTGTACACACGTAAGAAGTGAAACTTCTTTATGACATCATTTTTCGATAAATGATTTACTATTTACAACTTCACAGAAATTGGTTGAATAAAGCTAAATTAGATAAAGTTTATGCAAAAGGCTTTTATTATCATAGACATGGATACAAAAATAATACAATTATTTCACCTTTCTGCTACTAAGATTATAGCATTTCATTAATTATAATAGAATTATTACTATTATTGTTATCGTTATTATATATTTTTGTAATTAATGGCTTAACTCACTGATATTTACAATCAAAAACTAAGGTTAACCTGAAATAACCTTAAAAAAATGTAACTACTCAAAACGGGCCGCAAAATACATTGGAGACATTTACCAATCCCTACTCCGCTGGAGAAAGTATACTTCGAATCACGAGTGGTAGGGATAAGAAAAAGTTGGCGCGTAACGGAAAAATGTTACACTAAATTTTTTTCCAACCCCGATAAAGAAGTTTCACTTCAATATGGATGTTTCCATATTTTTAGTTCATTTTTAAGCAGTCGTGTTTTTTTTTTTTATTATTGTTTTATTTATTATGTTTTATTTCTGCTTTAAAGAAAAATTACATTACTGCTTTTCTCTTCTTAACAGTGTCTACTTCGAGTTTCGTTATAATAATCAAGATAAATATCTTTATATATCGTTATTAATTAAACTTCCGGATTGTAATTGTTAAACAGATGTCATTAATGTAAAATGATCAAGAAAATTTCATCTTCTTTTTTACTATAGAGTATCACTCAATAGTAAATATATACTATTTGATTTATATGAAATAATCAACATATGGTCAGAGTTCTTTGTATTGCTTATCACACAGTAAAGATCCAACTTCAGATCCAAGAAAGATCTAACTCGGCGCAACGTCACTGCTCGTTATTGTGAAAATCGCTATTCCGTCATTGTGTGCACGTGATTGATTCGTTTGTTAAAGTGTTATATTTATTCACATTAAAAGTTAGTTAACAGTTTCATATTTATTTATATTAAAGTCCCATATTTCTTTATATATTAAACTATTATTTATATTCAGATATTATACCCAATAGTTGGAATTGAACTTTTGACGTTACTTTTTTCAGAATGAATTGTTCAATTTATAATTGCATTTCGCAATTCGTCATTTCGTATTCCATTAAAACATATAAGTGGTATACATTTTTGTAATCACCTTGTAGAAGCCTGAATTTCGATACTTTAGTACACATTATGACGACTAAAATCGATCGTTTTTTTAATGTTACCTTTCCCAGAACACTTGTGTTGTCAAAATAAATCTAACAATAACTTAATTGTAGAAATTCGTCCAACTGTTTGGATGATACGAGGTAATAAAGAATATTACAAATACACATACATACATATATGCATACGCAAGACAAACATGACCCTGCTTGGCGATCGGTTAAAAATAAGTTAATCTACCAACTCTGTGACTCGTTTAATTTTATACTATTCGATTTAGGACGTCTATATAAGCCGGATGTGAAATTAACTGTCTGTAAACAAATGGTTTTATTAGTAATTTATTTTAGCAACACAGGCTTTGTATTGCTCCCACTAAATAAACTAAAATGGACCTCAGTTATTTTTAAAATCAAATACATATAATTAAGGTATTTTAATTAATGGTAGCATTATAAATTAGATAATTTTCGTAGAAGTACTGGCGCTAATGGAAGAGGAGTATAAAGTTTTAAACTCCAAACAAGAGCTTGTCAAGAAAAAAATTTACATATAAGATCAACTGTATAATATTAAATATATCTCGTGAAATAGTAGAGGCATAGTTGAAAATAATTAAAAAAAACGTATAAAAAGTATTGGTTTTTTTTTATTAATGCTTTGCAATAATTTGAGAAAGGCGTGGATAGAAATGAAAATCCGTACAGTTGTTGCTAAGACTAGGCCGTCCAGCACCACATGCATGGCTGTAACGTATTATAGCAAGAGTGTCGACTTTCATAAATTTTTCGCCTTAATTTTTGTTCCCTGAGCGTCGGGATTGCAACGTGGTACAAGATGATTCGTTCCAAAATATCGATTTTTATATAAAAAGTACTCTTTCATTTTAAGAGTAAATGCTCACCTAATTTTTTTAATACTTATCGTATTGTAGAGAATTATTATTATAGAGTCATGTATATTTTTCGGAAAAAGACCATAGATCACTACATGTTTATTATGTTTTAATATTCAACAATGCCTACATGTTATTAGTTAATCTGTTTATTATACGATTAAACATGAATAATACAGATTTTTTAAATTGATAGTATTATACGAATACAAAATATTAGGTACCGAAATAACAGTAAAATAAATGTATTATTATAGGAAGATACTAAGAAATGTATAAAAAATTCACTTATCGTACTTAATTACCCTATTCGCTTTTAATTATTAAGCTATTACAGTTATGCACGATTGCATGAATATGCACGAAAATTGAGAAACGTGTATAAATTCACTATGAGATGATGTATATTATTGAAATGGGTCATTTGATAAAAATTGCTACTACCATGTAAAGTTTTATATTATTAAAATTACAAGGTATCAACTTGAAATTTGACTTTTAATTACAAGTAAAATTCCATTTTAGCAGCTCGTTCTGGGAGCGCAATTTCGCAAATAAAAGAATTATTTTAACTTTAAAAAAAAGTCTGAAAAAACCTTAAAAAGAAAATGTAAAAAATAAAAAAAACAAAAATGAAAAGCATGAAAATCTACTATTATTTAGGATCCATATAGTATAGATCAAATGTCAAAATTATAATTAGTACATCTATGATTTTTTTCGAATAGAAGTTAATTCTAGCTACAGCATCTTAAATAACAAAGTTGCCGTTTTGGCCGGGGGCCACGCTCTTAATGGAAATCTTCGAATTAGGTTAAAGTAACCACCTCGAGGCTCGCTTTTGTGACGTCGGCGCGCGCGCGCCCTCCGCAGCCGGAATGGCTAATGATTCTTTTAATCTCGTTAAACATTCCTTAACAACATCAAAGGCCGACAAGGAGAGAGGGCGAGAGTGCAAGACATCTGTTTAAACAACTACCAGTGGATACGGAAAAGTACGTTTTGTGGTCGAATTGAACACGCTGTATAAGTCTGCGTGTGAGGTTACGTTTAATCGATCACGTACACGGCTAACTTTAGAAATGCGAGCACGTGATGTTGATACGTTTGAATTTAAGTCAACACTACATTTTTGTGTTACGGATAAAAGTTAAATTGTCGGATGTGGTTCATAGCTTTATCCGCGTGGTTTCGATTAACACTGCTAGTGGACTGTTGTGGTATTTATACATATGTTTGGAATGTATGTGTGGTTTGTATGTATGCATGACTATGTATAGTATGAATTAGATTCCGATTCGGAATCAGATCCTGATTCGTTTCCCCAGACAACATTGAACCCGACAGTATTTCGAGTTATTCTAGTTTTGAACATCATTGAAATCAATGCACTTATTATGGTCATAAAAGGGTGGCGATGTTAATGTTGTGTGGGATGAAATTGATGTTGTGTGGACGAGTAGCAATATAAAAATATTCAATTTGTGTTATTTATATAACTGTAGGTCATTTTTGGATGTCGTTTATACGTGTAGCAGAAATCATACAGTAGGAAAAAAATATATAATTTCCGACTCGAGACAGATTACATATTTGTCGTCCGTGAATGCAAAACGAAAGCGAAAAGTTTTACTTAGGTATTTTATATGAAAAAATAAAGAATAGCGATTTTCTGTGCAAAATGTATCTTACGATATGACAGAACGATGAGGTTCTGACGTACATCTTGACGGACGGTCGTGACATGATCAATGGGCCGACTAAAATAAAAAAATCCTTCTTCACTATCAATCACTAATAAAATAGGTAAATTTTTAAATCGATTCATATGTCTCTAATGCCGTTCAAATAGGGTATGCCAAAAACATATCTATCGTAATTCCTATCCACCCAAATATTTATCTATGAGACATTGATTTATTTCTAGAGCGAGTTTTTAAAAGCTCCTATATTACATTATCGGGAATTCAAACTAGTTGTTCGCTCCCGGCTTGCGATTAGTAAGCGAAAATATTCTTTTATTTTTTTCTTTCACAATATTGAATTAGACAATCGTCGTGTCTTTTCTAATAGGCTTGTTGAGGGGCAAACGCGGACTACTATAGAGTGTAGATCGATGGTCACTGCCGCCCATGAGCATCCGCGATTCCAAGGGAGTGACTGATGCGTTACCGGCCTTCTAGAAAAAAGTGCGTTTTTCTTCTTGAAGACCTTTTTGTCGAATTTCGTCTGGTATACCACTGATGGTAGATTGTTCTATAGTCCTGTCGTACGTGGCCGAGAACTGTGCATAAAGCTTACGATGATAGAGCGCCAGCCATCGAGATGATGGTGTTTCCGGCGAGCTGGACGATGACGGAAACCAAAAGCTGAAATAAGGTTGAATAGTTCTTCAGAATACTCCCCGAAATATATATTCAATAACGCGCGTTCATGAAGTACTATTTTTTTTTAATTTAAACATTTTTCATGGGTACAAATTTTATTATAATTCGTTGTTTCTTTAACCTAAAAAATTTTTACGCATTATTTAAAAAGGCTTATAAATTAATATTTATATTGCGCTATTATATCTTTATATAAAATGCGTTTTATATTGTTCGCATTTTATAATGTACACACATATTATAATGTTCACATTTAATTATATTAATACAGTTAAATGTGAACATTTAATGAATTCTTTATTTTAAATCTCGCTCTATAGAGATATTCCTTTAAATATTTATTTTAATTTTTTCAAGTATCACGATAGCATTACAAGAATCAAAGGAATGTTTAGAATTCAATAATTAACAAATGACAGTAATTATGAATGATCGAAAATGTCACCACTTTCGTACACATCCTACTCGAATGTCTATCGAGTCCTGTTACGCGTAGATATTTATGTCATATCCATATCCGCTTACGACACGGTAACGGCATCCGTAATGCGGCCGGGGTGTTAGCAGCAATGCGGGCAACAAAAGTAAGGTGTCATGCAAATCGCGTGAGTGACAGGAGCGGCGAGGGCGGAGTGCGCGGGCCGGGGGGCGGGCGGGCGGCGGACGGGAGGGCGTCTCCTTCATGCATTATTCACGTGTTTATGATCAAAGACAATTGAGCCGTCACACGTCTGTGCTGTCTTTTTACCGGCACAGCCAGTCGCCGAATTGAGCTTGAAGCTTTATATTGACGTGACCGGAGGAGAAAACCCGACGCGCTCTGACGGCCTGAGGATTGATTGAAAAAGATGAGATGAATTTGAAAGTTGAAGTTTTTGTATGTAGGATAGTACACAAAGAAAATGAATATATAGGAATGAAAGGTGATTTGAAAGAATCATCAAATACAATGAAAGCTTTTGCTATATAAATAATAGGTACCATATAGATATCCTTTTGAATGAGAGAGATTTTGATTTGAATGAAACTTATTGAAATTGTCAGAGATCTGATATATAAACGCTAAATGATTTACTCATTGGTTTATTTTATAACGTATTCTATTGACATAAAATTACTATTAAAAAAAATAAAATTGTAACGTAATAATATTAATGTCTTTCCAATTCAATTGGTTTGTGTTTGGTTCTTCTTTTTATTATTGATTCATGGGAATTATTTGTGTTTATAAAAAAAAAAACAAATAACTGATGAATCCTTAAGAGTTAACAAGACTTTATATATTGATTATTCATGCTACCTGCATGAATAGCTTTATATATAGAGTCAACTTACTAGGTGCTTAAATATAAGTTTTTTTTTTTATAAACTCACACCCGCCTATCCCTCGGAGGAGTAAACAGATACCACAGATCTCCGTATATACATTCTCTACAACGTTAACAATATGTTCATTAATAAAGGGATAAAGTTGATAACAGTCTATTATCGCAAGAAATACTAACATCCTTGAAATTAAAAGTGTAAAGTTAGAAAGTAAAAGTGTTTTTAATCATCCATTTGTTCTCAAAACGATTAAAGCACTGTATTTATTTTGCGAAGTTCTAAATAACGAACCTTAACAGGCTAAATTGTCTTAAGCTGTCAGTTAAATATTAATTAAGTGAAGTTGACTAGTCCCATGAATTATTGTCGTTGCTTACAAACGGTGCCCGCGGCCCTACCGTGGAGCGGGTCATCGATTAAAGAACCAATGATTGCTCTATTTTAGCACTTTTAATATTTTAGGGAACGTATAAAATATTATATTAATATAACTAGAATTTAGCAATAAATAAAAACTTGTCAAGTATTCATCCCCTTACTTGTGATAGATACACTATAAGATTATTTTTATTCGAGGTTTAAAGACTTGTATCTTAGTTACAGTTTGATTTGATAACTGTAATCATCAATACCGTGACTTTTCCATCGACGGCTTAATGTGTCCTCAACGGAGTGGAGTATACAAATTCAATTGATTTAATTAAAGACTTGTTGATCAATTCTTCCACTGCCAGGATTCTAACTCGATAATTTTGGTTTGCAGCCAGCGATCTTAATCGGTCACTCGGTTGCGGCGATGCAAATATGCATTTATTCATAAGGTGTTTAGTCAATTGTGTAGTTTTAGTGTCAAAAATGTGATTATTTATTTGTACAATTGTAATTACGCTACGTGGTTTCTTCAAAACATGCCAAATTGCTTATAGGCATGTACTATGTACTTATGAGAGTATTATGAAATTACAAAAAAAAACCTGGAAAATGTAAATTCGATTGGAATGTTAAATAAGCGTTATTTGGTAAGCTTCATACTGTTTTGTGTGATTACGTAAACGTAATTAATAGCTGAAGAGCCGTGTTATCGCCGCTATGAATAAGTTCATTAGAAAAAATAATACATATCTAGTGATTTACTTATTCTTAGTCCATCATGTTCCTTAACAAAAGAACTATCTAACGCAAAAATAATTTTTCAATTGAACTGGTAGATCTTGAGATGAATGTATTCAAATATACGAACTCCTCAACTTTATATGTTAGTAGAGATTTGGACTACGATCACGTACCCATAACAATTCAACAAGTAATTTTCAAAAACAGCCAAATCCAATGCTATGATATTGGATTGTCATTCAATATCATAGTGTTTGCCATATTGATACTAATGACAATATTGAATGGCATGAAAATCACTCGAAATGCATAATTCAATCCTAGTTTAATATAGGCATTGTTCAAATTGTGGCAGCTGTGATTTATTATACAAGTGCTCGATTAGTACTCTAGCCAATTGTATCGTAAAACATCGAGAAGGAATCGTTGTTTATATGCCAATACTTTGCGATACATTTTATTAATTACCTTGTTCTTGAATAGTAAAATGAATAAGTCTTGGTTGTTGATTTTTATAATTTTGAGATGCGGTATATGACGCGTGTATTTTCAGAAAAAAAACACACGCATGAAAAACGATGGTTGAAAATTAAAGCATGCGCATTAGAATAATTCGGATGAAAATGCTATTTTGACTGAAAAGAGCATTATTTTGTGCAGTGTGTTCGCTTTTGTTTTGGGTGTCCATCATTCAGATACGGCTAGCATAACTTACGTCCGGCTGTCCGATTATGCTGACCAGTAATGTCACACAAGTATAATAATTATCCACTTGATGCGGTAATGATACGTATCATAACGTATTATGTTACCGTTACTACAATAAATGCGTCAATGAGATGTCAATATCATAACGACAATGTTCACTTTGTGTTGTTGATTTTGACGCGTTTGCACCACTTGTTCAGGCAGGTGCTCACCAAGACCTGTGGTAGACTAAACCGTGGTAGACTATCGTGCAAGTCAGGCTTAGGCATATTCTCCCACAATCTTTTTATTTTAAATTGAGATGTTTACACCTTAAAATCATCCATGCTGCCTCATTGAGGGTTGAAAATTGTTATATAATGAGTGTCGTCACCATGGCGATGTGATTGTTTAACGCGCTTCCGGAGGTACGTGACGTGTGGTTTGATTTGATTCAAATTAAAAAAAATATTTATCAATTTACCCGTAGCAGAATCGAACCCAGTACCATTTAGTCCAAATGTTCTTAACACTCAGTCACCAGCACCACCACCACTACCCACCTAACAATTATACTAAGTAGATTAAACATTATGTATATATATTATGAGAATACTAAGTAGCTTTTGTCGCTCTGAGCTAACCATTCATGATGTACTCGTACTAGACCTGAATTATATGACGTGATTTATACTTCGCTTTAACTGTACAATGTAATACGAAAAATATATTTGATGCTGACTAGAATCTGATTGGCTTCAAAATGAGTTTGTATATGATAATTCTGGACGTCTGGGTTGACTTACTTGACCGATTTTAATTTTGGAAATACTGGTGAACAAGATATAGTGCTTATGATTTCAATGACAAAAAGAGAACGCGGTTGTTTCTGAGCAAAAGACAATCTGTGGAGTATGATATTGTATCCATGTAATCTAATATAATGTATCCATGTAATGTAATCTAGTCTAATTGCTCTAATTGGTATAAGGTACAAATTAAAACTTACATAGTATCAGAGACTTCTAATACGTGGCCGCGCTTCGTTACGTGTTAATAACAAAGAGGTATTTTCTAAGGGATGATTTGTTGTTATTTCGTTGCCATACAAATGTTTTTAAAATGTTTTCAAGGGCGTTAATTTTTATGTTCTCTCAAGACATGTCAAGAAAAATATTAGTACCCAATGCCCAATAAAAGAAACCCGGATCTTCATAACATTAGTTAAGTCTAATTAACTTAGATTGAGACAAATAGGTAAATTTTAATTTTTTCAAATATTTTTATGCACTTTGAAGTAACACAAACATATATTTTATCTAAAACTACTACTATATACGACGATAATTTAAAAAGTCTAGTATTTCTGTGTATATTTGGACTCATATTATATAAATCACTTACAAATTTTTACCAATCGTCGCTCCATTCAAAGTTCTGAACTTCTTTAGTTGTTCAAATCCACCGATAATGTCTGCATTACACCAAACCGGATTTCGCTTGAGCTCACGATCCGATTAATAATATCCAGTCCAACACGAATTTACGTTCGCGTTTCCAATGCCGGTCCCGGTGACGCTATCGATTCTGACACCGGACTGCACTCTAGCGCCGGTCGGATTTTGTTTCGAGGCTCGATCCGATCGGTTTGTGATGAGTCGATCGAAAATTTTGCAATGCTGCCAGAGAAAATATATGCGTTCCATAATGACATCATTTAGATTTTTAATAATATCGATAATTAAGAACGATACGTGCCGACATTTAGGAGAGACTATATTGTCCTTTTGATATAGCTACCGTTGTTTTACAGGGAAAGCCTTGCATATGTGATGTGAGCGTTTTGAAATTGTGCATCCATTCTGCACGAAATACTGTGTTCAAAAATGCAAGATGCGATTCGAAATCAAAATTTAATAAATCCGCGAGTGGTTGGATTGAGCTGACAAAATTAAACTAACTATATCATATTAAAAATAGGGTCAGTGCACTTTAATTTCGTAAAGTATTGGTAATTCAAGCACCTTCTTAATGTGATTTCCTTGACATGTTGTTTGATAAAACAAAAAATGTCATATCAATTCTTTCGTTTATACTTGGTTCGCTCTCGTTTGTCGCTTTCCCTTGTTCAAGGAATGTTAATTTGCAAAGATAGAGAATCCCAATTGTTCTCAAATGAAAAATATTTACGTTTACGGAAACGTTTTCAGAGATGTTTTTAATAAGGATTCGTGATTGAAATTAATGGAATTTAGAGCTACTTCACTGTGAGAAATTATGGTTGCTCTGAATAGTGGAAGTCATGAAATCGTAAAAAACAAGAGCGAAACGTCCGATAAACGGTAAACATTGAGGATGTTTTGGAACTAGCACGTCGGGACATCAGCAGACTTAACACGATGCAAAGAACGTAACCAGATTCTGTTAGAATATTTATGTGTTTAAGATGAACAATATTAGCGGCGCGATAGGTCGCGTATTTAACAGTACTATTAAATTGTTTGAATTTTTAGACACTGTCCTCACGGTTTACAAGTAATTTTAATGAACGTACGAGCACTTCGATCGCCGCGAGCGCAGGTGTTGAGTGGCGACGGGAAGAGTGACGACAAGCGAAAGGTATGTGGTCGATTTGGCGACTCGCAGTTCTAGATCTCGCACGGTTATGATACTGTTCTGCATTTTTCGGTTGATCATTATTATTATGCTTATTAGAGGAAACGCTTCGATCGACACTTGGGACCTCCAGACCTCGTGACAGTCCCTAAGTCGTCCTACGGGCGGAGTTGAGACGTATCTCTTGTTTTCTCACATTGTCAACTTTTACCCAACGTCACCCTAATGACCATAAAAAGGACAGTACAAATTTTCTTAATCACCTTTCCTGTCATTCACGGTCGACCAAAAACTGCGAAGATATATCGCGCTTCGCCTTGCGCTCAACGAGAGGGGACGCACGAGAGAATCCTACAACCTAAATAGCCATCGGGAGATAATGATACTTTCTCTTTTATATACACGTATAGAGGCCTATAGTTGTAGAAGGTGCAGCTCGCCGATCCAGGTTCGAGCCCCGTTTAATGATGATTAGTGGTTGTCCGCCGCGACGAACGGGTCGTGACCGGGCCGCCGCGTAGCTGCCGCGGCTTACCTATTCGCTAACACTGCGCTACAATAAAGCAAGTTTTTTTTTTTTTAAGGTAATTTACCAGAATCCTTTTTGACGTGTTCCCGGTTAGGAAACGAAGAACATGTCATGTGTTCGTGTGCGTTACAGTAGTGCTAGAAGGTTACGATAGTTCTTTAAATGAGAAATGTGTCTTTGTGGATTGAAAATTGAGTGATTTTTGCTTCTATTTATGATGACACAACTGGATGAAAGATATTTCTATGGAAGTATCTACAAGAATAATGTCTGTGTATTAGTTTGTTTGTCAGTGAAAGCGGTTTTCATTAAAGGTAATGGATAAAAAACGAAATATAATTCTAGTTTCTGATCTAAATTCAAACTCGTGCATAAAAGGAACAGAATCCGATACCATAGTAGCCACATATTTTTTAAAAAAATCATTTTCAGAGTAAGTTAATTGGATATGTAGGAAAATGCGATGATAAGAAAAAAAAAATTCAAAAAATCTTTGAACCTTCGTCCGGCAATAGCCAGTTTGTAACTACTGCGAAGGAAATATCATTTGATTTGCGAGACTTAAACGATTTGAAGATGTAAAAAAAACTAAAAATATATAAAAGTTGTTCATGTCATTGAAGAAAAATTATACATTTTTTAATGTGGAATTTATTTTTAGATACACGGCTGATAATATGCATTCCTTAAATTAAAATATTATGCATTATCTTAAATATTCATTTAAACTGAACACCAGACTGAATGTAATCATGTAAATTACGTCACTAGTAACGGTCTCGTCCTCAGCCGGTTTCTCGTTACCTTAATTTGGTATAATACTCTAAGGGAGTTTTCAACTAGAATAAAGGCTGTATACAGTTTATTAGTAAATATTATTAAATCATTCGTAAACATTCGATCCAATTAGTTAGTGTTGGCGTGATTAATTATTGCTTTTGAGTGAGATATGATTCTGTAAACTTCCGGCGCTCTGTACAATTCAATGGGTTTAATCGTATTACACGTGTACGTACGGTATATACGTATATCATATATTATACATCGGTATATATTATTAGTGAGTTTACACCAAATAAGTGGACCAATGAACGTGTGTTGCTATATGTAATAAAGTGACATTTTATTTGTGTAAGTAGGTAAGCAAAACAGTGAAATGTACAAGAATAAGCAATACAGTCTACGTACCAGGATATAGCAAACGATACAAAAAATCTTTATTTATTTCATTGAGCGTACGCACAATCGTATTGGGCAATATTATTCTAACCTGAAATTTTTTTAAGAGTATTTAATTATGTCAGATATGAAGCCGTCGGCAGATGGATTTAAATACCACGCAATCAAATAACTCATCAATAAGCTACATGCGCACTCAGCATTCGGCGACAGAGCGACGCGTATCCTTGGCCATACTTGGCCATACCATTGGCCAACCTTTTATAAAACAAGTTCACGCCTATTTTTCAAACATTTAGCCAAATACCACAAACTTACACAGTATTATCCTTTCATGCCTCATCTGCTTCATCGATATTAATCGATGACTTAGTTTTAGCCCAATGACGAGGAGTGCTTAAAAATTTGGCAACCAAATGGGTCAATAAATCAATACAATCCACCGGTTTTTCCATCATATGTATTGGCTACGTAGATTTGTTTCATCGTTTCACTAACTTAATGAATTTATTGTTATAGCCAAGTGCTTCGTGAAAAAAGTTTTTTATGGCTCCATTACTCCAAAGGCATAAAGAACTCTCCTATAGGATCACTTCGTTTCCAGTCTTTTTGTCTGTTTGCCAAGATCCCTTTTCTTAGGAATGCATGGCTGTATCAAATTGAAATTAATATCAAATATTCAAGTCATTTGGAACTGGAAAAAAAACTTCTAAGTCAATGTAATCACAATATTGCCATTCGTATCTCTTATTTTGAAATTCAGCAAGTGAATCAAACCTATATAGTACTTTCCATTGAGAGTATTATGAAATTTGGTATGAAGACACGTCTTACAACAAAAATAGAGGAAAAAATCTGATAATAGTTAATTTGTAGTCATATTTCATGAAAAAATATATTTATGATTACAAATTATAGTTGCGATTGGAGTATGGACTATAATGTAGACCGATATGAAGGGAGCAGATTTTTTAAGTTTCCACTATAAAATGTTAAATTTTTCAAAAACGTAAAATATTTTGAAAAACATCAAAAAATTAAAAAAAAAGGAATAAGTTTCGAAATTCTTGGGACCAATATCTCACTAAAGTCATCGAAATCATTATTACATGATCGGAAAACAGGCAGACACAAATTGCCGAAGGTTGATGGATGAAGTATCTACATACATAATTAAGTTTGCAGGAAAAGCTCGGATTGCTAGTTCTATTCACACTTGTCCTTTTTTTTTTTATATTTATTTCGAAATCTATGGAAGATCATTCAATCGAAGCAGCCGGTGTTTGTTGCGCCGACGGCGACAAAGTCTGGCCGAACCGACAGCCGCGGTAAGCGCACGACATGCGATCGGCATTTCAAAGATATACATCTCGTAACAACTCGTTAAAATATTGATACGTTCCCGCGGCAGGGCATTTGTTTTTCTTGGCTTTCCATTAAATGTACAAAAATAGATCATAAAATATGATAGCGCGCGGCGCGGCGCGCGCGCCGCCTTGCGGTCGGTTTTTGTAAGCGCTCTCGGTGCTTACTCTTCAATTTCTTGCGAGGACTATGAATGAACTAAGACTTTTACTCGATGTTTACTAAGAGACAAACCATTTCAAATTAGGAATAATTTGGAAATGCGTACTTTATAACTCGGTTATTTTTTTTTAAATTAGATTTAAATTGCAGAATTTTATTCCGAGTAACAATTAATGCGTGTATAAGAATAATGTAGAATAATATAAAAAAAAACGGAACAAATTGGTTCTGAGATAAAATGAACCTCAAATGCAATACGATTAAATTTGGGATATGTTGAATGGAAATAAAATATTGGAAAGTTTAAATGAGAAAATTACTTAAGAGGTCATATACAAAACGGTTAAATACAAACACTATTTATTAATGAGGCATACCGGCGATTTAATTACAGTGAAGCCGCCGGATCTTAGGATTTGATAGTCAACAAGGAAGCCTCATAGTACCGCATTGTCCGTCTATCCGTCCGTCTTTCTGTCCATTTGCGTCTTAGCTCAAAGACCCTTATTACTAGACACCTGTAATTTGGTATAGGTATACATACTAATGACACCGACAAATAAAATAAACTATTGAAATTTGTTTTTTTAATTTTATTTTAAAAAAAGTTATGTGTAGGAAGGAGAGGTACCTTTTTTTGTAAAAGGTGCCACTTCTACAAACAGAACTGATGATTTTTTTTTCTTGTCTATCCCATAGCGTGTGGAATCATTGGATAATTCATTCAAAGCCATTATATTCTATTGAAAACCATTTTTCTATTTAGGGATCCGTTTGCGAAATATTAACCTTTAAAGCAGGTATGGGCACCTTTGACATGTTATGGGTCAAACTTTAGTGTGCTCGTACAAATACGTTCGCGGACCGCGTTCAGAAGTAGTGCATTTTAAAGTAGTGTTCATAATTTTAGCGATAAATATCAAACATGAAATAATACGACAATGTTATTATAATACAATTTAATAAAATAATAAAATGAAATGATAAAAATAGATACAACATTATATTAAATCGTGAAATTTGGAATTACTGCCAACTACGAAAATTAAATGAGGACATCGAAGTCAATGAGACATTTGAGCTTGAATTTGGGAAACTAATCCATCGATGTGTGGATTAATTCCACTGATACAAAGAAGTATAGAATTTTCCAAATTATCGTCAGTCAGCCTTGTACGATGTTTTGATTTATTAACTTTCATCGTTGAAAAGAACTGTTCGCATTTGTAAGTATTGCCAAACGCACAAACTAATCTTGTGAATTTTCTAAGCTGTGGAAAATTGTCTTCTTCGAGGTATTTTTCCTAGAAATGGCATAACTCCACGTCTTTAAATTTAGATTTTAGGAGTGAGTTTTCTTAAATCTCCATCGACTCCATTTGGTAGTGTATTTGGAGCGTTTTGTACATTACTTTTTTGTTGGAGTAGCAAATAAATTGAAACAATCTTCCATATTTTTTGATATCGCTAAATCTGTTCGAAAATTGCTCCGACAGTAACTTGAGTTCTTCAGCGTATTGAGCATAAGCAATATTTTCATACGCAGAGAGCGTGGTGAAATGGTGACTGTTACCAGACAGCATCTGTGCCTCTCACAAGCGGATTTTGTTCTTAAACGCTTTCAAATAGCTGTACAAATAAATTACTAACTGTCCTTGTTTTTGAAGTTTCAAATTCAAATCATTCAAATAGTAAGGTCGACTAGAAATACTAAGTCGCATATCTATTTTGGGTCACTCAATTCAGATAGTGGTTTATTCTTTATTTGCATAAAATTTGCTATCTCATTTCTAAGCTCGTAAAACTGTTTCAATATTTTCCCTTTGCTTAGCCATCTAACTACAAAATAATATGATACATCGTCATATTCAGCTGATATTTCATCCGAAAACGCCTTGAGCTGACGATGGTTAAGCCCTCAGGATCAAATAAAATTGATGGTTCTTATTACCACATTCATAACATTCTGGAGTCGAATGGACTTAGAACACAAGTTCTGTTGGTGGGTAATAGAATGAAGGACTATCAAATCATCTTGCTTTTTCATTCAAATTCCGATGAAACCTTTACGTAAGCCAACCATAGAAGGTTCGCTATCTGTGCATACTCCAACTAATTTTGACCATGGCAAGCCAAAACTTGTGAATACTCTTTGAACTTCATAAAAAATGTCCCCTCCTATAATAGTTCCTTTTAGCGGCTGTAAAGCAAGCAGTTCCTTAATAACAGTGAACTTTTTATCAATACCTCGAATAAATATAGCCAGTTTAGCTGTGTCAGACAAATCGGTGCTCTCGTTTAACGCTATGGAAAGTTAATGTTGTTTTTATATCATTAGTCATAATATCTATACGTCGGACATACAGGTCGTCTTGACAAACTAATTTTTTCAAATTCGTTCTTATTTTCAGAACACAAAACACTCCAAACTTTTAATATAAACTCCTTGTCAAATTCTCTTTCGGCAAATGGTTTTAATGACTTTGCCAATTTAGAACTAACTATAAAATTAACTTTCATGACATTGTCAAGTTTGTGTTCTATGTTTATGAAACATTTGCTGCTGTTTTTCCAAATTTGCGATGGATTTTGTCTTTTCTTGTTTTTCCTGTCAATGAGTGCAGCATAGGATGCTTAGTTGAGTAATGCCTCTCTATATTGAATTCTTTTATCACTGAAATTGATTCATAATGCAGCAAACAAAAAGGCTTGCCATTGTGCAAGATGAAAAAGAATTCTTCAGACCATTTTTATTGAAGCTGGCGACTATCTGCATCTACTTTTCGTTTCATCCCACCAGCAATCATTTTCGTTTCCTTTTCTTTCGATAAACTTAATAACAAAATATAAATAATAAGCACTCAAGATGCACACAAAGTCACAAAATAAATTGACGGCACTGGCAGTTCGCTAGGATATCGCATGTCAAATTTATCACTTCGATAGCTCAAATAGAACTGAACTAAAGTTCGGTCCATCCACCCGCTTATATAGGCAAAATGAAGGAATGATCTAGAATCGTCTAGTGTAGAACAATTGAGAAGCAATAATCTTTCGTTGCGCTACCAGTGAAGCGGCAAACATCAAATGCTTTGATGTTTGCAGCCTCATTCTTTGATGATTGCCGCCACTCGGCTTGCTCGCTCACTTGATTCTGTGAGTATCCGTTTAATATTTTTTATTGAGTTTTTCAAAATGTCTCGCGGGCCGAATCAAATCTTACAGCGGACCGAATGCGGCCCGTGGGCCGGTTGTTGTCCACATGTGCTTTAATGTAATAATTTTTAATACAATCAAGTATTCTCCCACCTCCCTTCCAGGTATATGGTTATTCCTTCGACCAATTTATAAAATGTACTTGGAGAAGTAAAAAGCAAAATTTCGTATAAATTACTATGAAAATGACTTAGATGACGTTGTTGGTTGTGCAAAATAGATATTAAATATAAGTAAATGAATCATTTAAGATTATGAAAATAAAAAATCATTTGCCGTCCTATGTGGGTCCGTTTTAGATGTTATTAGCCGTTATATAGTGAACTTTATCAATAGGTTCATCAAACAAAAAGCCTCCTTCTAAGTCCGTATACTGTGACGGGCAACTACAAACTCCCTAGACTGCACGTGGTCCAACACGTACTTGGCCGTTTTTATATTGCTTTTATTTATGGCAACAAATGCCCAGTGAAATCGTGTTATTTTCTGTAGATTCGATCTTATCTAAAATAGGTATTATAAAGAAAAATTCTGCCAATTATGAGTCAATTACAATTACAATTGCATGAGTCAAAGATTTTTAATGAACTTTATTATTTGTATACTATTTATAAACTCAAATCTATTTCTCCGATAGATGTATAGAGACTGCAGACCTCTTTTGCTTCATTGACATCCATTAATCGTTTCATGCAAGCTCGTCTATTTTGAGAGTTTAAAATTAAACCATTTTCAATATACCACCAATTTGGTTTGCATTATTTTTTTAGAGCGACCCTTGCTAACCCTTCAATGACACACATCAGCGCTGAATATTAGTTTTGACAGTGTACTTTCCATTTATCTTTTCCAGATGGCCAAACCACCTCAGCATACATTTTTCTACTCTACATACACATTACTCACTGCATCCTTTTCATATCTTAACGTTCTCTTTCCTTATTATTTTCATATCAGTTTTTTTCAAAGACCCTCCGTATATAATACTCAGAGTTCGTATCGATACTGCATTGATTTTCCTTTCATGTTTCTTCTGCTACATTCAGCTTTCATTGAGTACGGGACAGAACTCCATTATGGATAAAAAGAAAGAATATACTAATTTCGGATATCCACGAGGCAATATCGTAATAAAAAACAGAAACATTCAAAGTATATAATTGGTAAAATTGTATTTACAAATAAAAGTAGAAATAAAAGATTTGAACAAAGTATATCATATGTGATATAATATAAACGTATGTAAGCGATTATTTGGAGATGTCAACTTGGAAGATACTTAAGTTATATGACGTGGCCTGTATCACTTGTGTACGCGGCGCCACGTGGCTCGCCGGTACAGCCGCACGCCGCGTAGTGGCCGTGGAGTGGCGAGCACTTTCGGGACTTTTTGTCCTCTTGATCTCTGTACTGCATATGTGTAATGTTTCAAATGAATGAAATGAAGTATATATTCAGGAGAATATGTCAAAAATCCCATACAAGATAGTTTTTGGGGTTGCACGGTCATTTTCAATAATCGACAAAAGACAACGGGTTCATGCTCTAGGGCGGTCCGACGCGATAGGCAGCGGATGTGAAGTTGGAGAAAAGTTTATAACAAAACTGTGTGGTCTGTTCTCTATCGCCAGCATTTGGTTTAAGCATATACTTGATGACCAAAAAAAGAAATTATTTGTAAATCAGAAAAGACTTTTTACTTGAAATTGATAATGTTTATGTTTATAATATACGTCATAAGAGATAAATATATAGGAATTTAGTGCATGATGGAATCGTTATTAGTCTAAGCTTGTGCCAAAAGGTGACGTATAATACAAATTTCGATAAAGCTGACAATCCTACATAGATTTTGTTTTATCCTTTAGTGATAGTTGGATTAATTATAAAGTTTAACATAACCGGTCAGGTTTTATGATAGCTAGCCATAATATGGGAGTGACTTTGAAAAATTCACCGAATAACGTGTTCCCAAATATGAAGGTGAATGTTTCGGATCAATCAAATATTTTTTGTGAAATCTTATCATACATATATGTATATAGTCACTCATATTTTTTTGCTGTATAATTTTAATACGATTTATATATAAAAGTAGTTAAATAAATTTAGACTTCGTCAAGAAACACAATAATATGAATGAGCGCGAGTACGAACCGATGTAATAAAATCGATTTTATATGTGACCGAAATAATGTCGAGTGTCGGTAGAGACGTCCGCTATCGACACGACGCGATATATAACACTTGGCGCGCGCTCAAATTGATATTGAATTTATTTTCAATTTTAAGACGCCCTCCTTCAACGCGTAGAGCGTAAATTAACAGAGGCGGCAAAAAAGTAATAATATTCATTTTTACCGGGGGTCGGAAAATCGTTATGAATGTTGGTTTTTATACATTTATTAATTTTTGTAATGTTTTAGTTTCTTTCGTGTAACTTGTAACAGGTTTCATATGTATTTTATCTTTGTGAAAGGGATTACTAGTCATTATTAGTTATTTTGGTTTCGAATGTTGCATTGCACCAATTCTATTAGAAACGATTCAGTCTGTTTTGATTTTAATAATATGGCTTTGGTAACAAAGCACCAAATTTTATTAATTCATCACGCAAACAATGGTTTTCAAAAAATGAAACTTTTGGGAAAGAGAGTATAAATTACGCATAATCCCGGATAAAATATATTCAAATGAAATGGTTGTTATGTTATATAAAAGGTATAACTATAAAAAAAATAACATTTTCGGTGTTGTTTTTTGTATTAGGTCGTCACATACTTTGCCGTTGCTGAGTCTACGTTTACTTGACTGTATCTCAAAAAAACTATTGTAATGTGATAAAAAAATATATCGACACGGGATAAATTATTCAAAACGTTACGCTTATTCATGTAACGTTTAGAATATTTTGTAACATTATAAAATTTGCAATTACAGATAGGAGAACTTGAAGAACAAGAAACTTAGACAATTAAACCGCACATTGAATCGAAGTAAATGAAGACGTAGAATGTGTGTTCAAATTAAATTACAATATCTAGGCAGTAAATACTTACTTTTGTTAAGTCCACTTATAAAATACTGCAATTATCACTTAGCATAAAATACTAATAATCCAAAATACCACTGAAAAAAACTATCCCTCAATCTGAAATAAATAGATTATGTGAGAGTATTCATTAGCTGTGGGGTGACTTGAAAACCTGACGCAAACAGAACACCAAAAAAAAAAACATGCCGCCTCTAGTTCTGTGGAGGGTCTGTGGGGATGACAGTGAACAGGCGCCACCGCGGATACAAACGTCAAACGCTATTTCGGGCCGCGAGTCAGCCGCCGCGCCATCGTAGCGCCACTTCACCGCTCGGCCGACGCACGCGCCGGCTTCGCTTCTCCCACCTTGGTGATACCTGTTCTTTTGGATGGTGCTGACAGTACCCTGTGCGGAAGAAGAAGCTGCCCGCCTGTGAATTGAAATCTTGAAATGAACATACAGCACCAGTTGAATCTATGATTTTGGTTATAGGAACCAAAGTTGAGGAAAAAGTTTTAGAGCTTTCGTGGTTTTTAACGGATAGTAATTATTTATTATCTTTAGAAATCGTGACCCCATTGAGAAGGAGGACACGAGACAAGTGTAAAAAATCTTCCTAGATCTGTTTTTATGTTATGTACTGTCGCTATGTTGAATAAAATCCAATATAATGTCCAATTGCATCGGATACCGAATTGGTTTTATAAAATTTGTAGGTAAGACTATTGTGGTCGTTGTTCAAAGCAAACATATACCTACTTATAATACACCTATTAAATATATTACACTATTTTAGATTCACATCTGCGATACAGCGAAACGTTTTTTACAGCCTATGAAAAAATCACATTCAACTATTCATACTGTTGTGAGGTCTGTATTCACTGTAAATGCATACATTCTCAGAATTGCGAGCTTATAAGGACCGTCGTCACCCATATAGACAGCTTTCTATTTTTTTATTATTTATTTATTTATTATATCTATAGTACATTCTATATCTATAGTACAATATTTATTTAAATAAACACAATAAAATAAATATAAATCTGTAAATGACTGCGAAAGTGTACAAAACCAAACGGTCCACGTTTAAACATTTCCCTCTGGTCGTATACGTATGTTTTCAAAATACATAGCTTTCATCGGCGGTCTGTTTCAGGTCGAACGCCTCTAGGACAAGCGAATCGTTCAATGGTATTCCGTCGGGCGTGTTTCACGCGGCGGCGGCGACGGCCGTCAAAGCCGTTTCGTCGTACAATGCCGCTTTTGTTCAGTTATTCAAATACGGCCGCGGTGACGACGCCGCCTCGGCCGGCCCCTCCTGTCGTATTTATATTTTAGTCGAGTTTTGACGGTTCGACGGGTCCTTTTGTAGACACACACGCAAAATGTGAATGTTCCGAGCGTGAAATGCGTGCAATGTAATCCATAAATAAAAATATGATTGGTCGTCGTAAATTTTAAACGAATCTCAAAAAATGTCATCTATTTTATTTTCATATTCGACTGGTTTCAATTCTGTTTCAATATTCTTTTATTTGCTACGAATTTGTCGTGAAAGTATCACACAAGGCGCTTGGGATTTGGTTGAGATTAATCACTTTATACTTATCAAGATATAATATACTTTGATTTGTCTTCTGCAGAAAAATAAGTACCTATATAAAAAGCACATACATATTTCATACAAGCTTTCCAGACTTTCCATGTTTAAAGTTTCGATATTAGCGGTGCATACATCGGTATGCAGTATAGGGCGAATGAAAGTATCAGAGCTTTCAAATTTACGCAGGGGCTGCGTAATCTGACGCGTGATACGGTGACGTTTTGTACTATTCGTTTTTGCACATTTTTTGTATTTGGTTATACAGTACGCGTCGACTATGCACAAGGGGTTAAAAAATTAGTTTAGGGAAAGAGAAAAAAAATAATGTGTTTCAAATACTAAAATATATATTTTTTTAATATCATAAAAAGAAACAAATGGACGCTCATTTGCATTTTAAAGATGAATAAACAAAGCTCTCATGCGCAAACCGCCATTAAGGCAGGTGTTCGTCGCGTATCGACATTCAAGATCCCAGGCGACCCCCTGTGCGTTGCCAAACTTTCGGGAAGGAACAATATATTATATGTGATGTAGGTGGACTGGGCGAGCGGAACTCTCAATCACTGGACGAAATGCAACAGCGGAAGCTACTTCACGTCAGCGTGCTGTGAGGGTGTGGTACCCCAGCGGTAGAGCTGGCCCCGCAGACAAGTCGGCTGCAGCATAGTTCTATCACGTGTATGTAATTGCAGTTTTAAAAATAAAATTAAAATCGCGATTACACCAGATGTTACACAGGTATTTTGTATGTATTTACATTTAAAATTATCGAGATCTGCAAAGTTATTATTTAGGTTACATATTTATTGAGAAAAAACTTTAAAACATCACTCGCGCGTCTACGCTCTATTTGCCACAGGAATTTATTTCCGTTAGATAAAAAAACTTGGAATTTTTTAGAGTTATATTAATCCGCATATAATCCTAACTAAATTATTTAAAAATAATCAGGAAAATATTTATAAGGAGGCTCAAAAAAATGAAATAAAATAAATTGTATATTAATAGACCATGTATGTATAGGTACAATATAAAAGAGCTCAAATGCATTTATTATTTAATAGTCGCTGTTTAATTTTTGAGTAACACTTACAACCTTTGAAATTTTATAATTTTCTTCTTCATCTCCGAATTTTGTAATCGAAAAAATCTGAAGTAATAAAAGTAAGCTATCTTTATTTTATAAAAAAAAACCATAACAGTCAAATGTTTTTTACTAAATCTCAAAGATTTCGGAAGCACATTTTTTGTCAAAAAGTCCTGGGTTTTTACTTGAAATTAGGTCCATTCTACATCTATTAAAATTTTTAGAAGTGATTAAGTACCATAAAACAAACAAGCAATTTTCCCATAGTCACCATGTAAAAATATAGAATAAATATTTTGATGTCGCTTATGATATTATAGTGGAACAATATTTGTATATATATATATATATATATATATATATATATATATATTGTAAATTCACATATCTATTATTCCTTCTTATTAGATGGTAAATTGAAATATAACTATCGTTGCGTTTTACAGAATCACTAATAAGGGAATGTATTTGGCTTTTTTGGTACTATCTTTAATTCTGATATACAGTTGACAACAAAAGGTAACAAACACAATGTTTTTCGTACAGAACTTTTAGTGCTCAAGTCCGACACACACTTATGTCTTTTTTATTTCAGTGTCAGTTCAGTTTCAAAAGTACTGTTCGATGTTGAAAATATATAATATATTTCTTACTAGTTGCATTTCAGAATTCGCTCTAGCTTCTGATTTCTTTTCTGGTCGTGGTTTTGGTTGACGGGTTTGGACGACCGGTTCCGCTATTGATTCAGATCTCAACCCTACACTCACTTCCGATTTTATTCTGGACTTATTCTCAATAAACAAAATTCTTATACGTAATTTTCTGTTACAATTACATTCTTCTATTCACGCCTTTAATTGGATGTCCTTTTCATGCGTAAAAACGAAGCAAATAAACTCACTTTCTTTTTTATAATTGATATAATTTAGATCAGGATAGTAGACTACTTGCTGATTTTTTTCTAGCACTTTATCAGATTTAAAATTATGATGTAATACGATACATAGCTATACGACAATACCTAGTGAATAAATAAATAATAAGCTACATTTTTTCAGTCAAATGAAT
This sequence comes from Eumeta japonica, assembly GCA_005406025.1. Classification (NCBI taxonomy): domain Eukaryota; kingdom Metazoa; phylum Arthropoda; class Insecta; order Lepidoptera; family Psychidae; genus Eumeta; species Eumeta japonica. The sequence continues at coordinate 162,687 of BGZK01000210.1, forward strand.
TAATCTAATTCCGTCAAACTATGTTTTTTATTTTTATCTATCACTGATTATAAATAAAAGTCGAATTTGATTATTGAAAACAAAGCAAATTTTAAAACTTTTTCATTCGTACGAAGCCGAATTTATTTTAATCCATGATTTTCATATTAGTCATAGATATTTATTTAGATGCTTACTTTCATATTAATAATTTAGCTCCAAAAAAAATAATAATTCGATCTATGGCGTGAACCCGCCGACGCAACTGATGTTCATCTTACGTTCATAAACTTACCACAGTTGCATTCGCTTTACAACAGTGCACTTGTGATCGTGCGCCCTTAGGTTAACATCAGCTCAGTTGATACAGGATTTAGTGTTTTATGCATCCATCGCCATCGGGGGCAATATAACGTTGGCCATCTGCATTTTATTGCTTTAAAACGCATAACGGAACGGATTTTATTAAAGTCATTGCCTGTGACATACGGTCGTATTGATTGTCTATGACGTTCGAATCGGTCAACCACAGGCACGGGTTTATTTATAGTGATGAAATGTACTAAAAACTATTTGGTTTAAATTTAGTAATTTTCTTTTATTATATAATTTTTTTCGTTTTTGTTTTTTTTTATATAGAAAAGCTATTATTATCAAAGTATTTTTTTACGACTCCACAAAAATTATTTGTTTTATTCTATCAATATTATGAAGAATTTCCGAATGATATCTGATGGTTTCTTAAGGAATAATTAATGCATTTTAAATCTAATGAATTCGGCCAGAAAAGCCTGCAAGGAGGAGCTAATTGACTAACGATAAAGAAGTTAAGTTCGTCCAATCTTGTTCATTTGATATATGCGTCCCTTTCGCCAATTTTATTTTCCAATATTCACATATCTACCGTTACAGCCATTGACCTCTTATTCCCACTTACTCACGATTCTGGCCAAGGTGTTCCCATAATACTACACAGGGCCAAATCCCGGTGGAGATTGTCCATTTGGTCGTTTTAGCCTAAGGGAAGGTATCCATCGTTACAACATAAACGCGCCGGATTGAAAACTTCCTAGAACCAGGTTAATGGGTTCATAAGTGATCGAGGATCAAAAGAAACGATAAAGCATTTCATTTAAAAAGAATCAGATCGCTATGAATATTTAGATAACGACAGCGAAATTTATTTTAGAATATACGAGTATAGGACTTGTTTTATAGAAGTGTGAGTAGTTTCGTGAAAAAGTATTATCTAAAAAAATGTTTCGATCTTGACGCGTACGAGTGGGTAAAGCGCGACAATAAAGTGCAATATTGATCCAGTTTATTTATTAGTCTGTGATAGTAAAGTGTGTCTAGGACAGCCATGTCGGGTCTTTATTTATATAAATATATAATGGCAACAATTTTTTCTTGGTTCAGGCATAATTTTTTTTATTATTTTATTATAAATCCAGACTTATTTCCTAGAACGGTAGGCTGAGACCATAGATTTCCAAATGGTGGGACATTATCATATCTCTTTCGCTTGACTGACATCTATTAATCTTTTCAAGAAAGCTCGTAGGTTTCGGTGCTGAAAATTCATCACAGAAGGTATAAATTATAGACTTTAAGTATGGAGTTTTGACCAAGTGATGTGCAATCGTGTGTTGAAAATGGTTTGCTATCATAACCCACAACGCCCAGTGAAGCGGGTGGGTGACCGTTATTTTATTACAAAGAAAGAAAATCCTAACAGACAGTGTCCACACGGGCGGAACCGCGGCCGGTCATTAGTACATCATAAAAAACATAGAACTAAATTGTTCCTCATTATGTAAATACTAACGTGTAATGGAGACCACAACTGTTGCGTTGTATTTCTAGAACATTCACTATACTGATCACTATTCTAAGCGGCAAATCTTCTCGTCCGGACGTAATTCTGACGTTGTGACGATATCGACTGAGTGGTTCAAAGTTTACAGAATTGACGGTGCCGTTAGCTCTAGGTCTAACTGAATGGTTGATGATGCGTATGGAGAAAGACTAAGTGGATAAAAATAAAACGTTGGATAAGTTTGATAATTTTTGAGTAAATGCAAAAAAAAAACGTTAAAAGTGGATAAGTTAGGGGGTTTCTAAAGGTTTAAATCTATTTAGTTACGCAATTTTATTTAATTTCCAATTTTTATATTGAAGGTTGATTCAATATTTGAAGTATATTTTCATTTTCTTGTAATAATTCTAATTTTTGTAATTACGAATTCTATAAATCGGCCGTTTCACGACTTACGATTTGTGTTAAGTGTAAACGACAGTGCTTATATAGGTTTATAATAACAAAAACTGTTAATTTTACATATCAAAAGATTTGTTTTGGATATATTCAAAAAAATAATTTATTTTCAAAATTAAAAACAATTTATGATTGGTGAATTATACTTAGTCAATAAATATTGCTTTGGTGTTGATTTTTTTTTTTCTTCTTATTCCGTTTTGTTATTAAGTTACCTCTCAAAGTACTCGAAGGTCAGGTAGAACACGAGATTCGTGATTTTTTTACCACCGGCAGTTATCAAACTTTTACAGAAAATTCGAAAGACTTTGAGGAAACCTCTGCCGCTCAGGTATGCACTTATTTTCAATAAATTTTATTATGCACTTACGTTAAACTACAGAAATATCGATTATCGTATTCATGATCAACAAACGCATCGAGTCATGCCTATAATAATTTATAATCCACTAATCGTTTGATATCATTTTTTTTTTTCAAATCAATAGATCATGTACATGTCTGATATGCTCATAATTTATTTGTTTTAAAATGATTTTAAACTGTTATCCATATTCCAAATTCTCGTATATATGTATATATATATTTCCATGAAGAAAGTCGATTGTCGTAAACGTGATTAAAATATGTAATTACATGGAGTTATCTTGTCGAAATTAAAATAAAAAGTATGTATTCTAATTTATTACCATTTTTAATATCTAACAGTTTGCCTTTATTTTATTTATATACAATTTTTAATATCTAATAGCTTACCTAAGGTTTGGGAAAAAGAATGATAACAGTTCAGAGGTCGAAGAGCTTAAAAGTACTCAAGTGATTTTTTTCGGTTTCGATGGGCTTCAAAATATAAGGAATACTGTTCTTGAGCTTAAAGATCAGAAGACGGCTGAAAGTTTTGGAGCTGGCTTGCAAGGACCACGATTGCCCAGATTTTTTTACGACTTGAGGGACGTGGTGGAAGAGAGAACGAAAGCGTAGCCGGACTTACTATCTGTAAAGGTCGATTTCAGAAAATTTATGTGTATAATATATGTCGAAAAAAAGGAACGTGCATGTGGTTATTCCATCGATTCATATATAATTATACACATATATGTACCTATGTACGAAAAAACATGAACTAAGCATAACAGAGTTATTCGTTAAATATTTCCTGTACATTGACTACCAAGTATCAAGTAATTCTTGCACTTTCGGGATACTAGTGACAGAAAATGGCTATGAAATCGAAAGAAATGGGGAAATTAATGCAAAATAGCAGTCATTTCCCCATTTCTTTCTAGCTATACATAATCGATATTATGCATCTTCTTGTTTTGTTTGTGAATGTTTGGCGGCGAAAGTTGAATATAACGAAGGAACACGGAAGTCAAATCAAGGCAGTAGACATGCCATTCATCTGTAATGTAAAATACGGATAAAATAGATCGGCCAAAGAAATCTATTCAGCGTATGAGTAAGATTTCATAAAAAAAAATTCCTTAGTATTGATGTGGCCATCTCGTTCAGAGTGGAGCCTGAGGTTCTCTTTCTCTATGGTCCCGAGCCTGTGACATGGGAATTAGGTTAATTTATGTTGTTTGTATCCTTTTACAAAAGTCGTGAAGGCGATTCGTGTTAACGCTTTTTTTTATTGTAACGTCCACATCTCGTTTGCAATTAGACACGCCGTCAAAACATCATATCATTGCTGTGGCCGTGCGCGTATGCGAAGCTAATCAATCAATCAATGTAGTGGATACTTTGAGAAAAACCCACGTGACCTTCTCGCCTGCATCGCGGGTTTGACTATTTTTATGCTCGCAGCGTAATAGCCGATTCCATGATGTCTCTCACCTTGGCATTCGGCGTCGTGAGCATCGGCGCTAATAAATATTACAGAATAATTGCCACTTCCCTTTTGTACGTAGGAAATGATTGTGTTTCCAATTTTGTTCCGTTTCGGTGTCCAAAACCGTCGATGTGTATGTCTTTTGTATCGTCTCTGTGTAAACGTGGACATATCTTGTTTGATTTGACGGGTACACGAAATAGTTTTAATATTGTAAACTAAAATCGAACTTGTTATAGTCGTGGTCAAACAACTGTTTAACAATTTAAAAGAATCGTTCAGACAACATAGATGAACGTTTATGTCGTTTGAAAGGAACCTTTTAATACGGATATGAAACACGCTTGACCGGTTTCCTAATTTGTAGTTATTTTGTGTGTTAAGTACTTGTACGTTTGAAATAGAAAGATATTCGTATATATACATTTTTCCGATATTTCGAATTTGTACTAATACGATGTATATTACTGTGAGTCCAGCACTTGAACGTAACAAAATGCACTTAGACTAAACTCGAAAATGATTAATATATATATATTAATCATTATATATATATATTAATCATTATATATATATATTAATCATTTTCGAGTTTGGTCTAAGTGCATTTTCTTACGTTCAAGTGCTGGACTACACTCTCTAAAACTGAATTAGTGGAAACCACTTAATAGTCAATAGCTACTATTTTAAGATGTCCAAAGTATACGACCAGCAATAAGTGGTTATCCACTCTTTCAATTAGTAGAAATGATTACAAATTAAAATTGTAAATTTTCTACTAATTAAAAAGTATAATTCTACTATTATAAAAGTGATTATTTTACTAATTGTCAAGTGACTACTAATTCAGTAGTGAAGTTGGGTCATATTGCTTTTTCAATTAGTGAAAAATTACTAATTGAAAAGTAACGCCTACAAACTTAGTAAATCTGTAGTAGATTCAACTAAAAATTACTAATTTTGATGTAGTTTCTACTATTACTACTTCAATTAGTAAAAATTCTACTAATTCAGTTTTAGAGAGCAGTATTATACTTAGACTTCTATATATATGTATATGTGTATAAATTGCATTGAACTCGTTCCAACTTATGTACGGAATTTACATATTATATTCCAACTTTACACGTTTTAGTTTCGGGTACAACACTTTATACACTTATTGGTAATGTATGAAATTGTGTGAACAAAACGGTCGATGTACATTTTCAATTACCGTTAATTCGTTACAATGCCATATTGATGTGGTACCCTTACCAATTACTATATTATTATCTTTATACGAAATTGTACAGAATTGACAATACTTACTTTTAAATAACATTCCGGCCATTAGAGTTAACGAGATTCGTGATTTCAGGCAACAATATTTTATAGTAACAAGGAGTGTTAATTGCATTCAGTGCGTCTGACGCACTCTTTGTCCTCTTTATTATCTCTGTCAATTCGCGCATCTTTTCCGTCAATGACGGTGCACGAGGGAAAATTTTACCGTGTTTTCGTCTGCACTTGCATTTAAAATGACAACAGAATGAACAGAATGACAACAGTTTATGTCCTGATAGCATCTTCATTATTGCAATAGCCACATGTCACGCAATGGTACGTTACAGGGCAAGGGCGGATGAAGCCTTCGAGTCAGGCGGGTCACACGCACGAGGTTCAGTAGGGACTGGCTCTGATTCTAGTACAATAGTAAAAAGACACAGAACCGGTCCACGGGGGTCATGACCCCAAACGGCCCCAATGCATTCATCACGATTCAGGGAAAATTAGATGCTCTCTTGTCTGGACGAGATGGGCACCTCACGAGACCTTCTTAACTCTGTGCACTTAATGCCCGAACGCCCGAAATCCCGAATCGGATGCAAAAGATGAGAAAAAAAGGCTGTCATACTACCGAAGTTCTCGAAATTTATATATCATAATTTAGAATTAATTGAAAATGTGTACAGTGCACTAATTACACGACCGAGACGGCGGTCGGCTCCGGCTGTCGTGCGCGCGCCGCCGCGCCGAGAGAGCGCCGGCGCACGCGAGACGCGGACCCGGACCTCCCTCGTGCATAAATAACGGCGGCTTGTCCATCCGCCGGTAATCGCGGCCGCTGGAGATTCAACACTTTTACCGCTCAGTCAAGAACTTTGACTGTTCTGCGTTCTAACGCCGAGGGTGCGTGCAATGTCGATTTTATTTAGAGAATTAGAATATATATATAATATTTTAATTATTCATAAATTAACTCAATAAAAATACACAGTCTTTATACGTGATAATATAAGATTGAGGTTAATGTGCAGCAGAATCTCACCCTCGCTCATAAGCGGCTCTCGTTTCTTTTTTTTCTTGAACAGAATGTACTGTAATATTACTTGGTAATTGTTTGGGAATCAAAAAACACGTGGTGTTGAGAAAAAAAAAATGCAAAAACTTCAGGGCAATTTGTAGGTGACTGATTATGAAATAATGATTTTAAGTAACTAATAATAATTTTTAGTATTTCAGAAACTCTTAATTATGGAACCCAAAAATAATATAGGCTACATATTTTACTTAATTTGAGCCATCTACATACGAAGTTTAATACATATTAGTCTAATTCTATAGACGATTATTAATGTTATAGAACATAACCATGGAACCCTAAACTTCTCTAAACATTCTCCGCATAAATTAGCATAATTTGTAAAAAAATTAGCGAAATCGAAACAATTATAAGAGATTTTAGTAATTGAGATATCGAATCCTAAAAAGATAGTAATTTTTATCAGATTCCATGCTTAATTCCGACAAATCAGTTAAACCGTAAGGTTCCTTAGCAACTCTTATGGAACCCCAAAAACATGCAATTGTTATTGTAGATAAGGATCTCATAAAGAAATGTCTAATGAACTAAAAAAATATACTTAAAATGAGGAACTAAAAAACTTTCATCAAAATTCAGGCAGTACTTTTTAAATTATGCGCGCACAACAGCGGACCTAGCTGTCATTTTATTGATATAGATAACACTATTCATAATGTTTCATCTCAATATCATATTATATAATACTCGGGAATTGTTCATGTGAATTTACGTAGGTCGATAGCAGTCAAAGTGATCCGAGCGTTCACAGCACCCTCGTCCGTCGAACGAGCCGTAACCGGCATAGGAAACTGCTTGTACGTGGGTTGCGTCGGCCAGATAATATGGAGATTTCTCAAAAAGACACCATATTTTATTCATCTGTGACGTATCGGCTACCGGGGTGCACCGACACTGATTTATTTATCTCTGTCCCTCTTACACTTGTTGGATTATGTTAATATTTGATGGAGCGAGAAATTCAGGTTTCGTCAATATTTTTGTGTGGGTCGATTTTTTTTTTCTCATATTATCAATAAATGGTGTCACTTTGAAATCGATTAAACATGCAATGGCTCATAACGATGAAATAATTAGTATAAAAAAATTAGCACGCAATTAATTATATATCCGTTTCCATCAGAGGGATGTACCGACTTTGAACATTTTTTTTTATTTTTTTTACAAAACGGGGCAGGATCAATGGTCATAGCATCGGAATCACGACGTAGATAACAAAGGTCGTAAGTGTCACATTTGCAGCAGCATGACAATAACTGTACTAATAATTTTACTTGAGAAAGAAAATTCATACTTTTTTTCCTTTTCCAATCACATCAGATCAAAAATAGCTATATTTCATAGGTAACAAAAATTCTACTTGAAATGCGTCTTCGATGCGTTTTCGACGTTCATGATCCATTCCAAATGCTGATTCTTCTTGAAAAGAATGGGCAAGAAACTCGTGGTTTTCTCTTTTTCTACTCATCGATACAAAATATTTAGTAATTAATAATTTAGTACAGCACTTAGATATAACACGAAGCAACCTTATAGCCAAGCAGTTCAATCCCACACATTAAGATATTCAGACACGGTGTAATAGCCCTTGTCATATAACTTCCTTTTAACGAAAAGTTAAAATCTATAAAATGGAAAGTATTGAACTTAAGCTGGGAGCTTATTATAAAAGCGCACACACTGCCCCTTAAACGATTTGCTAACTTTGTTTAGACGGGTTTTATGAGCAGTAAGATAGTTTATGTCTAGTGTTCATGTTGAATGTTAGTGAAATGATTCTATATTTCTCTTGACATGTACCAGGTTTTCATATATGTAACGTGATGAAATTGAAAAGGAAATTATTTACATGATTTGACTTCGGTGAATTTATCCTACGTGAACTATAGTTAAATTCACAAAAAATACTTAATATGTCGGTTGTAATTGGAACTAAAATCTAGTGAATATAAATTATTTGATATCAAAAGTATTTAATGGTCGAAAATATTATACATTAAACACACAAAAACTGACAACAATATACGGTCATAAGCAGCACTCTAATAATTATAACGAATAACTAGCAGACATACAGTGGGTCAGTGTAGAGGGCTTAAGATCCAAGCCCCTCATTTATTTTTTATAACAGATCGGAGGGCAAAGTACAATACTAGTCACCAAAAAGCAGTTGGTCACCGTAGCCCATGGACACTCGCAACTCCAAAGGAGTCGTCAGTGCGTTGTCGGCTTCTTAAATAGGAGTAGGCTATCTGATACAGGAGGGAGTGAGCTGTTGGAGAGGGAAGTGGGGTGATGGTGCTGAGTAATGAAGGTGGCAATGGGCCATTGGAACTCTCGCTCTCTGGTTGCTTCCAAAAATAAAAATATTGTGGGAAGGTACGTCTCGGTTTCGGGGTGATCGGAAACTGACACAACGACAACAAGGTTACAGTTTCTCTCCCGTCTTAGTTTGTTTTGGATCAAATATCGGCTAAACTTCTGTGATAAGTAGTAGTAGTCAATAAGAAAACAATGGTCTTAAAAGTTTGGTTATATTTATACTTTATATATAAGAAGCCATCGACAAATTACGTCACATAAATTATAAGGTTTTTAACCCCCCCCCCATCCTTGTCATAAATGGTCACATGTAAATAAAAACAGCAATTTTTTTTTCATTTTATTTTTGTTCAAAATACTTTAAATATTGGACTAAACAAAAGACATAAACCTTTTTTTCGTTTTTGTATTTCGGATTTGACGTCACAAAGCTTTTGACCTGCTCCTTGTCACGCATTGGCACATTTCGTTGACCCCCCTTCCCCAACGTGTGACGTAATTTATGGATGGCCCCCAAATAAATGAACTGCGTCTGTCTAAATAATACTTTTCGTTAATTACCTTATTCCCATTTGAAGCACGACGGCCCTGTAATTTAATCAACCGAACGCTAGCGTAAAATAATCAGCGCTTAAACGCCCAGAAAATGATTTATCTGCGCGATCGAACGAATGACGTCATCCATTAGTAACATTTAGAAAGATCGATTTATTGATCGATCCGCCGGCGGAAGTGCCTTCAAGGCTGCGCGTGATCAGCGCGACCACGCCGACTGTCATCGGAGGTATCTTCAATATATCAAGCGGGCGGTCGGGCGTTCCGTGCATAGGTATGTCGACAACAAAGAATAAGGTTATGGAATCGATGAGTAAGCATAGGTACTATACCGTCTATACCGTATTTGTCAATCTATGTTATTTATTTATGTTAAAGTTTGGTAATCTTTAGTTACTAGACTTTAATCGTTATTCTGGGCGTTACATTGTATATAGGTATACATATATGATATATTAGAGTTTAAACTTGTAGTAATATAAGTTCCCACATGTTACTAATCCCACTAGTGTTAAATCCATGTGTTTAATGGAAAACAAACGCTTGTGTGCAGTGTCTAAAAGATCAATTGTTATAGTTGTGACATCAATTGCTTCACGCGAGTTTTCTTTATGTCAATTGATTTGTTTATACTCCAATATAATACTAAAAAATATATATATGAAATAAAATTTTACGTAAAATTTTTAAGATTAGTCATATTAGATACAAACTTCGGTACGTTTTGCAGATTCGTGAAAATTACTTAACATGTAAATAAATGGCTTTGTCAGAATACATTTCGTTATTGTGCATGTAAACAAAATATTTTGTTATATGAAATAATGTGTGACAAGTTATTATTTTTTTTTGTAAGTACTTTTTGATTGCATTTAATTCATAAGAAACAACTGTTTATTAGTAAGTTATGAGAAAAAAATCTACAATAATAATGATAACTATATCTATATTTAAACGCACACGGAAAAATATTTTGGAGTGAGACAATGGATTATATGTTATAAGTAGAGCTGGATAAGACACTATTATATTATACTTAAACTTATTTTTTATGAATCACAATTTACTTTTCCCTTGGCAGCGCTCTCAATGAATTTTATATGTTTTTGAAGATGCTACAAATATTTTTCTCATATACACACAGAAAATGTACATAATTAATTACTAATACAATACAGAAAAATACTAATATAGAAAATTTTTAAATATTGTTTAATATGAGGGTTACCCGAAGAAAACATATTAAAGTTTTACACGCTTTGGTCAGACAGATGGAAATAAAGTTGTATGATTAATCGATAAATATGTTAATTGATATACGTAATTTAAATATATATATATATATATATATATATATATATATATATATATATATATATATATATATATATCAATTTTCAATACAACAGTAATAAGTGTTAGTTTCTTTCGTCGGCTGTGGTCTTATATTATACTTTATCTATCGGTTGTTACGGAACCCTAACAACCGATAGATAAAGAATAATTTGTATAGATTATTTTAAATAAAAGACAATGTTGTGAAAATCTTGCGTAGAAATTTAAAAATATAAAATTAATATTTTTCTAAAGATTTACAAAATACAGCTATCATTTCTATGTAAGATCTACAGCTTACATAGAAATTATGGTTATATTTTGGAATTTTAGATTCTCATTATATTTCGAAAATAGGTCTGTGCTTATAAGACACATGTATACTAGTTAACTTGTACGTGTCGGATAGTTAATTCGTTTCCGTTTTCTAAAACATTTCAAAGGTTTCTATTAAACACAGTGTAGTATTTAGCTTCATGTTTGTATTGTTGTGTAATCCCAAGGATGAAAAAATAGTATTCCCTCATTAAGTGTGCGCAATATAATAAGGCTTGTTAGCGTCATCGCAAATATAGATCTTCAAAGTATGCGACATTGATTCGTGGCTAAGCCAAGTGACTTTTCTACAACACATACATATACAACGTACTCCTGAGATTTTATCCATGCTCGCAGTACAATGGAAACATGAAGTAATCTTCGATTAGGCATTATCTCGTATAGCTTTTAAAGCTCATCTGAAAGACCGTCTGTCTGATTGCGATCGAGTGTATTTGCACGAGCGGTTCACGTGCAGGCTCGAATCACGACAGGTGACTAACATCACGCCCCTAATTATAGGGTATGACTAGTGATAATGATTAACCGTTCGTTACGTCCTATTACATGGTATTAAATGGAATTATTGTATCTCGTTTGTATGCACACAAGAACTGCGAGTTATCGGAATGTGTTTTGAATATGGATAAAATATGTACTAAAATAACTAGAAAGATAATATAAAATAAAATTGCAGGATAATTCGAAAACAATATTCGATCAGTCAACAATATATTATTGAACTAGATCAAAACAGATTAATGGCCACATTTGTGATGATGAAAAATTCCAATAAAAGAAAGTATGTACAAGATCATCACACAACTACCTTTCACTTTAATGTTTACAAATATCGTTTTCGACACACAGACAAACAGAAGGACGACTAAAAACGAATACGTTTTGTTATAAAAGTTGACCTGGTGGACACTTTTAATCACCAAAAATCTTATCAATCGATTCGGATTCGCTTCTTCTTTTATAGATTTGAAGTATTGCTTATTTCGTGTTGTATGTATATAAAACAGACAAAACACTACAATCTGGCGACCTTAAAACCATATAAGTCACAGCCGGATAGGCGGGCAGCATATCAGCGAGTGGCAGTCGTGTCGTGTTTGAGTGCTCGTTATGAATCGTATTCTGGTGACCGTATATGACTCGATATCATGACCTCGAACTGGCACTGCCATGAAAACTGCCAGCGCGTCAAGAAAAACTTTACAACTGCAGTCGGCATATTGTCGCTGGTTTCGTTTTAAAGTGTATTCTGCAAATTCATTTTCTGGTGTATTCAACATATTAAAACACAAAAAGCTTAGTCAAGTGCGAATCAGTTTGAAGTATAGAAAGAGTATTATTACAGGTGTGAATAGTAGGAAGGCGATGTGTAGTATAAGAGGTATACTATCTTCCGTTATCGAGTTACTGCGCCTCGAATATCAATTAAACAGATAGGAATGTCATTAAATCATATTATTTTAATTCGTGCCATCTAAAGTGATTGATACAGGCTAATAATTAATTATTGATAATCTCCATGAATTACGTTAGAGGCGCTTCGCTCGCAGGCAGTTCTGATGCTATAACGGAAGTTTCGTAATGATCATCAAACCGAGGTGTACTTTTTATTTTATAATTTACTTGGTTGTATTATACTTAGTGTCTTTTTGATAGTTTTCTAACTCGGAAGTATCTATAAAACCTTAATATACAATACAAATTACTTTTTTGCATTAACTGAAAAATATTGAAAAATACTTCTATTGAGAAGTATTCTACAAATATTAAAGTAAGCATAATAAGATTAGCAAAAATCAACTTTGAACTCTTTGTTTTGTCAATATATTATAATTATAAAATTAAAATATATATAAAAAACATTGCTAATAAATTTATTACTGGCGGAAATAAGTGCAAAATAGCAAATCGCTTTTGCACTGAAATCGACCGGCATTGCAACCACACTTATGAAAGGAAGTCGAACTGCTTATTTTGCCCTACAACTACCGTAGAATGTAGCCGAAGAACAATTCACGGTATGTAAAATATCAAAAGCATCCGGCCGAAGTGAACTTCTAAAACATGCAAAAATTATCATCCGTGACGAAAGCACAATGGCACATAAAAATCACTCGAAGCCATAGAAAGATATAATACTTATGAAAAAACTCTGAAGTGATGGGAGGAACTCTACACATACTCTCAGGATATTTTCGACAAACACTTCCAGTTATTCCCATGTCTTCGCCAGCAGATGATATTAATGCATGCTTAAAAAATCGTATCTCTAAACACGTATACAAATACTTCAACTACCAAAAAATTCTAGAGCTGAATTATCGAAAGACGAAGCAGCAACACTTTTCTCTGACATAATTTTATAAATAGGCAAAGAAAGGTACATATCCTACTGATCAGACGACCGGCCTCATTGATCTCAATAGTGAATTCTACAACACAGCTATTACTGAAAACGAGCTTATTAATCAAATTTATTCCAACATTGTTCGTGATTGTACCAATTCGGAGTGGTGATTTGAAAGGGAAAATTTGACTACTAAAAACAATATTGTCTAAGATGTCAACTTCAACATTCAAAAGAAAATTCTGGATGAAGAGAGAATATACAAATCAATCGATAAGATGGTAAACGATCACTATAGAATTTCTAAGCTCTCTACAAGTACTAGACAAGTTATTACACTGCATTCGACTTAAAACTTGATCTCCGATTATACTATTTCGAAATCTTAACTCACTAAAATTATGAAATGGAACAAGGATGATCCTCAAGCAGCTGTCAAATAACATATCGAAGCTGAGCTTGTGACTAAAAAGGAAAAAGGACACACAGCATTTATCCTTAAGATACCAATGATCTCTATTGAGCCGTTCATCCAATTCAAAGTAATGCGATTTTAATAAAATTGTTCATATAGTTTTACTACTAACGAAGCAAAAGAACAAACTTAAAATAATGCGCGATCAATTTTAAAGATTTGCTTTTCTCACTGTAAACTGTAAGTCGTTTGCTCTAGAGCAGAAAATTCGGAAAATGTGTATATATCTACTCTGGATAAATGAGAAATGTTGTTTGTCGAAAACTATTATAATAAATAGCTAAAATATACAGTCAATATTTTTTTATGCTTGACTTTTAAGTTTATCCTTTTATTACAATTACAAAGAAACCTTATACCGAGTTCCGAAATGAATCCGGGTACTCCAGCTAGTAGGAAATAACACCTAAAAGTGACAAACAAAAATATTTACAACACTAGTTCGGAATACGAGTATGTGAATTTTAAAACGCTTCTTCATGTTGATTATAATAAATTATTAAAATTCGATCTCTGTGACGTTAGTTCCAAAGTTACTACAATTAAAATAGTAAGTCTCCTATAGTGAGTTTATAGTTTTTTGAAAAATAACCCTATCGAACACTACCATTCGTAAAATAATCACTTTTTTTTACTGAACAAGTACGGAACACCAATAGTTTGACTCGCGCTTTACCAGTTTTGGCGTTTGACTTTACATTTACGCAGTAAACTTGATATTACATTGCACTTAAATTAAAATATTGCTAATAATAGTCAATCTGATATACTACTTAGCATTATTTATCTATGGCAAGAACAAAATAAGGTATGTTTTTTTAATTTCAGGTTTTGTTTTCTCATGAAAAAGCGGTTAAGTACGATTTAGAGTCGAGTGATAAGCGTTCCGTAAGTCACTTTTAGTTTTTATAAGTGTAAACAAAATACAATCTTTATACAATTATTACTAGTCGGTGACAATCCTTTTTTAGAAACATTTTAAGAAACAGTATATATATCAATTTTTTGTTCAATTTTCTTTAACGCTTAGCCATCCAGTATGCTTTTGTAACGTAACTGATCAGTAGCGTACAATGGACACAATAAAGAAAACCAGAACCTTTTTAAGGAAAAGAAGACATTTAAAATTTTAATGACTTTATCAGTACTATTTTTAAGTGTTTTTTTACTTATTTATTTGCTTACTGCATTACAATGTATTTTCTGTACATAATGTCAGTGCAGACATTGCAATTGCATTTATCACTTCTCTGTTTAAAAGTTCTGAATACTTTTGAGGAAGAATTATAACGAGTTTTTTTTTCTTTTCCGCAACAGGTTCAGACTAACAATGATGGTTGACCAGTTCCTTGAATGACGGCTGACCAGTTCTTTGATCTGGTCCTACTACGGCTGGGAAGGCCGTTAATTGATAACACGTTAATCCTTTCTTATCTTGATTCCATTATGAGGTGTAACCAACTGAGCTGCTATTTCTCGTTCTTTCTTTGTTTATGTCTTTGCATTAGTTCCTTCGTTCAATATTTTTGATTAATAGGATACAAATCTTTCTTTATGACTAGTGATGCAATGCCGACGTCATTTATAATGTTTTAAAAAACTGAGCGAGGCCATCTTTGTTTTACGTCAAATCGTATATTTATGAACCACCTGCTTAAGCATATCAACATCTCCCTTGGGGGAGTTACTGTTGTAGTACATTTCAGATTTGTTATTATTGCTCACATCAGTTTCGTTACTATGATGCATCGTACATCACAACAATATGATTCTTTTTCAACACATATGTCATCAACGTCATGTTTTAGAAAAGCCAAAAACATTAGATTAAATGACACAGGTTCTGTAAAGTTCAAAAACTGAAGGTTTATGAGCCTTATTTTTATTATATTGTTTCGTAACTACTATTGTGAGATTATTTTAAACCAAGGATTTGTTTACATCAAGAGTTCTAAAATAAATATCAAAAGTGATGTTTCTGTCACTTTGGTAGCACGGTTCACATAACTGATTGACAACATTGTACACCTATTTTTCCCCGCTGTATTTAGCTCTTCTTTTTCAGGGTATGGTATACCAAATAGAGCGTAGCTCTTTAACGTCATTCTCAAATGGTGGTTCTGCCACTTTAATTTCAATTTCAGAATAATTGTCAACAGTAAAATTCTCATCATTATTTAGTTCACGCAAAAAATATGTTAACTTCTTTGCTTTCGTCTTGGGCACACTGAATTTCATCCTGTTTTAGTCTCTTTGTAGCCACATCTTATAATATAAACGAGTGCGGGCACGATCGCTTTGTGACAGAAGTATCTAATCAATATCTAAGTACTGAGTGAAATAAAATTAGCAATTAATTAGTGAAACTATAATAAAAACAATACCCTGTGAAATAATATTACCTATACACTGCAATATAATTATAAACAAATGTACACGAACGATTTACCCTCATACTCAAATCAAACAAAATGTTACTGTGTCTATTAGACACTTGTGGGTGGATGAGTTACTATTTTGTTTTGTTGATAATAAATATTAAGCTACTAGATGGTCCGGCAGACGTTGTTTTGCACTTTCTTGTAGGTGACTTGCACGTATAGTTTATGCCCGCAGCTCCGTCAGCATGGACGTAGTATAAATTTTTTCTTCTTTTTGTATCGATCGATGTCAATTTATATCACGATCTTGTTCTCCATTCTGATCCCAGTCACACTTTTGATTCCAATCCCGTTCCCACACTCATTTTCGACCCCAGCCCCGTTCTCAATTTCGGTCCCGGTTCCACTTTCGATTCTGATTCTGGTCCCATTCTCGATTCTGTTCTCTATCCCGCTTTCAATTCCGATTCCGATACCAATCACAGTTCCGATTTGAATTAAGCTGGAGCTTAAAAAATATAGGCAATATTACTTGAGGGTAGTGTAGCTTCCTATGATTAAATGAATTTTTAGAAACGGTATAGTAGTTCGGTTCAGTAATACGAATACATGGTTGAAATCGGCGACAAACCTTAGTATGTTATAATAGGTACACGGAACATGAAACATCCCGGTCACACTTTAAATTTTGATCCCATCTTTACACTCATTTTCAACCCCAGTGTCGTTCTCGATTTCGGTTGCAGTCCCATTTTCGATTCTGATTCTGATCCTTTTCTCGGTTTTGTTCCTTATCCCGCTTTCAATTCCAATTCAATTACCAATCCTAGTTCCAATTTCGACGAAGCCAGAGGTAAATACTAATATAAACTATATTACTTGGGGATAGAGTAGCTTTCTATGAGTTAGAGATATATCAAAATCGTCTTAGAAAAATAAATTAATTGACGAAGCAGGAGGAAGAGAGAGTTATTGTTAGCAGCCTTTTTTACTCAGAATAGTGTTAATATCTATTAATGAAAGCATTTTTAGAATCGGTTCATTAGTTCGGTTTAGTAGTACAAATAGGGGGACGAAACCAGGAACAAATACTAGTGTTTTATTAGACATGTCCAATATGCATCCAACACATCACCAAAGTTTCACTGTAAACATATCAATGGATTGGGCACATACAGAGACAAACATAAAATGATTTCCTGCGTCTTTTGCATTGGCTTATGACACTGTGATCCACACATTCGTCATAATTACGATCCAACTCCTCATCCTTAATTTCCTCTCGATTTAAGTCTAATACCGATTTTGCTTCCGATCTCGATTACGGTTCCACTTTTGATTAAATTCCATTAAAGTATCCCATTTTTAAGGGTTTTTTATCACACAGGAATCTTAAAAAATATCGCGATAAAACCTACCCTAAATGTAGCCTAACAAACTTCTCTATCTTCCATTCAATATCTCATCGTGATCTGTTTAGCCGTTTCGAAGATACCCCGGACAAACAGACAGACAGATGCAAAGAGTTATTTTCTTTTATATAAACCTTGTCCTGATAATAACGAACACAACAAAAAAGAATTATCCAATTTGGTGCAGTCGTTTGGAAATGATAAGCGTACATACATTTTGAAGATTCATTTTTATTTACATAAATTAATGGTATAAATCTTTTCATAACTCGTTTGGAATAAATAAAATCGTTTTTCATAGCAATAACTTCTGTAGTTTCTTTGATAAAAAGTTTTATCAGAGAGAAACAGTGCCTCTTCACATCCATTTCGCATAACCTATATCTGAGGATGTTACACCATTTAGTTTATTTCCGGACTACGAACGAGTTTCTACATACAGCCGATGTACAGCTTATACTCTACATACAGTAATATGTACGAAACTCTGCCGCTGTGAAGTTAGTCACGAAAGCGTCGCAGTGTCGTATAATTGGCACGCGGGGGAAAAAAAGGAAGGGCCGGGGAGCATGGTACTTGCGCACTACATCATCCTCAAGCAAATTCAGGCAATTCAGAACGGCAGAGCTTTGTGCGTTGTATTGTCCAGCTTCTATAAACAGCCCGAATTGCAATCCACATCCTATGTCCATGTTTCTAGACCAAATTCAACCAATTAATGTCAGAAAATTAATAAACAGCTATAATAATATTAAGGGCTATTTTTTATAAAGAAAAGATTGTAAATTGAAATTAATAGGAAGTTAATTTAAATTTAAAATATTTTCTTTATTAAAACAGTTCTGACTTTCGTCTTAACGGTTTGTTTATTTTTAACATCATTTAGTAAATTTAGAATTAAGTATTTCATAGATTATTTATTTTACTACGTTATTTTAATAACTCATACTTATGAAATCACAAAAATTTTTGTTGATGGATTAAAAATTTACTTTGATGTTTTACATAAATGAATCTATAAGTCTACACATTTAAAATAAATACCTCTTTTATATTCCAAATTTAATTTACTTTCATTCTATTTTATACTTTATATTTCAAGCATAAGTATATGTAATTTTCACAGACGCTGATGAGATCATATGTGATATAATTTCCTCATTCATGTCATGACTTCATCATATTTTAAAAGAGGGATACGATGACAGTCCTATATTAGTTATTCTCTTCTGCTTTTTAGTTCATTAGTTCAGTTCATTACCCGACATGTCCTGTAATATCCGCTAGTTTTTCATGGACTTATAATGTTTTGCATACTAACGTTCTATATCATAATTATCAGGATATGCATGCAGCTGTAATGGTATAGTTACCTTTTACCATTTCATTAGATGAAAAAATATTTTCAAAATACGTTTTTCGACGCTTCTTTAACTGATGCTCTTCATTCAACAGACATTCTTCATCATCTCTAATTACCATTTTACACGACGGCATCTCGGGATTAGATTTCTATCGACAATCAATCTTATTCAGATAAGTGACGTACAACTGAAGAAAAATTTTTGAATAGGACAATATTACACGTCTTATATAAGACTTAATCTCCTTCGAGCGGCACCAGACACCGGCATACATTACAACGATTACGTTATTGTATTTTTGTTTGGATTCCTTTCCAAAAAGTAAACTAATTAAAATTTTAGAATATACCTGCAACATCGGAACTTGAGAATTCATTATTCATTCGGGTGATATTTTGGATCAACTGTGACCTAATGGGAAGATGCGCAGCTTTGTAAGATTTAAATTCAATACACCACAAATTTTTATTATCAATGCGTTTCTCCTCAACACAGAATCCTCGGTGTGCTACTCATATACACATTTTTAAAACTTCTTCATTATTTCGCAAAGATTTAAAAAAAAAGGACATAAAGGAAAAAAATGCATTTTTTAATGTAAGTTATGTTAGGTTGTAAAAGTAAAATATTAAAATATAGCAGTCTTATCCTTAGGACGAGTTATCACTTGAAACCGAGTCAAACTTAGTCAGTTTTAACTTGAAGGGAATTACTAAAATCGCACATCCTAAATCAACTATAACGGCACGGTCGGGAGACCATGCTAGATCCGTACCTCTTATCAGCTGAGACAGCTTAAAGTCCAACACACAACAGAACGACGGTCGAACTGGCAATAAGAATCGAGAGCAATCACCGGCCTATTCAGGACGGAGCCGCGCCGCCAACGAAAGCTCTCGACCGGCGCGACAATTAAACTTTGACTTTCGTAACGCGCCGCCGACGAATAACGAAACGAAATTAATACTGTCATTCAGCGCCGGACCGTGATCGAGATCGTGGGCACGGCGCAGGCGCGCGGCGACGTCATGAGCGTAATTGTTTTTTGTAATCGGCGTGTCGTGGGCGTCTCTTTTTATTTGTCGAATTTAATAGGAGTCCCCCGCTGGCAGCGCCATGTTAGATTGATAGATGATACGGCGGCGGCGGGTGTCTCGTCGCGGCGCGCGCCCGCCGCCGCCGGCGTCGGCCGCTCGGGGCAGAAAGCTCCGGTACGGAAAAGTTTCGGTGACAGTAATTTCATACTATGCCGTAAATATTAACGATGACTTATGTATCTAGCGATGGCCTTCCGTCGATGCGTACGGCCGAATAGGGGGAAAATATGGCAGCTGGAAAAAAAAAAATTGTAACTAGTGCATAGTTTGGCAGCTATCGACTTTTTACGATTGAAGATAAAACTAATAAAGAGAAAGACTTAGATTTTAAAAGTTCTCAATCTTTTATATGATAATTAAGAGACTTAAAAAATTCAATTCGATAGAAAAATTATTCGACTTGTTCAATCGGAAAACTTTTGATAAAACAGAAAAACTTTATATTTAAATACAAGTTAAGTATCCTTGAAAATAATTTTATTATCAAGTTAATTGATTATAGTTTATCTATAATCAAAAGATTCCCCATACACCTTATTTATATACGTTACATTTCACAATATATGTGTACTTGACAATTATTAATGGTCTCCTGACTTAAGACGCTGTTCTCAAATCGAGAATTCATATTTCTTAACCCCTACTAAAAACCTGATAAGCCATACTGATTTTGTATCTCAAATCAGTCGCTGATAAGATGAAGTGAGATGTGATCGTATACTGTTTTCAGGCATATAATTGAGTATTTACATACCTCATCATCTCGAACAGAGACATATTAAAAATAGTATGTGTGCTTACACGCATGAGATCATTTTTACTTATTTCGATATTTATAAAATAATCGGGGTTAATAAGGTTTTAATGAAAGGTAGTTTTTTTTTGTATTGAAAAAAAAAAACTGTTTTATTGGAGAGATAAATGCAAACAGTATAATCAGTTTCATCGTTATTTATATAATAATTATTATTCAAGTTCATTTGTAACGATACAATAATTATTATACTTTTTTTTAATCAAAGGTTTATGCTTAATAAAATAACAAATATATTTTTAACGTTCGGCATGATATAGGAGCCTCGTAACCGGTGATCGTGACTTTTTTTAATAATAACAATATTATGATTAAATCTAATTCTTACAACACATTTGTTAACAAATGGTTTTTGTTTAAAAAAAAGGTAGGACATATTTTCATTAAATGCACTTTTCTAGAACAGTTCAACTAATTATACGGGGCTAAATGTAATTTAGATACCAAATACCCGAACAGATTTTACAATCAGAGTCGTCGACTACAAAACGCCTCTCGGTCTTCTGCCGCGGCGACCTCTAGCCGTCGGCCGTTTGAATGGAAGTTAAATTTCGTCTGGTTATTTGTCAAGGCGGGTCATGGGGTTGCGTTTCGTTTCATGTTAATCGAGCCGAGTTTAGTTGCGCGCGCGCATGGACAGGTTAAGCGGTGAAAGTTACGGAGTCGATTTTAAGTTGACGCGAACGCTCCCTATTTGGTTATGGATTTATTTTATTTATCTTATTTAATATTCTTATTTGATGTTCGTCACTTCTTTCCTTTCTTGTTGGATACTTACAAAACGATATATATTTATTTGCGGTTTTTTAGTATTATTAATGTATCGTACATAATACATAAGAATACTGATTTATTTTCGACCTAAGTTACATTTGCTTACTTATGGATTTGGACAGAAGCGTAACATTTATTTTATTTTAACGAGTACGTTTGTGCTTTTTTTTATCATAATACTATGCATAATTTTCTACTATGGCACTCATTTAATCAACTGTAAAAACAAAATATGAACAAGTTCTGTGATTGATCAAGGAATTCGACTACAAAATGTATTTCGTAATTCTAATGTTACGCAACTTACTAGTTTCCTTTCAAATTTTCATTTTTTTTTATTTGAAAAAGAAAGCAAGTCAAAAGTTCAAGTAATTTAAAAGTTGTTTGGGTCATGTAACTGTTTTTGCGTAATGAAACACCTCTATGCGTACGTGCAAAATATAAATTTAATTTTATAGCGAAGCATAAAATATTCGCTAAATTTTGGTTCGAAGCGTGTAGTATTTTTGATTTTTTATACCTAGTTGCGATGTACAAATGCCACGAACATATTAAAATAGATATCTTTTTGGTAAAAAATATAGATATTCATTCCGTTAAATTCATTAAATTACACAATAAATAATTAAGTATACTACCTGTTTTCATTAACAATGGGTGTACTTATTGTCATTTCGAATTTAGCCGTATCTTTATTGTCCATAATGTATATATTTTCTTGTTATAGGTTCCTTGAATAATTTCAAAAAGCGCTGTATGGCCATTCAGATAAATTGATAAGAACCACCACGTTCTTATGGGCGGAGTTGGGCGCAGTCATAAATTCCACGTATTCCATTATATACTAATACATTGTATTCTGGATCCATTCCAGTGCGAGAATATAATCTGCAAACTCAAACGATATATGTAAACACAGAAATAAAAATTTATACCCGGTAAAACTCCGTTCGTTATTTTGCCATCCATAATTCAAGCCAGAGAGAAAAATAAAAATGTAAACAATCTTCTTTGACAAACAGTGGGAATCTCGAACAGGTTCATGGTTATTGAATAAAAAACTTATGTATTCCATTGTTCGGATCAGGACTACTGTACACGTCATTCTGTCGTATATAATGAGTTTAGTATAGTATTTACATTCTTATACACATATTCATGTACTAATGCATATCAGGATATCATATGCATATATACAAATATGTCTTAGTGATTGCCTCACCTGAATAAATCACACAGCTAAGAAAGAAAAACCGAAACTATTCTCTACGTAAACGTCTTATACCCGAAGATACCATCAAGACACTTTAACTTTTGTTTCATACTCGATCTAGTTGATAAAAAAAAAGCAAAATTATGAAATTTTAAGATAACAGGCAACGGATGAAGAGATACGGCGAGAGAAAGAGAGAGGAAATGAATTAAACCGTAAACACCGTCTAAAACCAACCATCGTTGGTTTTAGACGCCAACGGAACCCTGGTAAGAGTTTATTAATAGGCTGTCGATGCGGGTTTCACGTGCGCGTTGTGACATGGCGCCGAGGGTCCCCGAAATCCTTATCAAACCGGTCCGTAACAAATTCGTCTTTATTAAACACGTCTCTCGATTAGTTTGTGTACGTACATACTGCGTTACCTCAGTCCTGTGCGTACTATCGAAACCTGACGATGTACGATGTTTTTACTAAATCGTTTGATATGCTATTTTGGATATATATATATATATATTTTACGAAATCCTCAATTTTTTTTAAAAATACTTTTACAGACGAAAGTGTGTCGTTTGTGGGATTATAATGTTTAGTTGTAATAAACAGCGTTAACGAGTTGTAAGTCGCCGTAATTTCATATAAAACACTAATACAGTTATTTATAACTCACAGGTGTTAATCAATGGTGATCCATTTTTGAGGATGACATAATTTTTTTTTATGTCTTTCAAATAAATAATCTGTGTGTCATTAAATTAATATTCACCGTTGCGACTGTTCGAAATTTCGAATATTACTTTTTATCATAATTTGAGAAGTGAGCAATTTTGTGCTTTTCAATTTTTGAAAATAGGTAATTCCGTGCTTAATCAGCGGCGTTTCAGTTATATAAACCACTAGTTTCCTACCCCGGTTTTCGGAATAGGATGATCGATGAAATAAATGACAGATTTTATACGATGTTGCTGTCACTTTAGTTCTTGTTCCTGCTCTCAATTCTGGTTCCGGTACAATTCCTGACCTTGATCTTCGTCATACTCTGCATCCTAATCTTGATCTGACCCTTGGGTATGACCCCAGTTCCGTCCTCTATTTCGTTCCCAGTCCTGGGTCTCCAATGCGCTCTACGTCCCATTTCCAATTTTTAAACATTATACTACCCCACTAACCCCTTCCATTGTAAAACGCGTGCCCCATAATTTATGATAAGCAATATTGATACCAAATAGCATAATTATACCTCGCTCCTTAAAAAGAGTTTCATATAAAATTTAACCCCCCTTTTACCCATAAAAAAAAATGTATTATAAGAAACCTTTATTAGAGGGCGCAGATTTTATACATACAATTTTCAGATCAATTTTTGTCTTACTCCGACTTATATTTGGGAGATCTCATGATTGAGTGTTTATATATGAACATAATTTATTACAATCGTTGTGATTTTCCTTATTTTAATTAGTTCATACTTTAATAATGCTCGACGAACACCATTTATTCTATAGCTATATTTGTTTTCATTATTTTAGAACGTGTGGAATAGATATCAACTTTGGCTATCAAGTTTATAAAGTAAGCTTCAATAAAGTTATAACAAAAGTTAACATATATAAACAGCTTGGAGTAGAATTTCTCAAACAATGTTTAGAGAGATTTATATTTATTTTGCTGACGTTGACTTTAAAAAAAAATGTTTTTATAATTTTTGTTAGCGCTAAGAATGACACCAGTAGTATAATTTCAAAAGGGACTATAAAAGGGACAAATTTTTTTTTTATATTTTCATTACAATGAGTATTATAACCATGTTGGAAGTAAACATTTTTTATGCAATAAAACTCGCTCGCATTTTCAAATGCAGATATCAGGCAATTTAATTTATGTGAGGAATACAGAAAAAAAAATGCATACAGATTAATATAAAACCCTCTATTTTTGAAATCAGTAAGAAGGAAAATATTGAAAAAACTGGTCAAGCGCGAGTTGAATTAGCATGGAAAAGGTTACGTGCCATGAATATGGCATCTGCCACTTTTTTTTTAAATATGTTCGAAATTTATTTGTGATAACTAAAAGAACTGCAAATGTACATTTCTACTTAAGTATTGAGAGACTTACCATGTTATTTTAAGACTATAGATATTACATGAGTTTTTTTTGTAAACTACAGATTTGAGATCTTCACGAGGTCTTTCATTTGCTATGTCAGACGGTAAGTTTAAAAACTGTGTCAATTTTTTAATTTGTCCCCCAAAAGTTACTCTCACTTTATAAATCAATTTAATTATGTTACACAACTTTGTGTAACATAATTAAATGGATTAAATTATTTTACAAAATTTGTTATATGTTACAAAAATCCGGCTTCGTCCGTTTTTATCACAAACGGACGAAGCCGGGGCGATCGCAAGTCAACGATACCGATCCCGCAGGTGTCGGTATGTGTAAAAACACCGCCGCATCGAGCGCCGTGGGAACTGGGCCGAGAGAGTAGTGGATTTTGACTGTGTTGTGACAGCCCGCGCCGGCGACGGCGGCGCGCCGCTCACGATGACATATCTCCGCTACCAGCGCCCGCTAATTACGTCATTAACACTTGTACGCCGGCCCTTTGACGACACGCGCCCGAGCCGCGCCCGCTTAAACGACGACATTCACCACCTCCCCCCCCCCGCCGCTACATTTAAAAGTGCCAAAATCGGGAACATGAAATACGAACTACATATGCCCTTTGGCGGCGCACGGTTAATGACGCCATTAAACTTGCGCGGTGACCGTATGTTGATGACGCGCTCTTGAAACGGGTGCTTAACAAATGTTTTATATTCAAATGTGTGGTACAAAATCAGAATGCTTGTAAAACGGATAACGTGTGCAAGGCGACGTCTCCAATATTTAATATTATGCAATGAACTTTTAATGACAGGTTTTTGCGCTGATTAGTGAATCGATATCAACATTTGTTTATTTTACCATAAATATCAATTTATAACTTAGAAGTAGAAAGGAATCGCTTGTGAAGTCAACGTCGTATAACTCTTGAGGACACACATTAATGACATCATCATAACACTCTTCTCGTATGATAATTTTACATGACACGCACACCTTTTCCGTATTTTGGTAATACCCCTTCGATTCGAGAGGAAAAATGGATTACTCACGAACTTGTTTACGTATTTTTTTTCCATTAGAACAGTCATGTCAACGACATCCTTAATTTACATGATGATACTCTGTATCACAGCCAACCAAGTT
This sequence comes from Eumeta japonica, assembly GCA_005406025.1. Taxonomy (NCBI): domain Eukaryota; kingdom Metazoa; phylum Arthropoda; class Insecta; order Lepidoptera; family Psychidae; genus Eumeta; species Eumeta japonica. The sequence goes on from BGZK01000210.1 coordinate 188,829, forward strand.
ATTTATTTAAATAATTATTATATACGGAATAATGGGAAAAACAATCGCCTATATTCAAACGTAACACGTTTCTATTAGAGCGACTTATAAATTGAATCGATAATTAAAAGAATAATAAATAAACAGTTATTGCGCATATCCACATAAGTTTCTGCATTGACTGAGTGAATTTTTAATATAAAATAAAATTAAATAAAAAAAATTAAAAAAATATATATCTCATGTTTAGATCGTTTATTGCTATACTGTTCTCTTGTACTAAAACCTCGATCTTTAAACGGACTTTCACACGAAGCACTCTATTCAGGTTCAAGAGAAATAGATATGGTGTGGATGGCAGTATATATCTTGATGGCTGAACCTAATTTTTCTGTGGAGCCTGCACTATTGTATGCATACATATGGACAATTTTCCTGATTTGTATATTTGATCTAAGCGAAAATACAAGCCTATTCGAACTTGGTTATTGACAACGACCGACACTGCATAAAATAATAACTTAATAAATTGATTCAGTCGGTGATACTATGTCAAGTCTTACCCTATATCGTATGAAGCCATGCGTGAATCATAGAAAAAAAACCTGTGATTTCGAAAAGACACCAAAAATTATATTTGAGGTCATCAAGTATATTATTTCCGCGTGAGTTAATCAACTCCAATAAATATGTCTAGTAGTATTTATGATATGTCTGTGAATTTATTAATGATGCGATTAATTTATTTACTTTGAACACTAATTTGCATTCGCGGATTTTCTCGTCCGGCTTCCGTTGCGGTCTTTTTTTTATTGATAGTAGTTAGTTCTATTTCATTATTTAATATATAGTCTCTCATTTTTGTCATTGGAAGTCTTTCGTTTCTTTATTGATTCCATACAAAAGCATCAGTTTCGATATTTTTTTTTAGATAGCGTTTTTGCGCTCTCAATAATTGCAATTAATATTAACATCGGATTGTGCGCATACATATGCATACTTACGTTTTAATATATGACAAATAAGAAACTACACAAAACGTCAGTTTTATCATAGACTTCCTTTTGTCTTTAAAATGATAAATTTGTTATTCGATATCGACAAAATATTTCACAGAGTTAAGAACGCGGACCTTCTGCATGCCTAGCTAATCTTGAGTAGTTTGTTTCTTCTACGTGTCGCACACAGGGTTATTCGTTTAAACAGCAAAGCAAATATTATCAAATATTGTCGTCGCTCTTCACCGTCTATTTTTTTTGCCACTACAAAATGGTCGAGTCGAGTGAGTTCTTAGAAACAATTCGATTTCTTATGGTGCGATAGATTAGTGTAATAGATATACGGACTTTTATTATTACATTTTGTTGATAATGGTGTATCCCTGGGCGTTACTCCAGATAAAAGACTTCAATGGGGTCCTAACATTGATAGGTTCGCGAAAAGGCTCGGCTCTTCTGCGTATGCAGTTAAAATGGTACGAAATTTGTCAGATGTAAAAACTGCCAGACTAGTTTTATTTTGGTTGCTTCCTTATGTGTTATAACATTTTGCTGTGTGGACATGCCGCAGATGTACATAAAGTTTTCGTGCTACAATAGAGGGCCATTCGAGCGATTTGCATATACGAGCATCTCTAAGAAATAAATTTAAAGAAATTAGGATTCTAACTTTGGCATCTCAGTATATATTCGAGAATTTAATACATGTAAAAAAACATATAAATATTCGAGAAAATTAGTGCTTGACATAATTTCAATTCGAAAAATAAAAATAAATTACGTTGGCCTGTCAGTCGATTACATAAAGTCACAAACCCATTCATGGGGTTCTGTGAGCGTTTGCTCAATAACGTCCCACTGGATTTTCAAAACTTATCCTTACATAAATTTAAGTTCATTATGAACCAATTACTCGGTAAGAAAGGGTACTACAATGTTTCCTATTATTTTGAGCACAAAAGTTCATGGACATAACCAGCTCGAGTTTTTATCGGGTTGTAATTCTTATATAATACTTCGTTATTTATTGTTATTGTATACAAATCCATTTGAAAAGAGCTATCCTCAAGTTTTTTGGCCTTTCTTCTTAAGGGAAAATTTGAGGTAAAATCATATTATAATGGTATATTAACATTTTTATGACGCGCTTCAAGAGTTATGGCCTACGAAATAAAGAGATTGTTGAATTTTAATTAAGAAAACTCATGCAATACTTCCTAATATTTTTTTCATATCGGTCATTGTTTAAAATATATTTAAAACATAAATATTTGTCGATGTCGTGTTATGAGTAGATATAAATATGCTTTTGCATTTTGCTTATAAATTATGATTTAATATTACTGCTCAAGAGCACTTCAATCAAGAAATGCACTGTTGGTTTCTAATATTACACTGAATCACATATTAAACTGAAAATAACATTTATTTACTGGTTGTATTTGTGCAGTAGAATACACACGTATACCTACTATTTTAATTAATCTGAACGTTACAATTAATACTTTTTTTATAACCTGAGACATGAATCAACGTTTTCATCACTAATTTTGTACACAAAATTTCATTTTATTTATTAAGTGGGGTAAATTCCTAAACCTGATATACATAAAGTTTATTTAATACAATTTCGCTTTTATTTCATTAAATCCTGACTGTTGCGGGTTACTCGGTCTTGAAAATCGAAAACGCCTCTTAACCTCTAACTGGTAAGCCTCAATCACAATGCGCACGACATCCGACCGTACAGTTACTTAATTTTAACGTATTTATAAACTTAGACCATAGACCTATAAAGACGAAGATAGCTCGAATCATATTAATATTTATATTATTGTATTTGTTTGCATCCTGAGTATGTAATCTTAAACATTTACCTGTGCATATGTATTATATTTGAAGGTCTTAAGAGTACCTAATGAAGGTGGGATGAGCAAACGAAATATAATTTAAATTTTTTTTTTAATTTATATCTGATAAACGTGAGTTGGATGGGTGTGTTGATGTATATATATATATATATATATATATATATATATATATATATATATATATATATATATATATATATATATATATATTTTGGTATTAACATTATTAAATCAGTTACTTTAGAAAAAGTGTCTAATATTCATAATATGGTTTGCGAAATAAAATACATCGGTGAGCTAAAAAGTCAAAACATGTCATACTATTTTAAAAGCGTTTTAAAATGAAGTATTCATGTTAATTTTAAAATATTTTATCTAGGATTTGAGTAAAATTTATGTCATAAACACATAAAATTTATTTTCTATAGTATATCATTCATATGCATTATGAAAGATTTAAAAACGAATTTCATATAAATTGTTTTTATTATTAAAACTACGTCACGTTAATAATTAGTAACAGAACTCCCGTGTTTGGAATTTCCTAAAATATATCATCAAATATTCTAGAGACTAAATAGTTTTTGCTTCTCTCTAGATATCTTTCTACCGTCTGTGGCCTAACCACAAAGCGCTGGCCATGCGAAGACATTCACATGGCGGCCTCTAAAGCGACCTTGACCGTAGTGAAGTTAGTCCTCATCTGATTAATGGCGTGCTCACGAAGTGCCGATTTTACGGTAAAATTAAAGAAATCAACGGTTATTTTGTCACAGCTCGTGACTGCCGCGAGGTCGGCCCGCGCAAATGACAATCGACGGTGACGTCACCGCACCGGTGGCTCAATATGGTGTGATATAGTGGTGCGCGCGCGCCTCGACCCAGCGAACCGAAAGTTTTGGATTGGTCCATTAAATTTGGTGCCATTAAAATTATGGACTGACTAAATGAAGATGAATGAATCCTAGAATTCGAAATTAGATTATGATTTTTAGTTCTAATTAGAATACGCAGATCTCCGGAAAGCTTAAAATTTTATTCCTTTGAAAAATCATGTTCTTTAAAAGCAGCGTTTGAAAAAATAAATCTATTTTTATAGCAAAAATATGAGCTTAAGAAAATCAAGATGTTAATCCATGTGACATCATTTTTTTGGTTTTTGAGTGCACCTAAGAATCTCCTGAGACAAACAATTCTTCAATATAAAAAAAATTATAGTACTTTAGAGACATTCGAAAATAAAACCATAAAGTTCTTACATTTTGTTTTGGTCTATTTCTACTAATTTTTGTGCCTCGATCAGTTGATTCTCCTAGTATCCTGTTTATCAAATAGTACTAGTATTCATATGAAATTTTGGGAATAATAAATCCCAAAACTTCATCTATATAATGAGGCAACACATACTTTTCTTGTTAGAAATCAATTCTTTATGTTGTACAGTACAACGCACGAAACTTTGCCGCTCTGAATTAGCTGCGAATGACATACTGCGCAGGTATTACGTTTCCCGACCCTTCCTTCTTCTCCGCCGCATTCCTATTATACACCATTGCGACACTTGCGTGACGAACTTTACAGCGGCAAAGGTTCGTGCGTTGTACTGTACCATTTATTTAATTCGCACTTACTCTATCACCTTGCGAACGTTTAATTTGTTATTTAAATTCCTATAATTTATTCATTAGCACAGTGTAAGATGATAATAATTACCATAATTAAGTCGCGTCCGTATGCTTACGTACTCCGGCGGGCCAAAAAAATAATAGTTCGTGTTATCGCGCGTATGGATTGACATTTTTTTTTTGTAACGTTTGAATAAAAGCGTCGTTTTTCATTTTAAAAATAATTCGAATAATTTTTTATTAAGTCGTCAGAGCCGCAGAATGTAAAAAATAACACGTAATAAACTAATCGCAAAAAAAAAAAATAAAACTGGAAAACAGCGAGATAAACACTCTAGGTTAATGTTCCGCACAGCAATTTTAGTTTATAAATTTGACAATATTAATACCACATAACTTTTAATACTTGGATACCGCGTATCCTTTGAGATTATTGAACATGCTCATCACTTGTAAAGAAATTCGATCGGGGATTATTCTGTTTCGATATTATTTTCATTTTCGTTCTATCTAAAATCTTATTAGGAATGTATTGGATTTATATTCCCTTTTTTAGATTCCAATTTCACAGATAGACAAGGGGACACCGGTTTTTTAGGATTACATATCATATAATTATTATGTTAACCGCTTCTTAGTTCAGTAATTAAGTAACAAAAATAAATATTTCTATTGAGGCACTTCATGCATCTAAGAAAAGCTAAAAAAAATTTTTTTTAAGGAAACACCAACGTGTGGCACACGATTCGACAGTTATTTTAAAAATGATTTAAAGTTAGAATTAACTTTTTTGATTATTTGAATATTTTCGAAAATAATGGCTGCGAAAGTAGCATAAACTGCGTCCCCCCCTTTATTTTTTAAACCATATGTCCAAAAAATATGAAAAAAATTGTGGAGGTAGCGCTTAATAAATACTTTCAACGAAAATAATTTTAAACATTAATGGATATACCGCTTTTGAGTTATTGCCGAAAAACTGCGCTTTTCAAGAAAAGGACGTAAGTGCTAGGAAGATACACTCTTTTGCTGGTGCTTTTTAATGTACACAAGTTTAAAGGTAATAGTTGACATACCTACATGTTTATCTAGTTATAGGCGACTAAAGTTGTTATTCTTTTCCTTTTAACTTAACTATATATGCCATTGTCGTGAATTTTTTAAGCATAGACTATATTAACAATTTACCTGGTGAGGGAAGGAATACTCGACTTTAACAAAAATCAGCATTTTATGGCTTAATATTTTACAAGCGGATCCCTAAATCGGTTTAATATCAATTATTTATTATCAACGATTGTCAAAGACCGGCAAAGTTTTTGAATCAGCTATTCAACAACACCCAACGTTAAGTTCCTCGTTAGTTATGGAACCCTTAAGACGTAAAATCGGAAAATTGGAAAAAAAGACTTATTTCAGCGTATCTTTTGTCTGTCCGTAGTCATGTCTTAAGAACGATTTTAAGACGGGTCGTTCAATTGCCACAACAACGAGGTTATAGGAAACGTGAATGAAAAAAGTGTATTGAGTTACATGTCAGAGCGCTTTACATTATGAGTGCTGAGATGTGTTTTTGCGGCTGGATGGTAAGCGACAGCAAACACATTAGACAATGCATTAGGCACGCTACTAGACTACTAAATATATCTTTATCCTCTCAAGTCAGAGTTCTGTCGAAGTGACAAGTCATTTTTCTCGATAATCACAAAAACGATATGAGTTAACAAAATAAACGATCAGATATATACATAGATTATTGACGTAAATAACTTTTTGAGAACGAGCTTTTAAATAAGAAGTACTAAAGTAAAAAAAGTAATTTCGAAATATTTTTTTATTTAGAGAATGTTTATTGAAATAAAAATCAAAAAATAAAGTACGCACAAAAAGTCTCATTTTTGTTGATAAGAGTATGTATTTTCTAATTATAATTTATTAGAGATCGGGCGTGAGTATTAAGTATACTTACTTATAAGTTATAAGTATATTTAAGGTTATTTTATTTGAAACCTTTTGAAATGGAGTCTCAAGCTATAAAAAATTATATTTTGATAACATCTCCCTTTACAGACATTGCAGGTTCTCGCAGTTGTGATAACGGAAAGGATCTTTTTGCGGTTTTTTTATTCACGATTTTATTATTTTTCAATAATTCTAGGCATTTGATTGACTATAGAAAGCAGAAATCAAAACTTTATTTCTGTATTTTTATCAGTATTACATTAAAGTTGACGTTCGAGTTTACCCATGTTAAAAAAAAAGATTTATTTAATAATTGTTATTCTTTACCGTATAAAAAAGAAAACAACGCTTGAATATGGACACACTTCGACAAGATCGTACATTATTGGAAAATAAGGCCTAAAATTATTGGGTTATTTTTTTAATAGAGTGTTACAAAAAGAACACATTCGATAAACAGATTGCATTTAGTTTAGTAACAATTGCACTTTATAGCAATGAATTTCCCTAATGATAAATATAATAATAACTATATATGAAAAAATCAGATGTTACGTTATATAATTTCAAATCACCGTTATCGGCCTGTCATCCCAAATAAGTTGGTTAATATGCAAAGTTTTTAACAGTGAGAAATAAAACGAAACTGAGAGTAAACAGCGTCCGGCCGATCAGATACGACGGGCAATAACGAACTCCGCGCCGCGCCTCTGCGGCGGCACCGCTGCCATCTTTTGTCTTTTACGTTTTTATACATTTTATTGACGTAGAAATGTCTGTTCGCTCGTTTGAGTACTGTTATAGGCGGTCAAATTTTCTAATGTTGCATAATACCGTCAGATTTCAATCGCTAATTGCTATAAGACTAATAATTCGGTAACAACGGTTGAGGTCACAATAGACGGAGCATGTCTGTACGTGTTTATCTTGCAGTGCTCGTTTTGGGCGTAACGTTATCGTGCTAGTGCAAGCGACTGCGCGCGATTGTTGTGAATCAGCGTTGTGTAAAATTAGAAATTAGTGCAGCGTGAGAACGCTATTAGCTAGGACGTTAAATCTAATTTAATTGCAAAGAGCTCAAGAAGAACTACTAGGACTCAAAGTGAGACAACAAAGATTTTCCTCGAAATACGTGTGACAATCGGTTTTAAATGGAAAATTGCAAAAATAAAAATGTATCATATGAATCACAAATATATGCGAAATCAGAGGAAAAGTAAAAAATTTGGTTGCCTGTAAAGTCGGTATACGGGCGAAAGTTTTACGTGACAACGACTTTGAATGGTAAAATCATTTTAATGTGAATATTCATTCGTATAGTAGGAAGAAGGATGAAATAATAGTAACAATTTAAAACATTTATTTATACAAAGAATTATATTTAAAACATTAATTTATACAAAGAATCTCGCACTGAATTTCATATTAACAAAATTTTATTTTTACCTTTACACGTACATACGTATTTATATACAAATATACATACAATAACTTGCAATACATTTGCAAGCTATGCACTAATTCTCTAGTGCTGCGCGCGGCAGACCGATCATAGTTGAGTGGGAGAGAGACGCAAGGCATTCGGCGGGCCTCTCTCGTTCGGTGACTCATCGTTACGTTACCGAGCGTTACATTTTCATAAGTGACTCCCAGCCGCAACCTAATTTAAGACGTTGTCACGTCAAAACAAAAGCAATTTAAAAATCTGAATTGTCCAGTGTCGAGTAAATATTATAGCTATTATTACAATTTTATCCCGATGTTTTCGTGGAAAATCTAGAGCGCTGACCTTGATTAGGTCTTTTGGTTTTTCATCTTCAGCACAGTAAATTCTTTTAACATTTTTTAAAAGATGTATTATAAAAGAATCACAAGTTGAATAATAAATAGAAATTTAATGCTTTAGCCATATTTCATCTTAAAGAATAGTTGTTATTCTTGTGATAGGTTTTTATTATTATACTGCTGATCCATATATTCTCATAAGTTTATCATTTCAAGTTGAGGGTTTTGGTACCTAAGCCCCCCGCTCTGGACTAGTACAGGTTGAAGTATGTTACTATTTCTAATACGTATAACAATCTTTTCGTTGTTTTATATTTTCAGTTTATGTTATTCTACAGTTGCATCATATTCGTATCGTCCATTAACATAGTTAGTCGTTAAAGAACCTTGTATCAAAATACCTTTTAAATATAATTGATTATTTATTAACGATTAACAAATAAGATATTCAATTTCCGAAATTGAGTATGTTTTCATTGCTTGTTTTCAATTTCATCTGGCACTTTATAGTAATATAAAACAGTAACATTCAAAAATAAACTTATTGATGTAATTGTAATTGGCTTTTAAATAATAATAATTATTATTTAATAGCCATTTTTTCATCGTAACATCTTTTCGAAATTAGTTTGTCACAAGAAATTTTTTCAAATATATTCTGATCTATTCATACTTTGCTTTCATTTACCGTGAAGAATAAATTCACATACAAAATATGAGTTTAATTAAATACATTAAATGTAACAGACAAGCGATACCTTAACTCGATGCCGACGTTAGTAGAACGTCACGAAAGCGCAAATCACGACATTAAAATTGAAACCAGTGGGTACACGCCGACCGGACCTGTGCTACAATAAAAAAATATAATTATATTCCAATAAATCGGTAAATATATATATTGCTTTTATAGATCTATGACTTCATTGAAATATTTAAAGATCGATGACATTCAAAAACCAGATGAAGTTTTTAGGATTGAGATATGGATTTTTTAATCTATCCTAACGTATAAAATACAAGCGTGAGTTTAAGGATTTAAATAATGTATTGAAATTGAATACATAATTTCAACTCAAAGATTAAATATATTGAAAAAATATGTCTTTAAATTTAAAAATATCAAAGCACACTATGGAATACCTGTAATCATAAAGTTTGTATTTTGAACATAATTTGTTTGTTCAGCAAGAGATGACGCGATGATTATCATCTATATGCATCTTAGAAAACAATTTCTATTTATATTGTGTGTTTCAGTCGCTAACATAGAGACTTATTTACTTAGGATATATAAAATAAATATGTACTTGGTTCAAATGTGAAACAGAAGTCAGAGCATTATAGTCTAGCACTAGTTTATTTTATCATTGGTATTTTTGAATGTTATGACTATTGTAAAAAAAAAATGATTGGATAGAAATTATAAACATACAAAACACAATGCTTTTAGCAGTGTTATTAAAGAAGAATTGGTTCGTATAAATATTTTTTTAATTGTAAATTTCAGCGCAATTTAATTTAAATTAAATCTTTTTCTATTTATGAATATTGAATTAATGAAAGTAACTGTATATTTATGTATCCAATACAACTGGTTCACTGTGAAACAGTTGGTTGTTTGTGATGATCTTTGTATGTATATAATGTAAAATAAATGTATGTATTATGTTAATCGTTGAAAAAAATTTAAATTTATGGATTATGCAATAAAGTTGAACTGTTTTTAATTACTTTCTGATAAGCTTAACACTAACTTATACGATTTTTTTTACAATTTTTTAGTGTTCTATTAATTACTATACTTCTTTCATTTGTAGGTATATTTATTAAAGTAACTTTGTTAAAGTTATTACTTCGTTTATTAAAAAACTATTTAGCATAATAGAAAATAAAATTGCATTCCAAATTACTAAATGGGAGTGCAAATAGTTCCTTTCAAACTGGTTTCATTAACAGATTTGTGTACAATGAAGTTAATTAATTAATCGAGATTCGATTAGTTCCAATTTTTTTTTTTGGTCAACTGTACCTCGCACCGTTCAAATCTGTTAAATGTCCCCTCACATCACGCCCGGGCGGTTCATAATAAAACTATTTCCATGTTTGTGACGACCTTTCGCATCGGCGATAGCCCGGCGCTTACTGAGGCCGCGCCGGGAGACAATGCGCTTGCGACACCGCCGCGGCCTCTTGATTGATAACGCCTATTAGCGTTACATTTCTACGGTTAGGGTTTATTTCAAAACTGGGCCATCGCCATTAGCGGAGGTTGCCGAAGCGGGCGCGGGTCGCACTTCGCCGCCGGTGATTCACCAGCGCCGGCGGCCGGCCGTCGCTTCGTGTCTGGGATCCGGCATCGGAAAAAGCTAACCTCGTTTGGCGCTCGTACGGAGGGATGTTCTAAGGGCGTAAAATAAAGAGTTTAACGATACAAGAGTCGCCAAAAAAATGTCTCACTCCGAATATTTTATCAGCCGCAATTTATGCTTTCTTAAAAAACATTCCCTCTTTTCTTCTTTTTCTTGCTGTCCCTTCTGCTCACGCCCTTATTCTCGCCCTCTCCCTTCTTCATTCTCTAACTGTCTTTATCCCCTCCTTTTTCATGTCAGACGTTATCACCCTTCGCCTCACCCAAGTCTAAAGAAGAACAAACATAGTCTATATTTCATGGGACGATGAGTTCTATCATTAGCTGTACTAAATTTCATCAAAATCTCTTATGGTGCTATCAAGTCATAAAATTCATACAGAAAAGCAGGTAAAGCGACAGACGAACGTTCCACGACGGCGTGTTCTATGAGTACATATACAAATTCATTAAAATTGATTTGATCATTGTTAAGGTATAAGAAGTCGTACAGAGAAAGGGACAAACAAAAAAAAGTAGCCTGTGTGCTTTATAGGGGATAAAGCTATCGCCATGTAAAATTTAAATGAAGTCGTTTTAAAGGTTTAGAGCTCAAAACGCACCAGACAAACTAAGAAACTTTTGAATAGCCAAAAGATACATAAATAAAAAAAAAACTAAGGTTTTCGTAATACATACGAGAGACTTCACGCAGGCGTTACTCAAACTTATCTTAGTGGTAAATTTTCAATAATTATCGAAGCGAATGACAATTGCATTGCAATATAACACACACGCGTTGAGCAACGACCGCCGCGCCCCGAATGAGAGCGTCAAAGACCGGCACTTAAATCTGTGCTAATTGAAGTGTGCCAGAGTCATTCGTCAGTCGTTAGTGCTAAAGTGTTGCGTTCGCTAAATCGCGAATAAATCTGAATAATTAGATGTGTGAACAATCAATATATTTCGGTGGAGTCGAAAGTGTTTTATAGTGATATAGGATTTATGTAGTAGTTACGGTGTTTTTGAATCGTTAAGCCTAATTCGGTAATTAGCAATCAATGATAAATAACATTTTTATGGCAATCGTTTCAAAATGGATTAGTTATAAGATATGGCCAATTTGCATTTGGCATTAAAATTGCATTGTGTTGTGTGTCAATTAAATACATTTATTATATTGAATAACGATTAATAAAAAAAATGTGATCTGTACAAAATTTTCTACTGAGAAAAGTTGAAAGTTGACGCAGTACGAAATAAATATTTCTAGTAATTAATATTATTTAAATTGCACAAAATTATGTACTTTTTAGTTTGGAAGAGAAAAGCATATGGCAAAAAAGGAAATGTGTTTTGCAAAGGCTTATATACAAATGGAACCTTTATCATGGTTATGCTTTTTTTGGAACAAAAGACTATAATTTCATTATAATATGGACTCAAAAATCTTATTTTGATCACTTCAGAAGAAAATATTATCTTCTCAATTCGTTAAGTTTATTACGTTTGAATGAAAAAATTGAGCAATTTCTCACGTGTCGTGCGTGACATACGCTCAACAGTGTAGTGATTTACTGCTGTCCACTCAAAAATAATTCCACGGTTAACGCAATATTCCATTATTATCGATTAACTATTAATGTCTCACTTCACAATGGACTATTAAAATGGATAAACTATTAAAACGGATCGGACAAACGAAAATTATTACATCGAATTGATTTACAATTAATGGTGACCGTCTGTCCGACTGCGCTCGTAAGCGACGGAGATAATTCAGAATTATTGTCGTCGTTAATGCCTCACGATAATTCATTAGCCAAATAAGTGAAGTAACAGAATTAATATCGTGACTTTGTAGAGACTTAGCCGCGGCGTAGGCGCACACCTACGATCGTGTCTGGAGTTGCATCAACGGCTCACCCCGTGGTAGTGCATCGTTTTGCATTTGAAACAATGTAATGGAAGTGAATATATTCGTGGAAAACGGTGACATTGATGTTCTTTTTCTTGAAAACAATTTTTTTTTAGATTACTATTAACAAATTATAAACGTGATTCCTTTTCGAAAAAGAACTGGATATCGAAACTAGGACAGTAAATATAGTCATAAGATTCTTCACACATATTAGGTTGGGGAAATTTTTTTTTGGTATTCTATAAGTAAAAAGTTGCGGTAAAATCTCTTAAGTTGTGTTTTTATGTTTGGTTAGTGTGGATACCATTAAATAGATAAAATTAAAAAAAAAAGAAAAATAAAAAGTAAAAACGGTGTTCCGCCATTTTTCTGTTGTTTTTTTGTTCATCAAAACGAGTGAATCTATCGTAGAAAATCGATACATTTGGAATTTTTATAACAAAAAAAAAAAAAGGAAAATTTATGAGCCGCAAAAAAAAACGTAACGTTTATAGACCTAATACAGAGCCGGTAAGAATAGTACAAAACTGGTTCAAGCGTTTTCAGTCCGGCGATTTTGATGTCAAATATGAACCTCGCTCTGGTCGACCTGTTACGGATAAAGCTGATGCCGTTTTGGAAAAAGTAGAGCAGCATCGACGTTTTAGTTATCATGACATAGCTGAAAAGCTGGCGATTGACTACAAAACAGTTTTGATCCATTTCAAAAAAAGCTGAATATACAAAAAAGCTAGATGCTCGAGTCCCACACGAGCTCACTGAAACAAATGTGATGAATCGTGTACTCATTTGCGATTCTCTATTGAAAACTTATGAAACCGAACTGTTTTTGAAACATTTGATTACTGTTAATGAAAAATGGATTCCCAAAGACAAGAATGTGCGAAAAAGATCTTCGTCAAAAGACAAACAAGCTGCACAGACTATAGCGAAACCCGGATTAACTCACAATATAAGTTGATACCATGTGGATGGTAGGATTGGAAGGGCATTATTTATTATGAGCTTTTACCGCCGGGAAAAATCATCAATTTGGATCTCTACTTCCAACAGCTGATGAGACTCAAGCAAGAAGTAGAGAAAAAACGCCGGAATTGATCAACAAAAAGGTTGTTGTTTTTCACCATGATAACGTCAGACCACACACATTTGTAGCTATTCAGCAAATATTGAGAGAGTTTGTATGAGAAGTGTTAATATATGCATCATATAGTCTTGAACTTGCACCCTCAGATTGTCACCTGTTTCGGTCTCGTGAGAATTCTTTAGGTAGGTGGTGTTAGGTTAATATCAAGAGAGGACTACTCATCTCAGTTTTTAATTCAGAAGTCCCAGAATTTCAACAACAATAAAATTATGTAACTACTTATAAAATGGCAACTAGTTGTTGAACAAAATGGCGTATGTATATTATAATTAAATGTAAATAAAATATTATAAAAATTATCTTGAATTTATGCATAAAATATGGAAAAACTTTTTCCCCCGACCTCATATAAAATAAGCGCCATTTTATTAAATTATCATTACTGAAGCTATAAAATGAAATATTTTATATATTTCAATATAGTTTTATTTTTTTATGTATAAGTAAGTTATTAGTGTCGAGAGATACCAAGATTTAAACAAGAATATTTATAAACATCGCCTTAAATAAAATCAGAGACAATTTATAAAACAAAAAAAGGTCATTTATAGCGAAGGCATTGATTAATTATATTACGCCTATTTTTGTTTACGGGAATATGAAATTACGTCAACCATCCGTTATTAGTCTCAGTCACGCCGCCCGCCGCCTTAAGTCAAACAAATGTCGCCGGCACTAAATCAGTTATTTATTCAAATCAACTTAGATTAGGCCGTATTGCCTATCATTAAAACCGCGTATTATATTCATAGGTGTCCATATAAGAGCGTGAATAATGGTTATAATGATGCGGTATATGTATTTTATTTAATTTTATCCTCCATCCTGGTTTGCAATTTCTTATATCGTTTATTTATCAAATTCGTTTATGTCTTCTTTTATTTGAAGGTTTTCTCTTCTGTCGTATTCTAACTATAAAACTGATTCCCTACTTTACCTATGTGAATATTGTAAAGCATTTGAAGTTTTAGATTACATAACTTCTAGAATGTAGATCTGAATGGTTATCTATTAATTTAGTCGTTTATAATGATTTGACACTCTGTCTGTGCGATATACTTCGAATTAACCACTAGTTGTATAAAAGTCAAGTATCTATAAAATAAATAAATAGATTAATAACTTATACAGATAACTCAACTGCGTCCTGGCCGACTTAAAATCCATATCATTATTTGGAAACATGAAATGATGATCCTCGATTTTGTATTGTAAGCAACTTCTAGAACTAGAACTATAAAAATGACTATTTTAACATTATCGACAACGAAATAGCGGCTTATCAATACGCTTTGTGCTGATATTATCGGATTTTGGCGGTTTTTAGCGCTTAATAGTTTTGGATATAATAAAGGGCTTTATTAAATATCCGGGTGAACGAAACCATGGGCGGGCGAAAATAATTAAATTAATTAAAATGTTTCTTTTAATTACACGACTCGGACGGCAAAATTATTAAATATCACGACAAATAAGTTTGTCTCGCTTGCGTGGGCGCACGTCTGCTTCGGCAGTTTCAAAACGGTGTGGGATTCGTATTGACTTAACTCTCACAAACGATGAGTTAGAATAACATAACTTACAATTATGCTTCATTATTGCTAGAGATTATTGTAAAACAATCCTTAATACATTTCGTTTCAGAGAAAGATCACCAGAGAGCTAATACGGAGAGAGATTATGGGACAGAAATAATTTTAAGGATTTCGTCGGAAAATAAGCGATCAAGTATGAGTAGGACTTTCGAGGAAAGGTTCTATAATAAAATAATAATATAAACTCATGCCTATCTCCTAGAAAGGTAGCCAGATACCACAGATTTGCATATCGTGCAATTTTTGCAAAGAGGAATCCGTATTACAAAAACTGAACAATCGAAAACTACAATCATTTTTTAGCTTAGCACTGAATGCATTGATAAAAACAGTTGAAAAACTTTTACTAAACTTTAATTTTTGTTGTTCAGTAGGTTTCGGGATTTTTTATTACATGCACCGACCCTAAAAAATGTGTTCAGAAATATTCTTAACATTTTTTCCAATGTAATTGCTTAATCACATTAGTAATCAATTGGAGATGCGACTATATTAAAAATCAATATGTGGTTGGCTAAATCAATGCTAATGAAAGTATCATAGACACATACAAACAAAATAATGTTATATTTGGTTATATTTTACTATGAAATAAAAAAATAGTTTGATTGGCTTATCAATATGCAGTTCAGATCATAGAATTTTCAAATTTTCATTAAAAAACCTTAGACACCATTTGTAATTTAAGCTGCCATTATCTAATTATTTTTCAAATTCAACAAGTACAGACCTGCGTCTTTTATATTTGGCTGAGTGTAGAGATTTGCTATCCGACACAGATTCGATGACCATAAAGTCAAAAAAAAGCCATACAATGTTTTGGCCGCTGACGAACATCTGGCGGTGCCCGTTCTTGGTGCAGTGACGTTAAACCAAGTTTGTAGGTGAATATTTTCATGAGTTTTCATCCGGGATTCTTATCGACATGGGGAATAGAAATTTCCCTTCGATAAATTTAATTCACAACTAACAATAATGATTACATATGCTTACGTTACAATAGATATTAAATTTTAAAAGCAACGACAGACTTCATTAATGAAATGTCCCGAGCATTAATTATGTTATTACCAACAAACGAGTTATACCTACGCGCGTATTGTGAATACATACCGCATAGATTGAGTTATAAATAAATCAATGTCATTAGAGAAATTGATTGTTTAATAATATATAGTCTTAACAGGGATTTTATGTAAATTCGACCGGCGTTTGTAATTTTTTTTTTACTATATTTATCACCACCTCCGGGTAAGAGCGGTTGTTGCAATAGCGAACCGATGCGTTATGTCATGGGTTTGAAATATGAGACAACGAAGTATCTACAATATGTTTATTACCGATGATGAATGGCCTTTGACAAAAATTATTAAAGTCTCAATCGACGAGCACTCACTGGCCGGCGCACACGACAACTCGTACGCATATATTTTAAACTGTATGGCGAAATGTGGATTAGGTCGTGAATAAATCAATGCCATTAACAAAATAGATTATTTAATAATATAGATACGCGGGGTTTTTATGTAAATTCGTTCAATGTTTGCATTTTTTATTAAGTTTATCGCCACCTTCGGAGCAAAACGGCTCGTAACATAATAACGATCCATAATAACGTATCACGAGGTGAGACACAATGAAGTTTTTAAAATGTTATTGGTATTTTCGCTGCCTTAAGAGGAAAATTGTATGATAAAGAAAAAAAGGACACATACGAGCCATCGGTTTTAGATCGATGTTTCAACGTATTTATTGAATTTGTAAGAAACTTTCGGATAGTTCAGCAACGGTAAAGGGAATATCAAAATCATTGCTCACGATTGAGCTTGTTGTATTTATTATTGCAACATTAAGTAACTTTTTCGTTTTGCCAGCTTTTTAAAAGCGACATAATTTTATACTTTTAATTTATTTACTTTGTCATCTTAATATTTTTCGATGGTTTTTCTTTTTATCTCTACTAATCTATGAAATTAAATACAGAAAACTTAGTTTAAGCTATCACTATTCGGTTGTATGAGGTTTTTGATGCCAATAACTGCATACCTTCTCATAATCAAGATTTAGAGGTCTGAACCGCAAACTCTCCCACTAGAGTCTAGTGCTGGTTGGGGATTTCTGACTATGATTCTCGCCAAAGTGGTGACGATCGAGACTGTTAGCTTCTGGAGTACAGTTTCAGTGCTTATCAAGGCGCGGAGTCAGCGCTTTAATCAGACTAAAGGTGTAATTCACTGGTCAATTTCTTTCAGTCAAAATCCTCGCCCGATATGTTTCACCTCGAAAGCCACTTGATTTAAATTATTATTTGGTTATAAAAGTTACAGTATTCCATTTTAAATGCATTACGCCGATATGTTTTTTTTTTGTCTGCACCTTACCACTCTTGTGTCTAAAAAATGTAAGCAATTTCATACACCAAAAGTTTGATGGCATCTGCCACATTGGAGTGGACTTTAAAATGTTGCGATTCGAAGCAAAAAATGTGGCCAAGGTGGATGTCAAATTTCCGCATCTAGGGTTCCATACTAAAAACCGCAATGACGTGAAAGTAGATTTACCCGTTGTAAGAGCGGTAGTGCATGATGAAACTGAGAATCAGTTCACAGCAATTAATTTTGGTAAGTTTTGAAAGTTTTGAAATTTTAATTAATATCTTATTTTACATTAAGTTTGAATTCAATTTATTTATTATACACTATTTATTTTTTACATATTATAATATTTATTCATATACATTATATTGAATTATCGGAAAGTGAAATAATATAAAATAAAAAACATCAATTGGACAATAGTCGAATTAATTAATAGTTTAAAAGAATGTTTTAGTAAGAGTTTTTTTTTTGATATTCGAAATTATTTAAGATTTTCAAAATGATAAAAATATAGTCGAGTTCCATGGCAAATTGTGAATCGTCCGATACTCTTTGAATTTCTTCATAAAGCCCCTACACTATTGTGACTTTATATCACATCTTTGTATGAAAGTTACAGGAGGAACACAAAATTAACAATCAAAAACTTTTAACGCATATCTGAATACCTATTCAGTGTTACTTCACACAATGAAACAAGCAAAAAACAATTTTTTCATCTTACTATAAATTTACTTTTAAATTTATTTCGTAATCTATATGTATAACTGTATTGGGGTAAAGATGAAAAACCTGTCTGTATAAGTTGACCATAAATTGTTAAAAAAAAAGTTAAAAGGCTGCAATGTACAGATGGATGGATAGGACGTAACTACAAAGGTTTATTTTCGTCTTTAGTTACGGAACCATAAAAAGTGGATAAAGTAACTTTTATGTCTTATGGGCTCCATCTAATTGCGCAGCGCAATTGGTGACAACCATAAATCGCATATTTATATACTGCCTAACAACTATGCATTTCGAATTCGCTCTGCCTGAAAATTTGAAAAATGTAACCGGTTAGTATATGAAAATGGACTAATGAGAAAATTGATCAAATTCTTTTTTTACAAAAATAAGGATGTCGCCAGTACGAATGAAACTATCAACTTCTGGTAGAAGAAATGACATCATCGGACTCGTGTCTCGTCGAAATTAAAATCGATATCTGATCGTGAATCTTCCGTTAATTATAATTCGGTGTGGCCGCCGAAATAATCGCGACTTGCGACCCCGGAAGCTTTTTACGTTTAAATAAACACGCGGAAGGAGCTGATGAAAATCAGCGTCGAGTCCTTGCTCGGATCCGCGTAAGTCACGACAAAAACCGTTCGGGATGTACGATCTGATAAACGGACAATGAGCGATCATTAGTTCGTATAAGTCACTGAAATTGCCGGCTTGTCCGTGCGCGCGCGCAGTACCGGAACGTGTTATGACGCCGTCGGCGCGGCTTTTGTTCGCATACGCGGCTGCCGGTGAAACTTGGATACGAAATATAAACATCTTCGGTTGGTCGCTGTTTGCCCGCATCGTTTGGAAAGGTGGTCATTGTTGACGTCTATATATGTATATTAAACTGTTGTGCAGAGTTCAATGGTCAAAAGTCTTGCCTTCCATCTGATGAATACTAATAACTTTGTGACTGACGTGAAATTAATTCAACACTCTGTGTCTTCAAAAGCAGAATAAATTTTAATTTGTCGGTTCCCGATGCTGTCGGTACCTCAGCGACGACAGCCCCCGATGGCCCTTGACTCCTCTTGGACGGGCGTGGAGGTCCTACTGTTCGAATCCTTCGTATAAAAAGATCGTGGGAAGGTACATCTCAGCAGTGAGACGATATTAAGTACATGGCATAAGAATGCAAGATACGTATTTAATACTTACTATTAATAGTTTTAGATTAGTCGTGTTTTACTTAAGAAGTCGTTCGATAAGTTATGGTTAACTGGCCTTCAAACGTGTTAAAAGGATGCCAACTTAAAGTTAGGATATAGTTTGAGGCCGTTTAAGGAAGTTCACCAAATAATGAAGTGACTTGAAGTCTAAAAACATTGATACTTCTAAAGGTTAAATTCGCTTAACATATGGTGACTTTTTCTTAGGTTTCTGATGATTCTTATTGAATACAACACCCGGCTGGCATACGTTACCTATAAGTCCACGGCGGAAGAGACCCATCGGGAATTTTATCGCAAAAACTACCAAAGTTCACACTATGGGTCGCCACACATGTTTTTTCTAAAATTTATCGGATTTCGTTGACGCCTACTCTAATTCCGTAAGTACTTATTTCATAATAAAATTAGTTCAACGAGCAGTACCCTGTAGGTTTTAATTTATTTCCGTATGTCAAAATATGCGACAAAAATGGTCGTGTTTTTTGATGGCGTTGACTTAAAAACTTGAATTTTTTACAGATTCAAGGGATTATAGATCTAAGTGTTTGATACGATTTCAACCCTTTTCTGAGAAAAAAGGTCCTCACAGACAGACATACAGACTGACGGATAACGAAGTGATCCTATAAAGGTTCGTTTTGAGGTAAGGAATCCAAAAAAATATATAGGTACGTCCGAAAAATAATGTATTCGGAAAGCGCAGCATAGAATGTTTCCTATAGTACGAAAAAAGCTTAAACTCAATAGTCATCAAGGACTGTCGAGAGAAAATAAAACTTAAAACTGAGCTTTATGGGATTTTTAAATTAATTATAATATCAAAAATAAAAGTATCATAATTTGTAAAGTAAAATCATTCATATTAGTGTGGTTTTCATATGTATTGGCTCTCCGAGCAACAATTATATGCATGCACACACATACATTTATATATATGACATAATACTGGTCTTATTATTTGTTATTCCATTCTAGCCGTATGCAATAGGTCGCATACCTAATAAAACTCTATTTCGACGAGAACAGCACTATTTTTCTAGTAATAGACTTGAAAAATGAAAGCAACGGCATGCAGCGACCTCAGTAGTTGGCTCATTAGCACAAGGACTGACTGTTTTGCAAGAGCAGTAATTACAAATTATGTTACAATGTAATTTTTCCTTTCATTATTTCTTTAAAACTCTTCAATTTTGACGTGACAACGTCTTATAAATTGGTTTGCCGGGTGACACTTCAAGAACTGCGTTACGCTCCGGCTCACGCTATGCCACAATGAGAGCGAGTGAGAGGCACGCGTCCCTTCCACTCGGCATGGTTAGCCCGCCTAAGAGCGAGAGAGACAGAGACGCAAATGTATTGCAAGTTATTGTATGTATATTTGTATATAAATACGTATGTATGTGTAAAGGTAAAATAAAATTTTGTTAATATGAAATTCAGTGCAGATTCTTTGTATAAATTAATGTTTTAAATATAATTCTTTGTATAAATAAATGTTTTAAATTGTTACTATTATTTCATCCTTCTTCCTACTATACGAATGAATATTCACATTAAAATGATTTTACCACTCAAAGTCGTTGTCACGTAAAACTTTCGCCCGTATACCGACTTTACAGGCAACCAATTTTTTTTTAATTCTTTTTTAAAATAAATAGTAAAAATGATGACATAGCGAAACGAATAAAATGAATTTACGTTCAGTCGGCGCTGTTTGATTTGTCCATTAATAGCGACGTCTACAATTTATTTACGATACAGTTGTTTGAAAAATTGTTTGACGATTTTTCTCAAAGAGGAAGAAGAATTAGAAAACAGATATACGTTTCATTTAAGTCTCGATAGAGCTCTGTCGCCGAATATAGTACTGTAGTAGTGTTTGTATGAGCAAAACTTAAAATTATTAGTGGGAACATGCATCACTTGTTTGTATTATAGACCTAAATAACTTTACTGTACTGTTATTTCGAAATTCGTATTTATACCATAATTTAAAGTGACGCTAAAACATGGCGGCTGTGTACCTAATTTGCATACCAATATTTTAAAAACTTATTCTAACAATCGTTAATTAATGGTTAAAGAAACAGACTTAAGTGTTTTACAAAAATCCGTTTCGTTCAATAAGAAAAAAAAAACATCAAAGACCGTTCTATTTGCGTTTCAATAAGGTCACATTACAAACTTCTATTTCGACCCGGCGCAAACAGGCCAATTCGTCGACAGCCCGTTATCGGACGACACATAGGCGTCGTGGCGACACACGACGCGACGTCGGGCGACAACGGCGCGACGTCGGAGCGCGCCGCGGCCCTGTCGCAGTTCAAGGCCCGACCTTTTCGGTAATGTTAATTGTGTCTCGGGGCATTCCGCGTTAAGATTAACGCCGATCGAGACAATTACCGCTGATTGCGGCCGCTGTGCGTGCGCGACGGCCGAGGCGCACCGCGACTCGTGTACGTACAAACAACATTTCGTTTAATGTCACTGTTCTGTTGTGGGTCACTACCGATCGTGCTGGCTTTTAATTTGATTTAAATAATAATGTATTTATTTGTATTTCATGCGATAACTCTGCTATACATAATCATTACACAATTTTTTTATGGTACAATTGTTTTGTTGTGAGTAAAATCGATATCGTACCTTATTTCTTTACTACTTCCCCGATTTCTTTAAAATCCAGAATAAATATTCATGTCTATCGTTTTCACGCATCTTATAAAACGACATGTCTGACTGTTGTTTGTGCACATCTAAGTCAAGAATTACTAATCTGATTTAGATGATTCTTTTCTTAGAAAGGAAATACATTATCTGGCCAAGTATAAATATGCATTCGATTACGATAGGTAATCTAAAGCATTAGCAGTAACAATTTTAGTGCACCACGGCTATACCTGCGTGAATTTTAAATAAGTTCAATCATCTTTTGTGATCTCATTTTCAGTAGGTATATAATATCAAGGAACATATAATCGAAATAACGATCGATCGAGATGGCAAACAGGATTGGAATCGAAATCAAAAATATGACTGGAATTCGGGTTACGATCGAAAGAAATAAATGATGAATGATTTAATTTTATTCACAAGCCGGCTAAGCTATGATAATCAAATGTGAAATAAAACGAAATGGTCTCTTGAAGCTCTTGCGATAGATTTGAATATGAATATTTTTTACTTGTCTTAGAGATATATTTAGAACATATTTCCTGCACCGACACTATAAAGTTAAGACATAGCGTTTGATAAAATTAGCATTCATTCCGAAAGAGGTATTTATCTCTTTCTTGAATACGAGAATTACAATAGTAAGAAGTGAATTGTATTTATAATAATGACAGCACTTGATTTTCCGAAAATTTCTGAACGGTACGCACATAAACAATTACTAAAACAAAATTTAAAAATAAATTTAGAAACATATAAATTGAATCAATGTCGTGTAAATTCAAATAGGTCAGGTCACATTTAAAAAATAATTTAGGATGGATCGACTAGAACGTCGTAAAGGATTTAGGATCTAACTTAAGAAAGAGCAGATTAGCATCTCTACATAAGAGCATTACGGTCAACGGCACTTTTAATTACTGCTGCTTAATTGATAAAAAAGTATTTACGTACGAACGAAGCGAGATGGGAAGCCAACCAGAATCCTAATTAATTCAAGACGACCGCCTTACATAATTCAACCGGTGGCAAATATAGCATGGCAATGATATTTTATCATTGCTGGACACTGACTAATGACGTATGATACCCTGTTTGATACCGCTTTCTGTTTTTGGTAAAATGTGGAGAAGCATTCATTTGCAATGTTTCTTTTTAAGTAAAACGGAACGCCCGATCACACAATAATTTTCATATTTCGTAAAGTATAATGGCAGTCATTTAATACAGTATTATCATTATTATTATTTCCCGTTGATTCGGTATGAGTGGAGTGTTTTTCGGTGACATCAAGATACCGGTTTTTAGTAGAGATGTAACATTATCGATATAATATGTGATAGTTATGCCCGTATATTTATATCACTTTTGTGAGTACAATGTGTTTTCACGATTGCAGGTAACAGGGCAGTAAGAAATGCTTAAAAGAAAGTAAAAGCAAAAAAAAGTAAAATATTGATATGAATAATGTGTATGACATGTGTTTGGTTTTCTTTTTGCGCAAATCTTTTCAAAATTGAAGGAAGCTACATGCATATACTCTATTTATATCATATCGTATATTAAAAAAAGAATGTTGTTTTGGCTTCAAGGTATTTAAAATGCAACGTATATTGTAACCTAGCTACAATATAATTAAACATATTTTACAAACAATAATTGAAGCAAAAAATTAAAAATTCACATCGTGAACTCAACTATATTTACTAACATAAAACTCCTATTTGCACTTAGTAAATGTATTTTTTGCCAATTTGAAGGTCAACTTCTATTATGTCTCTTAAACTATAGCGTCGAGCCAATATTTTGCAAAACGTGTGTCGACATCGACAATTCATATTTCACATCACTAAGAATATAACGACAACACGTAAGAGGCAGTAGTGTCCTCAGGCCCCGAAGGCCGCAATTGACTTAATGTGACAAATTCGTAATGCACCACTCAAATTGGCTGCGCCCGTGGGAAATTCGGCTCTTAAATGTTATTATATACTCGCACATATTTCGACTGGGGCTCGATTCTTGACATCACTTTTAAGGTTCTACAAGTAAGAATAGCATTCTTCAATTTTTAGATCTATGGTAAATGATGAGTCATATTTTTATGTATATTTTAATGATAGACATTGAATTCATAAAAAGACATACATGTTGCTCGTTCACATTTTAATCATCCCATTGCACCGCTACAGCGTATACTCCTATAAGTTTTGTTTTAAATTAAGGGGCTTTACCTTGAGAATTCTAGGGAGGGTAGAGGCCTGCTAATGTCCGTTGTCACTAATACGATGACAAGATCCAATGCCGAAGGTCTAACTTTGAATTGATTTAATTCAAAACTTATTGGTCAAATCGCCCGTGGTCAAAATTTAACCTGGTACCTTTTAGTTCAAAAGCATGACTCTTAATCACTGAGCTACCACCGCTTTTTAGCCACTACCACTGGACCGATTTCAGAGCCGAATATATATCTTTGAGAACCATTAATGAACGATTGCTCAAATATCAAAATATTCAAACATTGCAAAATTTTCAACCACATGACAAACACCTCTACCCACTTTTAAATTTACGGCTGGAATATTATAAAGTTGCAAGTGGCCAGTGGATGTTATTTCGGTACAAACAGTTGTCCTTTTTGTTATTATTTGGGTCTGTTAGAAGACGAAAATCATAGGAGTTCGAGCCAGGCGAATATTTGGTATTGGTAACATTTTAACCTTGATGTTGATAAAAAATATACCATTCTCATAGCTGTATGAGGCATAGGCCCATCGTGATGCTTAAGAAGGTTTTCCATAAGACTTCACTCGCTTCTTCCGTCGAGCAAATAACACTACTGGGGCTCCGGTTGTTAACACTTAGAATTAAATTCCATCTAATCTTTTAACGGTATCGTTAAAATAACATATGTTTGTGTATGATTCTATAGAAAATTATAGTGATCAATTGTTTCTTGGCTATGATATGCTGTTTATGGAGTTAACTTAATTTTTGGAGCAAACGAAATCGATTGATATTTCGCTTCGTGATTTTAATTACCTATGAACCTAATTAAATAAGTTTACACCTGTTTTGATGTTAAATAGTTACATAGTTATGTTTCATCAGCAATCTCGATACGAAATGCGTTTTTTTCTGGCCTGCATATAAAACTTTCTTTTACACATTTGTACCAATTGAACTGAGTTTCTTTCCACTCGTTAATAAGTCTGTCAGTCAGATAGAACCTTGAATTTCACTTGCGGAGACAAGTGTTGGTGAATGATTGGTAATGATGTATGGACGTATATAGGTCGTACCAATTTTCGTCAAAGAGTTTTTTTTTTGCGTTAAGGTTTAACCTTATATTGAATATGAACTTTTAAATTAACTATAGCCGTAATTCTCTGTGATATTAAAAGTAATAAGTAAAATTATAAAATAACAATTTAAGAACTCTTGTTGCAAATTGTAGGCTTTCCAATCAAAGTGTAATAAAAAGACTTTAATAACATAGGCTATATCATCATTTGTTGTCCATAGATATTACTTAATTTATCATATTACTTAAATTATATTAAAGAGCTCCAAAAGCGACGAGAAAATAGGTAACAGGAGCACATACAATGAAAGCCGTTAATCATTTATTCGTATTTTTATAAATTCACGTTATAGGCTCTGTTATATATACAAATTACGGTATTTGATATAAATTCACATCCTACTGAGACATTTTAGTGTTTATCCCGTAGGAAACGTGTATTATAGGGAATAAAAATTTTATCCGGATAAAAATTATCCTGTGAATATCATCAAAATAAAATGTAATGCTTTAGCAGAGCCAGTTACAAAATTAAATTTCTGAACCATCTCACGGGGATAGTGCATTTTTCCGGAGATAAAAAATAACTTACGTCGTTTTACGATCACTGAGCTATTTTTGGGCGAAAAATCATATAGACCTTGGTCGCCGCGTGAAAGAAGGACGAACCAACAAACACACTTTCGCATTTATACATTCCTTCTCGATGCATGTGGGCCGAAGTTCACCTGCGCTTTCGCACGCGGCCGGCGGGCGTCCCCGCCGGGCGACGAGGCGTAATCGATATTATATCACCGGCGGCTGCGGGATCGGCCCCCGCGATTCGACACGACGGCGGCCCGCCGGCGGACGGTCGAGGTGCCGTTCTCACGGCTGTTAACATTTGTATTAATCGAATGGGACATCGCGGGTTTTCGCTGTTGGAGCGTCCACAAGTAACAGACGGATTTGTTTTTTTTTTTGTGAATACAAAGAAAAATCATCGGTTAGTGACATCTGATAACTGCCGGTTGTGGTTGTTGTGTAATTATCGTAAGTGTTGTGACTCAAACAGAATCTGTGCGATTGTCGCAAAGCTTTTTTTTTAGATTCATGAGGTATAAATAACGTAGAGCAGTCATAGAATCGTTCAAAGACAATTAGTTCGATGGTCGGACATCGGAGGCGATGGTCCGATGTACAAGACCGCCAAACTTTTTTTTTTGTTATAAATTGGCATCTGTCTACGAGCGACAAGTGTTGTTGTTTTTATAGTTCGATTTTGTTTCTGAAGTTTCAATATGTTTTAATTTTATAGTTATGGCCCTAAGATTTTTGAATGTATGTCCGTTTGTTTTCTAGATAAACGAAAACATTTAAATCATTTTAGACCATCTTTCTTCTCCCGTCACTTAGTTCGCATGAAATGAACAATGAGAAAACATACATAGCTGGCTGATATTGACTCACTACAACGGCATAGTTGGAAGTTGGTCAGTGTTAATATGTATTTAGAGTGCACGTCGACATTTTCTTGTAAACGAGATGAAAAATTTAAGTATACAAGCGCATTGACAGGAAATAGCAACGTTGTGTTGGACAGAATAAAGAAATGTTATCGCCGAGTTTTACTCAATCGATTTATGTTTTTTTGTATTCTCTATAGTTTAAAATCAGAAAAATTATAACTTTATGTACAGTAGCTATGAAAGCCCAACATAAAATTGATTTCACTCGCGACCTCAGATTATTATAAGTCTATTGCAACATATCTGTATTTTATGCGCTGAATTTGTCGAAAAGTTGCTTGGATTTTAAGTGAGGCCCCTATTTAACAAATTGTAAAAATCATAACAAAATTCTTTGCGTGGTTTTTGCGCGATGCCTTGACAAACAAATAAAACTCACAAACAAATCTTTGGGGTCGACATTCCTTTAAGTGTACTGAGAGCCTAAAGTTGTACTTTGTTAACAAGTAAAGCAGCTTATCGTCGTTAAGCTTATAAAGGGTTAGAGTGAGCTTCGTGTCAAACACTTTATGCAAGCTTCAATGCTGAAGTCCAATAAATGTACCGTTCCTTGTTTCGCCTCTCGCTTGATGATTCGCAGTCAATCTCAGCACTTATTACGCCCAAATTCCGACCGCTCACAGTGGCAGATCTAAGGGGAGTCATCGTGGTCATGATCATCCTATGAGCCGGGTGCGGGTCGACCATTGATAATTTTTTGATAGAATTCGAGCCTATCCCGAGTAGACGTCGACTGTGTCACCTTTCCTCGAGTCGAAGGCTGCATGCCCGCAACGTGTTTCCGTCAGTTTTGTTCCTTAACAAAGGCGACATTAAGACCTATTAGAAAAAACGATTGTTCAACAATGTCGCATTGTTAATGACTCTGGGCGCTGTTGGTCACTTATTATAAACCGTTGAAAGTATACGTCTGCGTGCTATTTTGTAGAAATACACTTTTAAAATCTTCAATTTTCTATTGGCATGTGATGAGTGGCGGCAACGGTAGACGAAGATAGGCTCGCATTCGATCACAATGACTAAATGACCCTCCTCTGGATCTAGCTCTGAGTGATGATGGTCAAGTTGTCAGCGAGTTATTTAACAATCAGAAAAAAAGAAGAAACAAACCTTATTCAAATTAAACCACTTCGTCCGCGCTTGGAAGAGTACTTTAAGTTGTAAAGTCCTGAATGTAGTAACTGAATTGGTGACAAAAGTTGAAGACAAAAGCAGCTCCCAACTAGAGCCTTAAGATGCTCTTCCTAAGAGTCCCTCAGTCTAAAATAACATGATTCTAAGAGGACGTACGTCTGCAATTAGATTATAAAAACTTGACATCGTATGAATATTTAATTAATCTGTAACAAATTGTTTATAACGAAAGTCATACACACATATAAAATATCCATATCAGTGAACAAATTTGATATACACCCTAATTTTTTGTTTTCGTTTTTGTTGGTAGTGTTTTCAATTATTTATTGTTTAGTTTTTATAAGGATTATAGATAGAATTTAATGGATTGTAGAATTCGTTTTATGTCAGGAAACGGATGCAAATGGCGCCGTGGTTAGCACGTAATTCGAAATATTTTTAATTACACTGTGTCGGCGTCTCTATTGCGTATTTAGGTTTTATCGTAGTTATCGAAATGTCATAGACAAATGTCAGTCGATTGCGAAGTTTTTAATTTTGAAAATGCCATCACAAGTGGGATAACGTGTTCTGAAATGAGGAAGCATAGACAAAATGTGTATGACACAACATGTTTGAGACAGTGCATTCTCATAATATTGATAAGACAATATGTAACATGCAGAATATGCAGGATAAAAATCAATACTTGAGATCATCTATCATTAGTGATATTTCTACTCATCATCGTTAAGGGGCCTTCAAGAAAAGAGCGTACTTCTTTCTAAAAGGCCGGCAACGCACTAGAGCCTCCTTCGGGGTGACATGGGCGGCGGCAGTCACCTACTCTACGGTGGCTCACATGCTAGACTGCCCCTTAAAAGTCATATTTTAGAAACATCTCAAGCCTTCGTGAATCTAAAGTTTCGTAGGTTTCAAAAAATAATAGTTTGGAATTCTCGATCACGATCTCGTAATTTATTACGCGAATTATCATCCCAGCCACTATAAACCGAACTCGATATAAATCAATCTGACACATAAACAAACGTCATGTAAAATACATAACCCTTCCCGTATTCGGCGCATTCAGGTGGAAATATGGGATAAACCAAAATCTCTCACCTCAAAAGCGTTTCGCGAAAACGTCGGACGTGCGCAACAACGACGAGCCATCGCCGATCCCCGAGATGCGGCGGTCGCTTTTGTTTTGTCAAAGCGTGTTTGATCCGGGTCGGGCGCGGGCCGCTCTTCGGCGGCCGCCGGGCCCGTGAAAAACCTCTAAAACAAACGTTCGGCAAGTCGGCGAGGCGCCCGGCCACCTGCGGTCACCCTTCCGTTGTCCACTTCACGCGGTAATCTATATAGGCGGATATTACCCTTTCGTATTACAAGAATTTGATTGTCATATGACGTTATTCTTTAGGCGGTTTATGAAAAAGCGAAGATGTGGTAGAGACGCTGCGCACCACACAGCGACCGATATAATTCACATCGTAAAGTTACATGATAATGTTTCTTAAGCATTGTTTTAATTAAAATTGTAATCTGTATTAACATAAAATATAATTCTGTTAGTACATTAATTAGATATTTATTTTCTTCATTGTTTACTTATTAAATGATCGCTATTTTAGTATTAAATATTAAAATAAAATTTACTGACCTCTATAATGGAACATAGATATTAGGCCTGAGAAAAAGTTTTTTCATATATTATACAAAATTCAATATATTTTTGTATTATATTTTATTTACTTATATTTTAATTATAATATACATATGCCATTTTATACAACATATTGTTGCCATTTTTTACGTAGTAATATAATCCCATTCCTGTAGAAATTTTGGACCTTCTAATCAAAAAACTGTGACAAGTGATTTTGAGAGTCCTCTCTTAATGTTAACTTAACATTATTTTAAAAAATCTGAAGAAACCGAAACAGGTGAAATCTTAGGATTCAAGGTCAGGGCTATATGGAGGATATGTTAACACTTCCCATCTAAACTTTTTCAATATTTACTGAGTGGCTAAAAATGTGCGTGAAGTGGCATTATTAGGCTGAAAAACCACATGTTGATTAATTCCGGCTGTTTTTTCTTTACTTCTTGCTTGTATTTCATTAGCTGTCGGCAGTACGGATGTGAATTGTAGGTTTTTACGGGGCGGTGTTTTCTTTACTTCTTGCTTGTATTTCATTAGCTGTCGGCAGTACGGATCTGAATTGATAGTTTTTACGGGGCGGTGAAAACTCATAATGGCGATGCGCTCGTGTGGGACCCAAATATCGAGTTTTTTATATATATTTCATATTTTTTCAAATGGGTAAAAATCGTTTTGTGGTCAATTCATAGCTCTTCAGCTATGTAGTAAAAACTAATCCGTAACAGGTCGACCAGAACGAGGTTCACTTTGACATTAAAATTGACGGACTGAAAACGCTTGAACTAGTTTTGTGCTTCCCTTACCGACATTGCATTAGGTCCATGTTTATGAACCTAATGAAGTGTCGGTAAGAGTAACGTATGTGACCAATTTTTTTTGCGGCTTGTGTAACATTTTTCCTTTATTTGAAAAAAAAACTTCAAATTGTATTGAATTTCTACGTTAGATTCACTCTATTTGGTGGACAGAAAAACAATAAGAAAATGGCGGGACACCGTTTTTACTACTATTTTTATTTTTCTAAAATTTCATCTATTTAATGGTATCAAAATCAGCCACATACAAACAATGCAACCAAAAAAATCTTACTACACCTTTTTACTTATGAAATATGAAAAATTTTTTCCCCGACCACATAATATCAATCTATTTCTTTTATTAATATATTCGATTGAATTATTTGACTATGAATCGATAGTTTATTTTTTATTGTGACTAAAGAAGTATAACATCTAATTCTCATACACGAAAAAATTGCTTTGCATCTGCTTTTATGGATTCAAGGTGGAGACAATAACAAAGAAAAAAACTTATTAGTTTTAATCAAATGATAATATAGATTATAGCTTTGGCCATTATTGTATTTTATTGGTTAGGCAGTAATCAAAAATAAAAAAAAAAACGTGTAACTGAATGCAATAAATATTTGATTACCCGGCATGTACACAATCACACTAATAACAATCTAGAACACCGGCATCGAGTGTTCCATATAAATCCTAACGAGTTTTCCCTCACATGTGTTGAATTCCGCCCTTATTTTATTTCGCGAGTCAATACATCTATCCGCGGGACTCGAGCGTTCGCCTCCTCCTTTGTGTGTCCACAAAAGGAGAAAAGGTCTCCCCCCCCGGCCCGCCGCCGCCGCGCGTCTTGTACGTGACGAACGGGGAAAGGTTGGCCATTTCTCTCGCCATTTTATTGGGGAAACGACCTGAATGATAATTGTGCGATAACAACCGCTGGCGGCCGTTGTCTCTGGTTTCATGGAAAATCTCCTTCTTGGTGACTATGTATTGAAATGGAAATGTGCGAGTTTAAATCGTGGTTCGAGTCGAATAAAATAGATTGTATTTTAACGGGTTAAGAACTGAGTAATGAATCATATTTTTTTAGGTTAATATCACTGTATTATGATTAATATTTATCGACTTAAGATGCATTAAATATGCAATTTATAAGTGTTTTCTTTTGCGATTAAAGTAGGGATTATTTGTAGGCGCGCTTGTCTCTATATCGTGTAATATAGTTTACTGATTAGACAGATTGAGACATGATGTGATGATGACAAACGGATGTTTTTTCAATATAAGATTTATGAATTTGATAGTTAAGTAGTGAATAATCAGTAAACCTATAAAAGATGTTTTCATGTAGGAAGTATTGCTGTTGTATAGCTAATTTCTCAAAGCGAGAACTTCAACAGAAACTATTTAGGGCTCTTCATATAGACCTGCCCTAGGCACCTTCGTTTCGCTTCACCCTATCCTATCGCACAGTAAACTTGATAAACAGATAAACTTTATGGAGTATAGAAATAATGACATACCTACTTTTAATACAATAAATCATTATATTCTCAAAACGTGAGAATAATCTAAAAAGGCTGAGCTTTTGCAACAAAGATTAGATCTTAAACAAATGAGTGGATTTCTGTGTCTTTATGCAGAAAACTGTATTTTAATGGATACCTACTCTGGAATATAAAAAAAAGGTATTTACTTATAAAATTTATTATAGAAGTAAATTTAAATAATAGACATATATGAGTGTTTCCACTGTAAACTTTATATTTTTACATATATTTGTAAATATTTTTTTATATTCTTAGAATTTAGGGTTTTGTATACGTTACTAAAAAAATAACATTCTATCTTCATAATAAAGTCAGTTTTGTGTTAAAATGGCACAATAAGATTACAATATTTAGGGTACAAGTTAATTTCTACGAATATTTAACTTTTTTTTGGACTGATTATCCATAAAGAGCCAAATTGTAGAAAACATATTTTAGTGTTGTTACGTCTTTTGTGGTTATACTTAAAAATAGGTTCGTGGAATCTAATGAAACATAAAAATTAGGCTCTGTTTCTTTAATGTTACAGAATACTGGTTCATAACATCTAACGAGAAAAAGTTCATCTACTTTTATTTATTGATATAAATAATTTTATTTGTCGTGGAATTGTAAATGGCTTGTACTTAGCTAGACCAAAGTTAGGGAAGGTATAGTGTAGCTGGAACTTGATGCATTCGAATGCAAAGTGATCTTTGAAGAAGTCTGTAAATATTTTTTCTTATTTTATAGCCAAATTCTGATAATTCGGGTCGTTTTTCTGGATTATCGTAATGTTAGAGGTAAAGTACGTAAATAAATTTCTGTTTTGGTGCTAAATTTGTGTTTCTATGTGTTCCTGCAGACGTAAAAACTATTGAAAATAATCACAAGCCTAAGATTGCGTGTTTTTTAAACTCTTTAGATAAACTTTTTAGATAAACGAGCATGCTTTTTATGTTTTGTTGTTTAAAAAGAAGGTGGACGATTAGGAAATGAAATATGTTTTATTGTTTTTTAAAATTTTCTTCATTCAATTTGTTATGACGGCCCTTGTCCATATTAGACTGCTAACGTTTCCCGCGATGGTTTTTCTCTATCTTAGACAGGCTTAAAAATTTTTAACGCATAAGTTATTTTCTAATATTTCCAAAATTAGCTGTTCTAAATACTCAACTGTTTGTCGAGCATCATGTAAGCTTGCATTGTGAAGGTTAAACATGATGCGTCGTTTAGGATTGATTTTAATAACTCGGGTAAAACTTTTGACACACTACCGCAGTAGTAACCACCGTAATTTTACTGTTTATATAATTTCCAAGTTTGATCGTGACGACATGACAATGTATCGTAAGAGTACAAACAAAATTTATCGCCACTGATAATACGTAGCAATGTTTCAACTTCTTTCGCTTGATCGACATTGTAACGATTTAAGTCATTTTGTAATCTGTACTATATAGATACAGAATTCAGAAATAAACTGTCTTTATCACGTATCCAAATCTACTTACAGGAGGATCTTATGAATTGTAGTCTTTAAAATACTCGAGAATGCTCTATTTCAGGGCATGTCACACAGCAGTCTACAACAATCAGCTCACACGCTGTCTCACAAAGTCAATTTCTCTCCATTTCTCAAGCTACTTTACGTTCCACCGATGTCAATTTTTCAATTATTTTCGGCTTTATAATTTGAATAGTTGGCAGCTTCAACTTTGGAAACGCTATGGGACACACAAAAAGACAACTTAAAAGGCATGGCTGTACGAATATCAATCGTCACTTAATTGAACGGCTAAGAAAACCGTCTTTTGACTTAATTCGTATATTAGAACAGATTTATCAGGATCTTCAAAACATTGAGAAAATCCCCATCATGTTTAGACCACCGTGAGAATTATGGCCGAATACTCTATTATTGCAGAAAGCATATGCCCCGACCTGGGACAGGTTGTACAAGCAGTTATATAACTATTTGTACAAACATAGAGCCTGGGAGGAAGTTGACAATAACCATTATGTAAAGAATTCGCGTGTACTGCATGCCATTTCGTCCCACGCGCCGCAGCTCGTAGCGGGCAGGACTTTCTCGCTTGAGCCCCGGCGTGTCCGATTCGATGGAGACAAAGCGCGTTATTAGAGGCCATACGAGATAGATAATAGGAATTTGTTATTTTGCACCGTTAAATATCGTTTCCTGGTATCTCGTTATGCATATCGTGTCGAGATTTAACGTTCGCTGTTGATTGTTTCAAAGACATTCTCTCGGATAAAACGTTTTGTAATGTAACGCGTCGCTTACGTGTTCAGTGGCGTCTAAGGAATTAAAATCATTTAGTGAGCTCGAACAAAGTAAGGTATTTTAATAAGTGGTAGTATTATAAATTTTGTTTCTTATTATTGACAATTAATTTGTTGAGTTAGATTGATTGTGTTTTCAATTGATACAAGAGCTTTAATTTAACATCATTTTTCGAGAATTTTTTCAAGCATAAGGGTACAATAAAGCTAAGTATTGCTAGAATTCTTAAAATCAAAAGATCAGTTTTTAAAGGTTATACATATTTCATTTTGTTAACTTACATATTAAAATAATAATCACATTCAGGAAAGCATAACGGTTGATTTCTCTTAAATCATCTTTTTCGAACCTGAAATGTCGACGGATATAAAAAAGGTAGATGGTATTCAAAAAAATAAATAAGTATTTTTAGATTTTGTAAAATATAATTAAAACGACATCAAAAAGGGTGTTAAAGAAGTTTCGAATTTCAAGAAGTATTTGATTCTTATATAATACGACAGTTTTGTGTTTGAGTTTAAAGTATTGGTATTGTAGTGCACTTTTAAGACTTTTTAACAGATATTGGATATCAGAACTATAATAGCTAAATTTCTCACAATTGTGCTAAAATAGCAGATCTAGATGATTATTACGACCCCGATGATCAACAATTATGATGCATTAACTATTAAGATTAATAGTTAATGCATCATAATAGTATAAGAAAAAATTCTCACATTTATGCTAGTATGTCGAATCTACACAATAGTTGTTACACATGACTTTTTGTAAGTCTGGTGATAAACAGAAAAATAGTTACTAAATCTTAAAATCGATAACAGTTGATCCAGATTTTTATATAATTATAGATGAGCTCTTGCACCGCATCTTAAACATTTAAATTTACGGAGTGGTTTAAGAGCCTAAAAAAACTACTTTATCGTTTCATTTCTGCATCGAGGAAATACACCTATGACGTGTTTTAAACTCGTCAAGTGCCGTCAGTTCTATGAAATAGTTTCTGAATTAAATATTTTCTGACGAAGAACTTACTCAGTGATCCAAGTGAATGCTTTGTTCGTGTTATGCCTTTTTAATGCCTTTTTTCATCTTGTACTCGGGGAGTATAAGATGGAAAAAGGCATTGGAATCCGGTCAGTAATTGAAAAGTGCAAGTCGTCGTATCAGAATAAAGATAGAATTTTAGGGTTCCCTATATAAAAGTCGTAGCATAGCCCTTATGCTGAGACTGTGGCGTTTGTATCTCCCTTTATATTGGATATTGAGCTGAAATTCGGCACAGTTATAATAACAATCTGTCCACATGAATTCATTTTTTTTGTAAAAAAATATTCTGTTTTTTATTATAGGGTACTTAAAGAAAAATAACATTTTTTTTTATTTATACACCATATGCGACATAATTTAAGGGTGCATGCTTTAAATATAGTTTTAAACGTATTAATTTTTGGTTTATATATAAAAATGTCTCAAGAGTGTCAAAACCAAAGTAGCTGAGATAATTTATTATTAGCAAGAAAAAGAACAAATAATTAAAAATACAAGATTTAATATAATAAGATTTAAATATATGCATTTTGTGAAACAAAAAAAATATTTTTAAGTCCTATAGTTTCTAAAATTTTTTAAAAACATTTAAATGCATATTGTAGATTTCTGACTAATATTTAAATTTAACGTTTGATCATTACATAAATAGCGACGACAACGTGGTAGGACTGTATCTGACCACCATGATGCGAATGTTAAAGGGACGGTCGTGCAAAAGGATTGTAGATACAGGGTGTCCAATCGTTAAACAGACTCGGACCATCTCTAACAACGTGAACACGTTAGACATGAGCCCAAAAGTGTATTTTAAGAAGATGGTGTATTAAAGTAAAAACATAAGTACATGTATGCTGTTTCTTATTGTATCACACTTCAAGCGAACACTACTGAAAACTAAATCATAAACACATATAATTTCTGTAGCTTTATTAAAGAAACATCTAATCGTAGCTTAATAGAATTAATCTTACGATGTTATCAAAATAAGTGGACAGACCATTTTTCAGTAGGCGAAGCTTAACAATATGTCGGAATGAAGTTTTTCAAGCAAGTCACCATTTTTCATACGATCGTAATGTCATCCTGCCGCAATTATAATTTAGAATCTTCGATAAGATATAGTGTGTGGCGAGCTTCACAAATAAATTTATTTCAAAAGATATATCTTTTACCATATGCAATTTAAACTACTACAATTCTGAATTTTACGGCTGGTAAACCGTTTAGTTTAAAATCAATTACGGATGCCCATCTCATTCGCCGATACACGGCGTGTGCTGCACGTAGTAAAACTTAGAATAGGCACCCCGAGGGCACGGCCTACGTTCGGATGCTGTGTTCGTGTCTGTCTGCAGCGAGGCCCTAGGCTAGGTCTTACGCGGATGTTCAGCCAACCTAATAATTTCTTAATGTCATGCGCTCGCGAAGGGAATTATTGTTTAGCAGTTGGAGGCAACGTGCCCCGGATCCGTTATCTCGATGCGCCGGTCGCTGAAGGCTAATAAAGCTGGAATTTCGTATTTAGAATCGTTTGTAATTACTAAAAAGCCGTAATAAAGCTGTAAAAAACAGAATCCATATAGCTTATATACGAATAATACCGTTACGTAATGGTATATTAATGCAACATAAACAGTGGCAGTGATGAAATAAAAATTACAATTGTTTTAAATCTGGTCAATATTTTACGGTTTACTATAACTAAGCTAAAATAATGCCACATCAGATATTTCCGGGTACTAAGCCCCTTTACCATGATAAGGTGTCAAACGCGGGGGAAAGAGATAGTGCACATCAGCTGCTGGTGGCGATGATTACCATTAACCGCTCAGTAGCTTCTTGGTATGAAGACTCGTCAATTTTCAGTATGTTGAAACGCAGCCCATCTACCATAAGAAGTAGTAAGTATTACTACACATTCTCTCAAAAGCAACAGAAGCGGTTACGAATCGCACCACACATTATTATCCATCTACCGCAAAGGAATAAAGCGACGTGAAAAATGCAAAAAGACCAAGTAAAAAGACAGGACTGAGTTCGGAATTTAATATATGTCTACGCAGGTGGAGCAACGGGTGGAAGTTAGCTGGTTTTGAATAAATTTAGATTTAAATTAAAGATATATATTATATGCATTGCATATAAGCTTTAAGATTCCGTAATGAACTGAAGAACTTTAAACCTTCGTTTTGACCGCTTATACAGATAAATGGTTTGGAGCTATTTTTCTAAAAATTTTTTAAGATAATTATTATATTGATATCTCACTTGGCATAAGCGTTAAATTCTTATTAAAGTGCCTTTTATTTACTAATTTTTCTGATTGAGAATTTTCGGTTTCAAATATGTAGTTACATTTTTATAAAAAAAAACTTTAAAGTTCCAATATTGTAAACAATTTGCTCTTCTATAAAAACAGTTCAATTTTAAACAAAATTACATATTAAATTACTTACAATTTGTATTAATTAACATGTGAGTTAAATTGTAACTGTGTTTAATCATATTTTATCTAAAAGCATCGTGAATTCCGCTCAACACGATTATCTATAGGAACCGGGCTGTAACACATAATAAGACAAACACTTTTCTATGGAAACTGTGGTTTCTCATTTCCTAAAAAATGGCGTCGTAAATCCCGCGCGAAACGTGTCTATCGATGCAGTCAGACTGATTGGAACCGTGGATATTTTAATTTGTCCCTGGCTGTACTGAACTTCGGCGCAGCAGAATCTTAAGCGGATCGCATTCGTTTCGATATTTCCGACATTAAACTATCTCGATTGAACTCACAGCAACAATGAGTAGTTTAAATGTTATTGCGATTTAAAGCTGTTATTACATGATCCGTGAATTCGATAATGCTTGAACTTCGTCACGCTTATCCGTTAAAATAGACTACTATTATTATTGTCGTTAAATCTTAAGGCGAGGTCATAAAAATAAATTAGTGGTCAGCGGTGTAATTAATAGAGCAAAATAGAATGATATACATATTTTTTGTACTTTGTTTAGAGTTTTTTTTTGTGTATTATTTGTATGTATAAATATATATGAAAATTTTCTTTGGTTTTGATAATTTTTGTCAGTGTAGCTGAAGTTTCTAAATATTTCCGCTAAATAGTGGAATCGATACGAATATCGGAAAATCCAAAATCGTAAACTCCTTTTTTAAATCATGTGTACAAAATTGAAAATTACGGTCGTGGTAGAACGTTTGAAGTGTATTAAGACAGAAAAACCCTTGTATCTTATGTTTGAAATCATATAATGATGCATTTAAATTCCGATGGAAATGCAACGCAACAACATAATGCTTTCCTTCGCGGTATGGATGACAATCAGGAAGTGCCGTTGCATTCAAACTTATGAATTCCAGGGAGTGTTTTGTTGCCAACAGTAAAATCAAAAGTAACTGATAAAAGGAAACACGTACACAATATGAAGGTATTATTAGATTCCGAGAGTGAAATGTATTTCACTACGAAATCCCTTTATCAAAAAATAATCTTAGTAGCTACTCGTATAAACGATAAAACAAAAATAATTGCTGTTGATAGCAATCGTACCTCTCAACCTGAAAAGTATGTCGATATCGAAAAATACCCACTTGCAGCAGCAGAGGTTTTAATGAAAAATCCTTACGTCGATGACTGCGTAGGAAATAATGTTAAGAAACTTCATGACCTAAAAATGAGATTATTAAATTTGAGAAGCTTTAAGCTGCATAAATGGTGTTCAAATTTTAATGAAGTGTAGAATGATATACCCATAAAATAAAAATACTTTGAGGAATTCGATTAGAATAAAGACAATGTGATAAAGACAAGACAAACGAATGGAAAGCTTTAAAGGAGGCCTTTGTCGAAAGACAAGCTGTGCAGAGGGGAGAAAAAAACCGAATGCCGAGAATAGGAATTAGTTTTAAAAATAATTATTCTCTTACCTCATTACGTTTAATTTTAGTTTTAATAATATTGTCATACTAATAAGTGTAATATCAGCGATAAAGGCTTATTTGTTATTCATTTATTATTATTATTTTAAAAATAAAGACACAACGTTCGAAATTTAAAGAAATTGTTTACATTTACAAGTCTTTTGACTTAATAAACAGGAATTAAATACTAAAAAAATCTTGAGCTATATTGGAAAAATATTCGACCCTCTTGGTCTTAATGGGCGTGTAGTAGTGAAGGTAAAGCTGTTTATGCAAGAATTATGGCATTCCAAACTTCACTGGGACTCCATATAACCTCAAGGTGAGCTTAATTAATGGAAAAGTTTTATCGATAGCTTGCACGAAGTGGGTACAATTATTACATTCGAAGATGTGTGACGGACGTTATATAAGAATAGAATCAGAAGAATTTGTGTTTTTCCAGGCACATATTTCAAGGCTATAGGGGCTTGCATTTATTTACACAATATTTATAAAAAACGGCAGTGTTAAAGTGAATTTTTATGTACTAAATCCCGAGTCGCCCTTATTTATAAATCAATGACCATTCCCTATTTAGAACTCAACAGTTATTAGCTCAACTGGAACGCAGAGTATATAATAATTCACAATATTGACTTCCTTGTAAGGTCATTTTACATTTAGATGTTCAAATAGTTATTATCTTGGTTGAATTCTCATAATATCAAGAGAGTTTACTTCTCCAAGAGGTCAAAGGATACACAAAGGCTTATAAAGGACTTTTAGTGGTGTTACGTGAAGTCGATTGATAATCCCGTTGTTATCTTACCTAGGGGGATAGCCCCTCAAAAGTTTCAACCATGTTGTTTATTGTGACATGAGCTACACTATCTTTTGTACCCAAACTATGTTTTTCCCACGATGAAGATAAATTCTCCATTATTTCTACTGTCGAGACGGTGAAAACCACACAGATGGAGAATGAAGGTATTGTTTGTAATATGAGCATCGTATTTAGCAACGATAATATTTTTGATAAATACTCGAATCGTAACAAGTTAATACGAATCATTGCTTAAATGTTAAGGTTCAAACTTAAGTCATTAAATACCAGTGACAAAATTTCTAAAACACTTATTCCTAAAGAATTTTGTTACTGATTGTCAGTTATATTTAAATATGCGCAGAAACAATCCTTTAATGATGAAATACAGCGCCTCGAGAATAACGAAAATGTTAAACATGTCCTAAACAATTCACGTGTATTTCTTGATGTCTTTAGGGTTTTGAAAACTGGTGAACGATTGCAAAACGCGAAAAATCTATCTAATCTAAAAACATCCAGTTATATTACTAAAGAAAAATAAATTTACTACCATGATTATTCAAAATCAACATCTTAGGTCACTACATGTCGGTCCAAGGTTGGTTTTAAGTTCGTTGTCTTAATAGTTTTGGTTAATAAATGGAATTAGTGAAATAAAAAAGGTTATTCACATCTGCATTAAGTGTTTTTACATCAAAGTTGAAGCTGCTAAGAAATTTAATGGGTTCAATACCTTTAGAAAGCGTAACTGCTTCCAGACCTTTTCAAAATACTAGCATTGACTTCTGTGGTTTGTTTAATGTGAAGGTAGTGCGAATCAAGAAA
The DNA here is from genome assembly GCA_005406025.1 of Eumeta japonica. Lineage (NCBI taxonomy): Eukaryota > Metazoa > Arthropoda > Insecta > Lepidoptera > Psychidae > Eumeta > Eumeta japonica. Next base: position 229,919 of record BGZK01000210.1, read on the forward strand.
CCTGTCCTTATAAAGGAGTATGTTGTTATTTTCATTGGCTTTGGTACTGAAGCCATTCACGTAGAATTGATTAGCGATTTCACTTCTGAAAAAATTTTCAGCATGCTTGCAGCGGTTCATTGCTAGACACGCAAATGTTCATCAAATGTTTTATGTGACAACGCAAAAACATTTAAGGTGGCAAAAAATTATTTAAGTGATTTAAATGATTTAATTAAATTCCTCTAAAAAGCATGAAGACTCTGTAGAATATTATTTTTCTCAAATTGTTACATCTAAGTGCATTTCAAGTTATTCTCCAGAATTTGAAGGCCTCTGGGAGGCTGAGGTCAAAAGAGTGTAAAATTTTATTTTAAGTGCTTCGTTACTAATGTTTGTCTCACATTAGAAGAGTTTTATTCGGTAATTACCCGAATAGAATAAATTTTTAATTCTAGACCGCTGCTTCCGGTGAGCATAGGTGTCTCCGATTATAAATGTTTGATACCTGAACACTTTCTTATACGTACTTTTTTGACTAGTTATCCCGAGCTAACTTTTTCACATAAAGGCATTAGTAGACTAAGATTTTGGAATATGGTAACGAAAATAAAAGCAGACTTCTGGAAATTGTGGTCTCAGAACTATTTAACTTAACTGGGAACAGATCTAAATGGAAATACCACTATAAGGACTTTAATAAGCATGATAATTGCATGCATAATAAGCATGATGACTGGTTATTGATAATACCACAAATGTACCCCCAATGGAATGGAAGGATTATAAAGGTATTTCCTGAAATTGATAATCAAGTAAGATTATCAGAGGTAAAAAATGAGCAATAATAAAGTCTATACTAGATTCTACACTGATCTGTATCCTCTATTCATTAGTGATGATTAAAAATACAAATAATAATAACAGATATTTATTTGTTAGAATAGATCTATATATGTAACTTTGCTTTGCCTGGCCCTAACTTGCGTCCGATATATAAACATAGACATTAGTTTTGTATTGATTTATATTTCTACTTTTACGCCTTATATAACGTAGTGATAATGTACTCTTTATTTTTTCTTTCTGTTTCTCTATGATTTCTGTATCATGTGAAAAAAAAGGTACACATTAATAAAAATTTATGAAAATTTGATCATGAGTTATAACGTCCAATGGAGTTTTATTTCATTCTGTATAAGACAGTCATCGGAAACTCATTTTATTTACATCTAAGATTTATCAATTGAAGTATTTTTGCTTAAATGGGCAGGGAAAATGCGTTTCCAACGTGATACACTAATAGTCACCGCGGAGATTCAGCGAACACCTCCGGAGCTTTTCTGTGCGGCGCTTACGTCACATACGGCGGGGGTCGTCGTTAGGGGTAGGCGCGTGCGTACGTCTGTCACAAGAGGGTTGTAATTACCGGCCGGCTTCGTTACGCGCGCTGAGAATTCCAGATGTCGCACTAAAAGTCTTAGCGGACAGAGACGAACTTTTGAATTACGATTGGATAGATAAAAATTGCGAACTGTATTTTTCGTTTTTGATAGATCGCGATTATGACTCGAAGATGATTAATGAAAATAATTTCCGAAAGTGTAATAGTTATTATGTGTACGTATTCAGTACTGTACGTATTTATCGAAAAACAAAATTAATCAGAACGTTCTTAGTGGTAAACTAATTTGAAAAGTAGGACATATTTTGATTGTGAATGATTGAACGTTGGATGTTTATTGCAACTACATATTCGAAGTTTTAAAATCTTGGGATTTTTAGAAAATTCACACAAGTTCCATTCGTTAATAATAAAAAAAACATTAATATTAAGAAATTCAGAACGGCACCTAATAGTGTATAAAAAGTAATATCTATGTTTTGCGATAACAATAATTGATGTGTGCAAACATTGCTAGGAGTAAAAGGAATGGCGCACACATCGCGAAATCACATTCCCGTCCGCGGCGAGCGTCGGCGACTCCTAACAAACGACAAATACTTTACCAAATTGATACACAACCCGGCAAATTGCCTCCCCACCTGAGACGTACGCAATACGTCTGCGGCACCCGGACAGGCGTCGCGGACGAGCACGCGCCGGCGAACATCGCGGCAATACATCACCTGTAATCCGGCCCTGGCCGCGGCCGCTCCTCGCCGCTGTCTCTGCCGGCACACCCGCTGCAACATGGTTTCCCATTTGCTTTGAGTTGTTTTACCCCTAAAGTTGTGTTTGCCCGTTGACATCGGCTCCGTTACTTGTTTTTTCACATTAAAAATTAAATGCGATGTAGGAAATCGAATGAATTTAAAAAATCGCCCATAAAAGTCATTCCAAACGAGTGATGAAATTTTAGCTAATATCTGAAGGTTGCCTTACTACGCCAAAAAAAATTAATTATTTTTTTTTAGGGAAAATATGTCACAAAATTTCTATTGATTGTGTTAGAACCATGTAATGGTCAATTTAGTTGCAGCTCGGCCAGTGCAATACCACATTATCATAGAACATAGGCCTGAAGTAACAGTCTCTTTTGTTGCATTTCGTCTAGTAAGTAAGCGTTTCGGTGGTTCTCTCTCTTTCATCACCTTCCTCCCCTTTTCATCAGCCTACTTTTTCCTCATAAATCAGGTATATTATTTCTGTCCAAGAGGCCGGGAACGTACTGGTAACTTTTTCAGGGTCACGAGTGTCCATGCGCAGCCAACAAAAACTCCCTAAGAGGGAGTATTACGAGGAATATTTGTGTTGATTTGCCGTAACAGCTGGTCGATTACAAATTTCTGAGTTATTGATATATGTGAAGAAGCCTTATTAAAGTCATATTCATTTTCATTGGTTCAACTAGTTCAAGGTTCGTAAATTATTCTTTATTGTTTGTTTAATGTTTCCATATATTTTTCTAAATCCGATAAAACGAACTTCAAAAACTATTTTGGTCAAAGTTAGCTAATTACTTCTAACTATTAACAGCCTCCTTTAAAGATAAGTTTAAATGTCAGAACTAGAACTATTTAAAACCAAATACTTGGTTAAAGAAACCAAAAACTACTAACGTCATTCAAAATTGAATTCTAACTATAGCCTCCAATTCGATATTCTCTAGCTTTTAGTAACAAGTACACGAAACAACCATGTCATATAAGTGTCATGTCAAATACGCATATTATATATATATATATATATATATATATTTTAAAGATTTTTATACTTTAGTTTATGTATAAGGTGAAATAACGTATTTAATTTGTATTGAACAAGCGACCCAATTTTATTTTCTCACATTCGGGATAATATTCTATAACAAGTATAAATGTGACGAGAAAAAACCACCCACGTACAAAGCTTCGACGAAATCTTTATATGCATATTTCAACGGATTTTTGAATAACTATGACAAGATATTATGAATACACTATAAACAACTTATCCGTATATTGTTTATAAATTATGAAGCTTTCGAAATAGCCTTTTTGTCAATTTACGTATCTCCATTTATACTACCTTCCAAATAAAAATAAAGGAAATATTCGCAATACTGTTATAAATTTTGACAAAAATAATTGTCTTATGAGAGTTATCGTGACTTTGTGAAAATATCCAAACAGGCCAAACAGGCAGTAATTTATAATGTTGCATAAAAATCAACTCGGCTTTAATTTTTTATACGACGTAATGTATCATAGACAAGATCTACAAAAGCTAATATTTCACTGACGACTCTAAGGGATATCCGCACACTACTACTGATTGATTTTCGCTCCAGTTAAGTGCGTTATCGGGTCCGCCAGAAGTGGCGAGGGGGGCGCGCGGGTCCGCTCGGCCGCGTCGCAATTAAAAGGTAAGGAATCTCGCCGGAAGCCTGTTGACCCTCTGTTGTTGTTATCGGTCGTGTTTTCCTTGCCTTTTTTTTTCAGGGTCCTGCCGCCTTATGCTGAAAAGTTATTCGTCCGTTGTTGGCTTATTGTAACTGTGATGGCATATAGCAATTTGTTTCGTCTAAGTAGATTTGGATAAAATAGGCAATGGCAAACGAGCAGACAAGAGAGTGATCCTGTGAGACCCATCGGAATTAAGGAATATCAAAAACGGCCCGATATTAATTTATGATTGGCATCAAGCGACTGGCGATATTGGACTATTGTTGCAACTTCGTATGCTAATGTTAAATGACGCCTTACGCATTCTTTGTGTGAATAGTCGTTTACGTTAATTTATTATCTCTTGGAAATATTTAACATAAGCCTTTTTCGAATTGGAGAACACGACGTCTTGTTGACCCTTTCAACACTTTTACGAAAAGTATGAAAATAAATAACTTCGGGGCATCGATGTGATATTCTTGGTGTACACTAACGTTTTGTACTTAGTCTGGGTAACTCTTGCAACATGACAGGCTCCAAGTCCAACTTTTTTTCGGGTTTAACGCAAAATAGTAATATTTATAACAGGAAAATTGATTGCTAATTGCGCAGGTACTTCTACTCGTCGGACATGTTGCCTCTAATGTAAATCTAGTAAATATCTTTACAATTGTACGTGCTCGGTATCAAACCTGCTACTTTCTCTACAATACATTATATAATCTAAATGTTCTCTAAACAATACTGTTACCCTGATATCGCTCACTACTGCAGACCTTTTAATATAATAAAGATTAATAAATTTGTTATTGTCATATGTTAGATACATTGTCGTTTGTTTGATACTCTAAACTTAAAAACGGACACATGAAAATCTCGAAGAGATAAACAAGAATGATATGAAAATACACCTACTATTTAAATTCCGATGGTTCATTTATGTAAAAAAAAATTGTCCTCGAGGCAGTCCGTCACGGCTTTGGCTCGTAGGGTGTTATTATGCAAATACATGTGACTCCAACACACGACGCACCTGAGAATAGCTCCTATATGCGCGGCTTACATGGGACTTATTTTTTTTTTCATTTAAGCGCAATTCCGTTTTTGGATTCCAATATTCCTTTTGTGTCATGGGAATAATACGAATTCAATAAAGTTTGTCTCATTAATTTTTAGGGGAACGAAAATGGACCACCGGAATTCTCATTCACTGGATAAAACAAAATAGCGGAAATCGCTACTTCACATCTGTATTCTGTACAAGTATAGTATTTCACTGTTCGAGTCTGGCCATTTTTATGGCGCATTTAAGTTGACCACAACGTGATCTACCATAATCTCAAAGAACCTTCCAAAAACACAACTAAATACTCCGTAAAAAGTAGTACTCGAGTGTTTTCTGTGACATCAGGGTATAGACCGATGTCTTGCTGAATAATAATAATAAATGCCGTTTTAATATGAAAAGTAAAGATATTTATATGACGAGCTTTGACGTTCTTAATGTTAATTATAAACTAATATCACATTAAAACTTTCATCTCATCTACAGCAACCAAAATAACAAAAGACTTGTTGCTTGTATATTTTTATATTTCATGAATGCTAGTTTTTAAACGTAAATATTGTCAAAATAGCAAAAGTATTATTATATAAAAAAGCAAATAAAAATCGGACTAGTTTCTAATAATATTCCAATACATTCTTCATATGTTACGCTTACATTATTTACTTTTTTTAAAAAAGAACAACAACTTTTCTTTTTCGATAATATAAAAATAATTGTAAGTCCGTGTAAGCCAAGCTTTACAAACTTTTATTGCAAGAATGTCAAAAATGTTACGAAATTAGATGGGACTTTTTGCGAACCAAAATGATTGCTTTTCAAATGTCCAACGATTTCTTCTTGCCCGAGGAGAAAAAAATTTCAAAATTTAATGTTACATTTGAGTATCCTTTTCTCGGAACTGTTAACCATAAATACGGACAAAGTCATGGATGAATTATGGGGTTGCGCCAATAAATATTTTATTTTATAACCACTTTTTTGTTGGCTCTTTGTGGTTTAAAAGTAAATATATGATTAAAAATTTTATTATAAGTCATCTTGTTAACCCGTTTGTTGCCAGTGAAATAATTCTGAGAGCTATTATTTTTATAATTCTTTTTATTATACTATAATTTTATCGAAGTTAGTGGAGTCAAAAGAGAATCCTCTTTACAAATTTATCAGTTGTAAGTGAACTCCAAAAGGGATAAAATGACTGTTTCCGAGTATTGCCACTTAACCTGAAAAATGCTTTTATTTTTAGATGTATTTTTAATAGCATTTCTAAGAAACCAATAACTATGCGAGCCACCAGAGACTAAGTGGTCATTGACACCCATGAATACACATTCTTAGAGAAGTCACCAGTGCGTTGCTGGTCTCCACATTAAGATTTGGATATCTGACAGAAGCGGGAGTGAGGGTGATAGAAAGGAAAACGGGTCATAAACACGAATCAATTGTTTATAATGTTTATATAGCAAGTTTATACGTTCAGGGAGGGTATAATATTAAAAATCGTGGTTTTGGTGACATATCAGGCTAAAATCAAGTTACAATTATGCATATTGTCCAATATCGATTTTTACTGCATTGTAGTTTATTTCTAAGCGTGCATGCTACGTTTGCGGTTAGATGGTGAACAAAATATTCCAAAGCACGAAGCGCAATCCTACTTAAATTTAATATACATGCTCGGTAATAATAAATTGTACAACGATGTTACTAGTGGTTTATTTATAATGATAAAAAAATAGTTAATAACTAAATCTACTCTACGTATAGTTATTCAGTTATCAATGCGATTGGTTATTAAAAGAGCTGTTTTAACTATATGCTGATGTTTGATGTGCGTGTTTTTCATGGAAACAGTAAAATCTTGCATCCTTTGTGTTCATAAAAAATTGTCATCTCACAATGCGAAGCGTGCTTTTAAAAGCTTTCCGAATACATAATTTTTTTTAGGAAACAATTGCATTTTACATCAAAATTAGAGGCACGTATATTTTTTGAAAGAAAAGATTTTAATGATTTTTTTTTAATTAAAATTTTCAAACGCGTTTGCAAAATATCTTTCCAAAGATTCTTTGTTTAAGCAGCGTAAAGGCTTATGCATTAACACGATTACATACTTCAATTAGTAGCCAATCCAAAAAACTTGATTTTTCAAGTAATTTGTGAAATATATAAACAAATACCTAAAAGTAACAAGTAGAAACGCTATGTTTTAAAGAAACGATTTACAAACTTTAAGTCGAAATATCTTTGAAACTAAAGTCACCATATCTATTTTTTTCAGATGGCAAGAAAGGAAATTTCTTGTTGAAAGCAAGAAATTTTCAAATTTTTAATTAAATCGACACACTTACATGAATAAATTAATTAGATGGCAAGGGAACAACGTCCTAATGTTATATGGCAAAGGGATGCTTTGCATTGCATGACAGCGGCCCGTTTAACGAGGTTGTGTCGGTTGTTTTAACACTCCTTACACCCTGGTGGATGTGACGGTTGGCAATTTCCTGAGGATGTGCCTGGTTGGCATGAAACATACGTAGAATTAACAATTTAACGGTTAGCTTAATAAGATAATTATAAAAATAAATAACACTTGCTTAGGTGTTCGATATCTGTCAATCCTCTGGAATCAATATTCAATCATTTGGATAGAGATTCGTAGTGGAGAGGCAGATTCGATGGTCAGCAGTGGGTTGCATGCTGCATGTTAATGCATGTTGCAGGCGGCAAGCGTCTACTATTGATTTCCGCGAATTAACACCTCACACAATACAATAAAGGGATGATAATAATGTTTCATATCTCTCAGTTTGGTTCAAGCTGTCGATACATTTTCATCTGGTTTTGAGTCTTGTTCTGAGGCTTGTGTAAAATCGATCACATACACTGCGTATATGATTGATTTTCATATAAAATAAACGCATAAAGAAAATTATTAAAAAGAAACTTACTAGGGATATCGTCCTACAAAATCTGTAAATGATATTTTTCAAGGTCTTGAGTAATTTTATTACATTTATATTCTTCAAAACGCAATGGGTCATCGTCGATTGATGTCTGATTTATCGTGATGAAATCGAAGACAATATGTATTTATAATTTGTAAGTTTTAGTATTTTTCAATAAAATTGTAAGTGAGATTAATTTTTATGATAAATTATAGTCTTTTTTTTGTTTACTGAAAAATCAAAATTAGAATGATACATATATGACATTATCGGTTATCATTTTTAAAACAATAATGCATAATTAATAGAATATTTGTGGAAAAACAAGAAATAATTTATTTTTTTTACAAATGATTTTTTTATATTCACTTACTTCGTGCAATTAATTTCTTTAATGATTTTGATATTTCCATGTTATTTAGTTTTGAATTTGAAAAGAGGAGGTTCTAAATTCACTTGTATATAAACATATATGATTACGCATAACTTCTTTGTTCATGAATCGATTTGAGTGATTGTTTTTGTATTAAGTTGAATATATTTCCAGGTCATTACATTTTAACTCCACTATTACTGGACCTTTAACTTTAAATATACACCAGGAAACTCCCCAAACCCGAATAATAAATCTATAACGATTGAGATATTTTTAAGTTTTTGACGGTCTCAAAACGACATAGGCACCTTATTAAGGTCATGGGCGAGCTGAACTGGACTGGATATAGAGTATGAAGACATATAACTGAAGTTCTTAACCACATAAAGTATGGATTGAATTAACATGGATTACATCCTCGTATCCTACACCAGAAGATGATGTAGCCATGAGGATTTCCTCCTACGATGGAAATTGATGGAATGCAGTCTGGAGGGTTTCCTCCAACACCAGAGAAGGATATAGGTGTGAGAGTTTCCTTCTACGATGGAACTCTTCAACGGCGATACAGACTTGATAATGACATGGATAGACTTGGAACTTTATATAGAGACTGTTCTGAATCATAACAATTAGTCGTCGGCCGTCGGAGCCGTGACACACAATTTTACACATGTATTATACTGAAACTTTCCACGTATTATTTTAAGATTTTTGAAAGCGGTTTTTTATTTCTTTTTTTAATGTTCATTTATTTAATTATCTTGTAATAAATAGGTACAAAAATGTATGATTGATTTCGTTGATTATAGAATACTTAATATTAAATTATTGATATATCTATTGTTAAGGTAACATGTGATTATATTAAGTAAGTTAAAATGATTAAGATTCGAACTTATTACAAATGACTTTTAAAACATATAATTAATTATAATTTGAATTGAAATCGTTAAAAATACATATTAAACTACAAATTAAATGACGTAGCTAAAAATCATAAGTAATTAATTACATAATTAATTAATTTATTAAATTTTATAGTTTAAAAGTAATTAAAAATGTGATTTATTTCTAATGTTATTTCTTTCAGTACTGAAACACTTTGAATAATTCAGTATGAGAAATAAAAAAAAGTCCTATCGTAAAAAAAAACAATAATAATCATGAAGAATTCTCAATGGGCACGGAATTTGAAATCATCGTACAGGGGTTCAAAGAATCTATATCTATATAAGACTATAATCTTACTAACACTCAAGTAGGCGACATTGAGCCAATCACTATTTACCACGTCACACCCATATTTCGAGTACTCTATTTTTAAAATAAAAAATATTTGACTATAAAAATAAAAAAAAATTATAAACTAAATTATTTAAAATTTTACAATGTTTCAGCGCATTAGCCTTATGATTGGTTAGCATTTACTTATGATTAAAATAAAAAAAAACAGGAAGTATTTTTTGATTGAATGCTTATTTCCTATGAATTCATAAAATTACGTTAAGTCCACTGTGCAAGTACAGTACAGCCGTCGTTGCTAGAATGTCATTAACTAAACGACACTTGTTTAACTCCTCCTGTTCTTGACAAAAACTCGTATTTACAAGATTTTTCTCAAGCACTACGTAGCCTTAACTACACAGAAAAAAAAAGAAAGAAAGAAGAAATTTTATATAGGGCAAATAAATACTTTCTAACAGTGTACGAGCTTCCAGTAGGTAACTGGTAAGTTAGTAAACGTGGCGTGCCATCTTTGGTAGAAGATGGCCTCAGATTGTACGTTATTGGCATCTATAGGAGATACCCATGTCTAATGTTAGACGTCTTACGTCTAAAATGAACTGAATGAACAGTGTATACAAATCAACTGAATATTTAAATTTAGTAATATTTAAACCGATTTAAAGGAAGTAGCCAGTTTGACCGCTACGGTATAACTGGTTTTCTGAGCTAAACGACACGACACAACTGTTAGTCAGCGCAAACGTCATCCATACAGTTAACTCAGTCCGTTCGTACATCATGCGTTATTTAACCCTTAGTGCGGTTTGGTAACCATTATCCTCAAACGACACTTTAGTGAATTTTAGTCTTGTAAGATCGGTACGGTGTTACACCAGAAGCGAAATAAGCCAGTGTAAGACGGCTGATAGCAATTGAATCTAAAAACTTGTATTATATCAAATTAATTTTCATGTCATGATATTATTGCTTGTTATCTATAACACCAAAGAAGTGAAAAATCAATAAACAAGGCATCAGGACGTGTATAGTTTTCATTCGACACTCGAGCGCCGTTCATTTAATCACATGTGATGTTACTTACGGATTTGCTAATCAATCGTGCTGTGATTTAGAAAAAAAAATACCTACTTATAGAACAGATATGGTAGTTGCACACGATTTAAAACTATAAGCGTTTTTTTTTATTTTCTATTCATTTAAACAAAAACTGTTTTCACTCAAAACGTTGTGACTGACGAACGGACAGTGAGATAGTAGACTGTTGCCTTCGTATCTCTTGATTTGAGTTTGGTTGGAATATGATTAGGACATATTCATAACGCTAAAACAAGTGGCTCTACCCTTATGGGTAGAGCCGTTTGTTTTATAAGGTATAAGGTCATAATTCCTCCATCAATCAATCTATTCTTCATAATAAGAAGAATAAATAATACCGACCTCTTCTTATCATGAAGAATAGTTTGATTAATGGAGGAATTGTGACCTTGTACCCTCTAGGCGGACTGGTAACAGTGCTCGTCGTCACCAATGCAATGATAACGTCTGCAACCGATGGCTTAATGTCATTTCTTAAGCAAAATGTGAACGGTTTGATTCGATTTAAGTTCAAAACTCATTGATGAATTCACCCGTGATCAGATTCGAACCCGTCACAGTCTGTTGCTAAGATGTTGCTCTTATCCACCGAGCCACTACTCTTTTTAGGGTGGAAACACCTCAATCTTAAGTACAAACGTTGTAGAAGGGAATTAAGTATAGGAGAGTGCTTAAAATTTGACAAATATGAAGAATTAAAGTGACGACACTTAGGGACCATACCCTCTTTAGCTATGAAACTGAACATAATTATTTTAGTGTAACATTAATTTTCAAAAAAAAATATATGATTTTGATTATAAAATATGCTTGCACAATTTGCACCCAAACCGTACTAGTCAATTGATTAGGAAAATTACACATATGCTAATATTTTGTGACTTTATTTTTTTTACAATTTTTTTATTCACATTTCTGTATATGGTCTTAAGCAGGTTTACAATACCAAAATATTTCGGTAACATAATACCGTTATTGCGTTATGAGTGTTACAAGAACCAGGGCATCAGCGCGTAACGTCCAACCATCGCTCGCATTTATTTACGTACATATCGACGCCACATGCGGAGCGATATAACTGCGCGTACGCAGCATTAGAGCTGGTGTTCTTCGCGTTTCGATACGCAGTGAACGTAGTCTGCGACGGTTACGTTAGTCGCGGCGGTCACGCGCCGTCGCTCTGTCGCTCCAACTAATTGCTGCCCAGGATGAAGTGGCCGTCCAATAGGAACGCTTCTGCAATTCCGTCTTTGTTCCAAATGGCGCTTGTTTCATTCGTGAATTGCGCAAGACGTTGATGACTGTGATTTGGTGCTTATGTGCTCGTGTAGCATTTCAGATAGGGTAAATGTTTTATGTAACATTACTATCTGAGTAACATTTGTAGTACTTATCAAAGTAAAATTTAGTTCTAAGCTAAATATGTTTTCCTTAATATTTAATTATATTTTCTAGCTTTGGACGTATAATAAATTCCTTATTCTTTATATTCTTGCTATCATTGATACCAATGATAATGTTGCAAACTAGGCTCATAAACGAAATATATTTTTTTTTATAGAATTCACAAGATGCTAGTATGTGAACTACCCCAGCTAGCGATCGCCGTCACTCACGGTAACTCATAACTAGAGGACAGTCCCTGATATGTCGGCAACCTTTTAAAAATCGCCGACAGAAAGACCGGAAGCACTGATTAAAGAAGTAAGATCGAAAACAAGCACTGGAAGATATTCATAAATAGGAAGAAGTTTCCGACAGAAGAAGCATGCTCGAACAGAAAGTAAATCGTTATCATGATGATCCGGTCCGATTTCAAGAAGAAGTGAAGACAGCCCTTGACAGAATGTAGACCGTAAGCAAGTAGGAGATTAACGAAACGCACGATTGGCTTGGTAGCTCTAGCATTAATATTGAAAGCCACGACCAACAACTTGTGTAAGTATTGGGAAGAGTACAAGAATGTAAGATTTTAAGTAAAATATCCGAAGCTACTGTTGTGACCCGAGTGCAATGGCTGGAAAATTCAAAGTTCCTTTATTTGCCGGAACCTTATCATGGTCGGCATACAAATTGCAGTTTGGGGCCGTAATGTGGGAAATGGATGGAACCAAGAGCAAACTCAGATTGCATTAACTTTGGGCCTTCATGTTGGCGTGATCATGGTCTTAGAGGCACTGAGAGTGCAAGTGACGTTCAAGCGACTAAAGAAAGCCTTAGAAGCTTAGTATGCCAACGGTTACCTGGAAGAAACTTACAGTGCTCAGCTTAAAAATAGGATGTAGCTGTACAACAAATCTTTGCAGCGGTGGGCTATTGAATGTGAAAAGTAGATATGCTGATGCAAACCAAGTACTAGCTGTGCAACTGTAAACACCTATAATCATACATATAATGTGGGTACATGATGGGTTTCGTTAGTTGCAGATATCGCTGGAACATGCCTGATAACATCATTATCAACAGAGACTACTTCACCAAATATTCGAAAGCAATCAGATAATATCAGTTACGGAGGAATTCTTTGATAAGGTGTTCTAGCGATTTGAAATCCTCTTGAAAATTCAAACCGACCAGAACCGGCGAGAACTTCGCCAGTTTTTTACAAACTTCTCGAATGCTGGTTGTGTCCACAGTTTAACCAATGGTATGGTAGAGGCGTTCAACTAAACTTTAGCAAATGACATCTTGCAATAGAGTTTGAAAGACACAAGGATTGGAATCGACATATGTTCGTAATCTTGTACCTTTTATCCTGTTGAAACGTAGTACACAAAAGCACAAATGTTACGTTAGTTGTCGTGGTCTTCGATCGGGAGCTGTAAATATCAGCAAACCCATCGATTGGTATTGACTTGGACGTACTACAATATAAAAGTGATTACGCGAATTCCCTCAGGAAACAGATCGATCACGTTAATCATATTGTAGTAGAGCAAAAAGTGGTAGAGCTATACTATGGTCTGTTTGGCTGAAGCACAAAAATGGGTCGATTCGACCGGTGAGGCACCATACTCTCACCTTAAAGTAACAGCTTCCACTGTTGCGTTGCGAGAGTTTCGGTGGTTCACCACCTCTCCATTACTTCAATGCCCCTACGTCAATCCCTTTCTATCATATATCTATTGCTACCCAAGAGTCCGGAAATGCACTGATGACGCCTCTTGGATCGCGAGTGTCCATGGGCGGCAATGACCAAAAATAATTAGAAGATGAAGACTTGTTAGGACCAATTCAAACAAACAATGAAAATATAATAAAGGAGCGTTGGTGCGATTACACAACCCTATTCGACATAAGGGAAAGTCCTTAGAAACCGCTACCAAAATCGGAGAGACCTAATAGAGTAGTCACTTGAATTAACGATGTCACTTATTGTATCTAACATAGTCCAGAAAGGATAAAAAAAAAGGTTCAAATAGATTGTATCAGTGTACTAAATTGATATTTGTACAATTTATGTCGTTGTCGAGTTAGAGGAAAACTTATAGAAAAACTGATAGGAAAACAGAGAGTAGCTAACAAATATGTTAGTAGTGGTATAATAACAATGCTGTTATTATGCAACTACTATTACAATAAATTTAAATAAAATTTATTTGGCTTCTGTTGAGCTATGAAAAGATATACAGACAGACAGAGAAAGAAAAAGTAGCGTAAGTCCTTCCTTCCTTCAAGCTATCTACATATTGTTTTGACAGGCGTTCGAGCAAAGCCAGATGTAATTAGATTTTTTTATGTGTGTATCTAGTCAATTTAGACGGCGTCCGGCTTTGTTAGGCATTTAACATTTAATCTATCAAAATAAAATAAAAACAATATGAATTTTTATTCCAAATACGTCTGACAAGGCTAAATGTTTCCCATAGCATAATTTGCTGGTTTTAACCAGAACTGTATATAAATATTAAATAAAACAAGTTTTTATATTTAATGTTGATATATAAAATCTTGTTTTTTGCAAAGATCGTTTATCGGGTATAACATTATTTCGAATAAATTAAATGGCAGTTGTAAACATTAGAAATATAGTATTTCGTACGGCTGTTAGATAGAAATTGAATTGACCTTTTAAGACTACATGATTTACAAAAATATATGATGCCCATAAAACAATTAAAACATATCAAAGCGTCGGCCGACCCAAAACGAAAATCAGAGAATTATTTCAACTCGGACATATAATTTGACGCGGAAGACGTTCACGACGCACGGGCAATAAAAACAGTTAGACACGCGCAATTCATAGGCGACGACCCGCCCGGCCGTCGGATCTATGGCTACTAATTGCGGCCGATGCGATCGGGCGACGCACGCCTTGTCGTTGCACGCGGGACAGACGGACGGACGTAATGAACGAGGTGGAGCCGAATGCTTGAGTAAAAATTTTCTTATTTCGGGGTTTTTGGGTCGGACCGGCAGACGTTAATGGGCGAGGTGGACGAATGTATTTATGAATAACAGAATTTTATTATGTATAACAAAATAAAATAAAATTATTTAAAACAATTTGAAACAAACACAGGGAAACCACGAACAAGGCAGCGCTTAACTCTAGTTTCTGACTAGACATATTTCAACGTTCTTGAATCGAAGTAATGTCGAATAGTTATAGTGTTGTTATAAACACTAAATGAATAATGAAAATAAATGTAGGAAAAAAATCACTATGGCAATGGCTAAATGGGTTTGTTTATTTGTTTTTTTTTCATAACTTGTTAATTTTAGTAAATTTTAGTGTACAGAACAAATCCGAATATTCAAATAGACCTTCACAACATTTGAACATAATTAGAAGGGACATAACAACTAAGGTTTGACAAAATATTTAACGTCTTATGAAAATAATTAGAGCATTCTGACGAATCAAAACGAATTAATACCGGTTTTTAATTTTATGAGATTAATTATTTAAACTAAAAATATAACTTATCAGATGAGTATAACATATCAGATCAGTAAATTAATTAATATTCGTACGGATATAGTTGCAATTATGGTGGATTTTGTTTTTATAACAATCTGTTGATATATTATTGACATTGTCAATCTAAGCATAAACGTTAACTATAAGTTTGGGTTCCAATTCTTCAATCCTGATGTTGCGAGTATACTTACTTCTCGTGTAAACCTAATCGCAGGGATTAGTTGATGTATGATTAATTATGCACACACTAAGCATCAATTTCATCTTGAAACTTTGGGTACCAACTTGTTAATATTACTGCAGAAATGATGCTCGTCCAAGTCACAAGGATCGAGGATCTGCCAATATCTGATTTATACAATAGATATTAAGCTTAAACTTTATTTTAAGGCTTTGAGTATCATAATTTCTCGATCCCGATGTTCTTATGGTACTTTTTACCTTGGCCGTGATCTTTAAAAAAACATGTAATTTCAAAACAATCTCTAATTAATTATATCACACACTCAAATGTGATCCTGCTTTTTTATCGTGCCGTGAAATACTTAGATTTAAAGTGGCCAAAAACGATATATCACTATAAATACTCCTTCAAGGCTTTGATGCACCTCATTCTACTTTTACAGCCTTTCTGTTTTACATCGACTTATTTGGTCGACATTCAGTCGTCCAATGCTTCTGAGAATAAAATGAAAGACAAACCAAAAAAATATTTTATCTTCAACTACTTCATTTTATATTAGACTATGTACTAAACTATACTAGACTATGTACTAAACTAGACTATGTACTAAACTAGACTATGTACTAAAGCTATAAAATGATAATGAGTCATATATTTAGTATGAGATCGACTCATAGGTATGCTACATACTGGTGACACGATGTACTTCAGTACCCGAATACAATATTCGCTTTAAATTGCCGTGTGAGTGCAATAAGCAAGGATAGTATTTGCGTGAAACCAAAGGAGACTTAGCGACCGTCTAATGGAAAATAAAACCGTATCAAATAAAAGATTTTTTTAAACTTTTTTATTTTATCACAATCAAATTAATTGTTCACATTTGAATCGAGTTATTCTCGCATGCTCTAATGCGTTCATTTTAAAATGAATAAAATCTGAAATTTTGTGTAATAATTATTTTTAATTGTTTTTGAAATTAATGCCCAAAGTATAGTTCAGGTATAAAACGTTATCAGAAGTAGGTGAGACTGTAAGATAATAATTAAAGTTTTAATGTCAATATTCCCTTTTTTCCTTTAATATTATTTTTAAAGGGCAAACAGGCATGGACAATCCAACCCCACAGGGATTAGGTACCAGTGGGTTGTGAGTTGCCGGCCTTTTAGAGGAATAAGCTCTTTTCTTAAAAACTTTCATGATGATTATATATATATTATTTAAACTTGATAAGAATAAAATTAGAGAAATATAAATAATTACATTAAAATATTCTGTAATCCCATTTTAATATAGCTACATAATAATAATATTTATATATGTTTTTGCACGGGTCACTTAAAACTGATAATGTATGTGTATCATGTTTGGCGCGCTCGCGTGCGTCTCTCTCTTTCTCTGTGTGTGTGTGTGTGTGTGTGTGTGTGTGTGTGTGTGTGTGTGTGTGTGTGTGTGTGTGTGTGTGTGTGTGTGTGTGTGTGTGTGTGTGTGTGTGTGTGTGTGTGTGTGTGTGTGTGTGTGTGTGTTTGTGTGTGTGTTGTGTGCTGTGTGTTCGTGTGTGTGTTTGAAGTAGTTGTGTGAGATCAATACTTGGAATATGACTTTGATATTGATCATTACCTGGTCATTTGTGTAAACAGTTTAGAAACAGGTAATATTTAAAAAAAAAACATCATAAATATGGGCATCTATTAACTATCAAAGAACATATATGCATACATATGTAATATATGATACATATAATGTAAAACTAACCTTTATTTTTCTAATGTTACGCATTTTATTTCTGTAAGGCATTTTATTTATGTTCTGTATTCTTAGACCACAGCTTTTAAAACAAGATGTGTTATTATAGTTCTTGTTAATTGAAGAAAAGGAGCGCTTATTCATCATATTTTTATCAGACACGATAACAATAGAGTCAGGCGTTTTGAGATAAACTTTCTAAAGGGCTTCAGAAAATATAAAAATTACAAAGTCTTTAAAATCATAACAATTTTCAGGCCCATATAGATCACAAATGCGCCGTCGAAATCCGAGATGGTTGTGTCTACCTGAACCGCTTTCGTTTCGTTCACACGTAATTCGCAATTCATACGTTTGGTACTCTTTCGAATTTGCGCATTCCGCTTTTTACCAATATAATGCACTGCGCACTGCCATAAGTGCATTCCTGCAATTTCCGACCGTGCGACCGGCGTTTGTGCGGTATCGACAGTCTGGCGACAGTGGCCACTTGAATTATGAAATCTTTTCTACGCGCTGTAGCCGTGACGATGATTAATTAAAAATGACACGTGAGGCGCTGTATCGTTTTGCACAACATTCAGACTCATTATGGAGGTTTTGTTACACTTACTGAATTCTACGATTTATGATTTAAATTATATATGTGAATTAAATTCTTTTCTTTTTGGGTTCCTTGTATATTTAAAAGAAAAAAAGAACCATTAGAGGATTAGTTCATTGTCCGTCCGTACATCTGTTTGTTAAGACCTTTATTTCAGGGACATGTGGAGGTATCAAATTGAAATATATATCTGGAGATATCAACTTGAAATATATATCAAATACTTAGATTTAAGATCTCTTGGAACTATAAAAAAATCAAGCTTTTGAGTCAACGTAATCAAAAAATACGGCCAAAATAACATTTATGGCTTATATTTTGCAATTCACATTTTAATCAAAATTTATAGGATACTTCCCTTTGACCTAGGATCATTAAATTTGGTAAGAAGAAAGATATCATAGCACAAGTAAAGGAAATTTAGCAATTTGTACTTGTATAATAAGAAATTTGTTTTTTTTAATAACTACACACTTGTACTTGCAACTGGAATATGGACCATGATGTAGACTAACATATGAAAGAATTTTTTTTAATTTCTCGCCATGAAAACTTAGGTATTCAAAAATTCGGACATTTTTAAGAGAAATTCGAAAAATTATTAAAGAAAAAAAAAAAAAGCAAAAATTTTAATTATTTGGAGTAATATATCGCTAGCATCAGTATTGAAAGCAGACAAAACTTATTTTCGACGAATGAAATGTGTACATACATAATTAAGTTTATTTAGAATCCTCAACGGAAAAAAGTCTTATTCACACTTGTCCGTGTTAATAATTTTCTTATCTTTGGGTTAAACAATTTTACTGACCCAATTTGTTCTAACTTTTGTTATAATTTGTTCTAACTAAAGTTGTATTTATTTTCGAAAACATAAACAACTCTAACTAACTAGGTCTTTAGCAGGGCCTAACCCGTACTAGACTAGTGGGGAACTTTTGGTCTAAGCTCCTCTATTTGAAGTAAAAAGATGATGAGAAACTGTGCCTGCGCACAGGAATAATTAGAACCTATATATATTTACCAGAAGGCATATATTATATGCCTTCTGGTAAAGAGGGACTGTTCAACATATTGAGTAACCCCATGTCCTCCTTGGAGATGCTGACTGCTCCGAAGACCTTCTGGCTCACAAAGCTAAATGCGATATCTCCGAGATTGTCGCGGAAGGCAGGGCTGTGCGCCTATTCCGGATTAAACCTCACTCCGGAATGGCGGGGAACGAGCGAGATAGACGAGCTCGCTAAGAACGTCGCTTTCACCGAAAGGATGGCAGTAGGCTATGTTTGATTTACACTAACATACCCTTAAAAGGTGACAAAAGGGGCGAGCCCAGAAACCGGGAAGAACAATACACTTACGAAAGTACGGGCGAGATCACGGAATGGTTCTTTTTTTGAGTGGAAAAAGCATGCAAAGTCTTCCAACAAATCGAAATAACGTCCTAATGGAGCAAATGAAATGGAGTAAATCCTTACAAGACACGACGGATTTGCATACTCCATGTATAGGTTTAATTTGAAAGACTTGTTGTATACTGTACTTATGATACCGTCGAAGTCCAGAACGAGCTGCACTTTTGGAGAAATGTCACTCCCAAGGGAACGCGCAGCATTGGAGGCGGAGGTAGGCGCCCCGATTAAGTGGTGATCCTTTCCCGAAATAATGGTCGGTAGCACAAAAACAAAGATGTTTTTAAGTTATTGTAAAGAGGTTTCACTAAACTACAGGAAAATGAGTTAGCTAAGAAAGCAGTAAAAAAATGCAATGTAGGTATTTAACAAGGGAAAGACAATGGATGTATAAAATAAAATGTACCAATACAAGGTTTACTTGTAATGTAATTCGTAAATGCTGGATATTGTAAAAAAATAATGAAATTAAGCCCTAAGTAAGTAAAAGTATAAACGAATGAAAATAAGGATGTAAGATAAATAATAAATAAGTATTAGTTATATATATATATTACAAGTGATAATATGCAGTGATAGTAGGTAAATAAAGAAAGAAATCCTACCATCTTTTGAGCAAAAAAGGGGAACGAAACTTACAGGTATGAATCTGAGGCGGAATATGTATAATTGAATGTATAGCAGAAATTCGGATTTCCTTTACTAAAAAACTTGATTTGCTATCATTACCAATTACAACAGTTACTTATTCTAGCGTTTCGTTAAGTTGTCAAACAACCGTGACGGTTAACTGGTCATGTGAACGTTTCTTTTTTGAACGTTGCGTAATTCTCGAAAGGAATAACAAACCCGCACTACAAGACCACTCTTATGTTTGTTTACGTATCGTAGTCCTTGTTTTTAGAAATTGTTGTATACAAATGAAAACTTGACATTTGAATGATAAGTGATAAGGGATGGGCGATGGCAGTATCGTATGCGCTAATTTCGTTTTTATTTATTTTACATACGTAATCTTACATATGTCTGTGGAGGTCATGAAAAGTTCAAGTATCTTATACTATTTACGTCTTCTTATCGTATGGTGTACCTAGCTTTTTGTTCATATAATATATGACAATAACTCAGACTTTCGTCGTCTTACTAATAAGCAGAAGTCACTAATAAGTTAATTATTGTATTATATAAACCATTTTGATTGTACACAAAATTCTATATGATAAAAAGTATGATCATGCTATCATTACGGAAGTAATGTCTAAAAATATAAAAAGAATTGACAGTAATTTTGAGTCGGTCAGCCAATTTAAGTCAGGCGGGCATATTAAGTCAGCTGACCGCACGTCCTCTCACCGGATTACATATATCTCTTCATTGCATTGATGACCATAAGCGTCAGTCTTAACTCGAATATAAAGGGAACGCACTTGAAATCATTACTTATATAAAAAAAAAACTCTATAATCACAACCCGGATCTATCACGGCGACACAGCGCGGTCGCATCGCGAGCGACCTCCGCCGTCATTTATGGAAACACCGCGGAACCAGTTAAAAAAGGCGATCCGAATTAATGGATTTGTCATCGCAATTAATTTTATTGGAATTAATACGCGTCCTGGCGGCGGGCGGCGGGGCGGCGGCGTCTCCAAAGAGATTCTTTTTTTTTTCAATCGACAGTCGCCCCGGAGTGATGCGGCGACGTCGATCTATTGACAAATCGCGTGACCAATTCCTAAATGGTTGTAGCTCGTTCTCTTCGAGAGGCGGACGCATCGCCGCGTTAAGGCGCTGCGACACCGTCGGCTATCGGTTATTACGCATCGATTAGCGGGCGTTTTCTTTGGCTGTTTCGGATCAGCATAAATTTTATTCAATTAAGTATTTACAATATTCAAATATTTTTTTATTAATGATTGTTAATTGTTAATAAGTATTTATTAACAATTCTTTTAATTTAATGCGGCTATGCGACATTTTATTGAATGTTAATGACAGAACAACTGATAAATGTCACTGACATAGAAGTGACGTATAAAGATGTAACGTATCTTCTTATGTTTATATTTTTGTATGTCACTTTTGCGAAGGTTATAGACCTTCGCTTATCTATTTGTAACATGTTCGTGAGTTTGTAAAACATAAAATAAATAGTTGCATTTACATGTTATTATTCATCACTCTTTATGCAGTAAATACCTAATTTTTAATTTTTTTCCTATTTTCTATTGATAAACACGTATCTTAAGGATTACGTTTTGAACATTAAGAATTTGAAGTATTCTTTGTACAACTTATGACAAGATAAGTCATAAGCTGTCAGTGCCGATTCTTTTATTGTATTTTATTTACAACTATACAACTTACTAAAATCTTAGTGCTGATTGAGGGGATTAAACCTTATAATTCCCTTAATACTAGTTTAATGTAGGTTGGGAGCTGTTAACGGTTGTTAACTGTTAACAAGTTATGCAACGGTTGTATATGAAACTTAGCACTATATTATTTACTAAAACCTAATACGTTTTTTATTCTGCCAGTTATTTAATTTTAGAAGGAAGTCCAGCGCATTCTCATATTTATCATGTGTTGCAGCTGAAAGAAGCGATTAATTGAGTATATACAACTTGAGAAACAGGCACTGTCAACTAATCAACATGTTTAAAGTTATTGACAATTATGTTAATATCTTTTTCAAGAATTATGTCGAAAAATGCACAAATTTATTTGACGTGGGATCGTCTGATTGGATGACTGCGGGGTTACTTGTCTTTAACGGTGTCGTCTACAAGTTCTCACGACAGATGTAGAGATAATTCCTTTTTCTGAGCTAGTCAATTCACTTGCTGTTTTGATGTAACACGGAACTAACTGTTTTTATTTTTATCTTTTATATTTATAGTTATTTATTAACAGATTTAGGTGGTGATTTAGATGTATGTTATCGTTTCTAAAGAAGATATTTAATTGACCGTTTAGTGCGAAGATAGAAATAAAGCGGACGTTTTGGAATTTCAAGCTTTCCGTAGCGAAATGTAAGAAGCTAGATTTATATTGGTCCTCCTCATGTGGCTGTATTTTCGTACATTTTCGTTTTGAAAAGACCTATTAAGTTGTAAACCCTAGTCTTAAACTTATGACCTAGGTACAGTCTGAAAAGTTTGAGAAGTAGTCAACTCTATTCTCTAGTACGTGAAAGAAGAAGAAGGAAAAAAGAAGAATCTTTATTACTATTCATATGTATTTTCCGTCACATTAGACGGAAAATACGAAATAGTCTGTCTTAACCGCATGAGAAATAAAAACGACAGGACATTACAATCGGTTAGGCTATATTAAACCATCATAGTGAATCGTGTCCACGGTACGGTATGCATACATTTTCTATCGGTGAATAATTTTCGACTTTACGCCAAAACTCCAGACCAGTCAGCGATCTTTAGTTGCGCAATCACAGCGCTGTACGTTGCTGAATTTGTATTGAGGTACGCTTATTAAAAAACAAAAACGATTTTCACGACGTCTCAAAACCTATGACTAAAAAAAAAATTAGAGCAACTCCATTACCAAAAAGTACACATTCATTTGTTTCTTTGCTTACGACCAACGCTACGTTTTTTTTAATTTTGCTCTAACGAAATTTCGTAATCAAACGCGGCGCAATAATTTGAAAATGGTTTTCAATAAATAAAAAGAAAAGGGATTCCCTAATCTTTCACGTCATTTCTCGCACAGGTTTGCTGATTTGAGGAATTTTGCGTCATTTGACGTAATATTTTCAATGGAAGAGCAAAGTAAGTTTTTAAACGAATGATGTAATTAAAAAAACGACTCTGGAGAATCTATTAAGAAAAATATTTAAACAAACTGGGTCTATATTTGTAGAAAATATAAGTTTATACTTTTCTACTTATTCCACAACATATTTGTGTGTTTTTTTTTTTATTTATATGTACTTATAGTTATATCCGTATATAATTCTACTTCGAGGCAGACTAAGCTGTGATGGACACGAATGAGAAATGAAAACCGAAACCAGTTATTGATTGCGAAAATTTAATTTCATTGAGGTACAGACAGCAAATTTATTTAAATGATGCCTTAATCGAAAAAAAAAAACATTATTCTAATGGGTCTCCACCGAAAACACCTTATCAATTTCTCAGTTTCACTAACGTCGCACGAATATCACCTATCGATCTTCTTTCGTAACAGAAACAGATTACTTTTGCTCATAAAAGGTGGCTTCTAAGCTTCTAAAACTTGCGCACATCGAAATTGCGCAAGCGGCGTGCCCCGTCATTAAGTGATAACTTATGTCGTGACGTGTAACGGGTATTCATTGCTTATGAGCTTTTTAATGTTTGCTGTGGACACATAAAATTATTCAAATTATGCATTTAACATCGCATCACTATTTAAGCTGTCGCTTCCGGAAGTTTGTTTTATATTCTTTTTCATTTTCTCATACCGCTGGTCTTTAAGTGATATTAATGGAGGTTTGTCGTATTTTCGGCGTTTTAATTAAGTAATAAATTATTATTGTATTTGTTTGTTGTGCTATTGAAAAAATTGTTATGGTTTAATATGAACGTTTGAATCAGATATATAGGTAAAACTATTTTTGTGGATCATAGGATATTATTATTTAATTGTATTTAGAAAAATTGTATACGTTAATTTGTACTTGAACTGATCTTCAGGTTTCGTAAACGAAAATCGGACAAACCAGTAAACTTTTTTTATTAATGCTATAAGAATCATAAAAAATACACTATGTTTTCTGTACATCGGTCAGGTTCTGGAAGTTTGTTATGTGATGATATTGCTTTGATACAAGGAAACACCTAACCGGACTGGAGTGATGTTTCGGTAGGTTTAGTTTTATTTAGCGACCTGTCACGATAGTCAAGTTATATATCTTTTGGAATACTTTACGGTAATGACCAAACAATTTTAATAAAGTTTTTCGTCATAATCGAAGCCTCAATTGAAATTTCAATTCCTCTGCAATATTTATCCGGACTAATATTTAGGTTGACACTTTACTACCCTAATTTGTTTTTTTTTTTAATTTTATCTTTTAATTTTATTTATAATTACGTAAATTAAAATAAATGTCCCATTTATTTTACTGTTAAGAAGTATTTATAAGTTTCTCTTCTCGGTATATACACCGATTAAAATTGTAATTTGCGGCCTTGAGCAAAAAAAAAACGCCCGATAATAAAGTTAATTCAATCAAGTCAGTCAATGTATTAGTGTGTCTGTATTAACTATCATTTATTTTTCTATTTGTATGTATTTAGTTTGATGTTAGCTTAAAACTGTTATACAGTGATTTAAGGTGATGCAAGCTTTCTTCTGTTGCCAAACTCTATTATTAATATCAATATATAGAATATTTTCTATATACCAGAATGTTAATATATGAAATTTTAAGATTGTGAATTTATGGGAATATAACAGGCCAGTAGTCACGCGTCAACATCGTGTCTGACAGTTGGACAGACAGGCGCAAATTGTTAATAACCGAATGTTTTATAATTACGAATCGTGTGTTACCTCAGCGATTGCAGACGGCGTTATGTTTCGCACTGTTGTTTTCAATTGATATAGTATATGCAAGAAAAATACAGTAACACCTCTAACAAAAACACACGGCACATTCGCGCCGAGAATAATTTATGTAAATTGTGATGACATCATACACGTTGAACGCTCATTCGGAACTTACACATTTAGTAATCACCGTTAAATCAATCATCGTTCACGAGCTAGTTGTTGATCTAGCTCTGCACAGATTGAACACGAAGGAAAACCAACCATCTAAACTCTACGTACTGGTCGCGATGTAAATGGAAACTTAGCTCAAAAAGGAGTGTTACCTTTAGATAGTGAAAATGTTTTTACAAACTGGGTGTGTATTCTTTGAGATTAGGCGAGTGACTTGAATATTTTTTCTTTTAATTTACTATTTGCATCATAAAATAAACATAAATCATCTTAAGGTCAACAAAAGACAATAATATTACAAACCTTATAAGTTTAAGCTATAGAGCTTAATGGTGTAGACCGTCTTTACATTAATCAAGGTTAGATTATGATATATATATATTTCAATGATCAAATCTGTCATTTGTTCAAACGCGGATTTTCTTCATTTTTATTTCTTTTTTTTATTTCTAATCTTATCTTTAATTATTCCTATCTTTAGAAGTATCCGTCAACGGCAGATGATCTGGTCACAGTAGAATATTATGGTAGAATACATGGTACATATGCAAAATAAATTTATGTCAACGGGTGTAGTAATAAAGCATGAGCACACCGTTGTGCTTTATAAACATGTTTATCCATTTGTTGCACATCATCTCAACGGAAGTTCGATAATACCACCGAATTTTATTATATTTGTATGCTCTTGTTGTGTACAGTTTTTAGCGACAGCATTTTTTTCTTATATTTAATTTCTCTATGTATAACAAAACTTAAAAAAAAAGGTGTGATATATTTATAACAGCAGAAGACCAGCTTAGCCGAAAACAACATGTTCATTTTGCTATTTGCATTTTCTTATCACACCCGCGAACGGATATAATTGTATGGTCTTAATTTTTACAAAACTATCTACCATGTATGAAGATATATACGAGGTTATGCGAGAAATATAGGTTGTTATTAGTTTTTTTTTTTAGATTTTGACAATGATTTTAACCAAATTCACTCGCTTAGTTGTGAATGGAATCTTTTAATGATTTGATATAGGTATAAGTATTTAATGACCTCATCATCATCATCATTCTCTCAACCTTCAGCCAGTCGTAATGACTGAAAATGACAAGTTCCGATACACCCGAGGAAGTGTAATTATATGAGAGGAATGTAGGTTCTAGTCTGGGTTAGGAGTGACGGTAGTGTAGAGCCAGCCGGTATACGTGCGATATTCGTATCCTTTAACCGGAAATTGGAGTCAGGATAGGTAATAGATACTATGGTGCGTCGATAAGAAGAGTGAGGAAAGGTCAATTTCTTCCGTTTATCTATCCTTCTACGTTTTCTTCGCTTAGTCTAGCTTTCAGTGTCTGCTTTTCTGTTCCTGGGAGTTGGTAGAATTTATTCAAAGACTTTTCAATCTCTACTTTGCTCCGTGTTGATGTGGTCCGTTCTTTTTGGTCCCTCGTGTCTTGTCTAAGCGACTGTCGCTAGACAAGACTAAATGGTATCGAGCTCTTAAAGAAAATGCTTTTTGTCTAATTTTTTCTTCTATCAATCATTCAATCTTTATTTTCTTCATTTGATACAGCATTTCTAGTGCCTGTCTAGGAGTAGGTAAAGTTGAAATGAATCTTTATTTTATAATTATTTTATTTTTTGTACATCATAATAATTAATAAGTCATAATAAATGATACCCGTTTTATCGTATATTTTTGTTTATCCTGAATCAATACACTTGATGGCGCTGCGAGCACAAGACACGCTTGTGCGCGGCATTGACACGCATTCTAAGGTACGGGACCTCATCGGAGCCGCACCTAGTGATTCATAGGTCATTAGGGTCCCTCAGGCAAAGGTACGGCGATGAATGAACAGCTTATGATCACTGGTATTGCACCAAATTTTTAGCTTAAGAATTTTTTTTCCTTTTGAATAGATAAAAATTTAGATTGTAGAGAGGTAGAAATACAAACATTTCTATCATTCATAATTATAGAAAAGTATTTTTAGCAACAAAGATCTTAAAGTAATATTTCATTTATCCTGTATTCATCTAAAACTTGATAATCTAAAGGTTGTTACAGAAAATGAGTGAATACAATCAAAATACTTGTGATTAATTAATTCTGCTTAGAAGCATTTTTATATCAAGAAAAAAGTACTGTCCCAAAAAAATTGTAAATAAAGAGAGTGCTCTTTCTTACACAGTTTTTAGAAATTTTCTAAATTAGTCGTTTTTCACAAATATAAATGTAAATTTAACCATCAAAACACAGATATTGAAAGTGTTAAATTTGTAACGTATGTCTCATTCAAAATATACCAGAGAACGGAATCCCTTAAAAATTATACATTTTTGTTTTATGTGCCAATCTAAATACTCGTGGACTCCAATAATTTCTAGAAAAATACCGTTGTTACAACCCATTGTGGAAACGACCAGCGCGCCCGCTACAAGTTCCAGTATCAGATCAAACTAATGACACTGACTTATTGTCAACGTCGGCGAACAAACTCAAATACCAATATCTACCGTTTGACCTTAAACCCACTCGCACAACTTGACTGCGGCATCAGATCGAGGTCATGGCGGCAACTTATGACCCTGATTCTGGTAACACTTCCATTTTGGTAACATATTCTAACTAATATTATAATTATGAAAGTTTGTATGTTTGGATACGCTTTAAGGGCTTGAGTGTAAGGCGATATAGCTCATATACCGGGATGGCTAAAGTTTATAGGGGTACTAGGTAGCTTGTGCTCGCGGCTTCGCGTGTTCGAATGTATTCTTTATTTATGCCTATCGGTTATTGGTAACGACAATGTTCAAGCGAAGTTTCAGTTCAACATCGGTCCAGAGTTGTAACTACGGTCAGGATCACAATGAGGGACAATAGTGTGAGTGCTAGCATTTCATAATAAGAAAAAAATAGCGGCAGTATTTGTGTTCGTGTGAATTCCTATGGAATATTTTAATTGGCATTGAATTGAAGGTACAACCGAGATCTATAATGTAATTGGAAATGGAATCGAGAACGGGGCTGATATTGGGTTCATAAATGACAGAGTAATCGGTCGTTTTAAAAGATGAAAGAGTTGTATGTCCACGCGGGCGGAGCAGTGGACTAAAGGTATTTAAGAAATGAACAAAACGAGGTCGAAAGTGGCGTACCTAATTATTATCGTTACCCCGCTTTCATATCGCTTATAAGGCTTAACATCGTGTCACCGTCGACACGGCGAATCGAAAAGGGCGAACACAAACGCTTTTGGGGTAGTCGATCTCTTCTCGGATGGGTGACTCAAGTCATAGAGTTCGACAGGAGTGCTGTAGGATTAACACGATCGGTGTTACTACGATAGGCTAAGATCTATTAATCAACATTTCCTGATAAACTGCGCGGTTTCAAATAATGAATCATGTTTATGCGCCGAACACTTCGTTGGAAACGACGTGACTATCAGTTTAATTGCGTCATGAAGCAGTGTTTTGTGCCCATGTTTGAATTGGGTCGGATGACTTAACTGCGGTATAGTAAAATTGGAGTGGTTACAAAAGTTTTATTTTTATCTGTTAAATTGTCTTACGTCTATATTCCAATCCTGACTGAAAGGAAACGGGAATAAAATGAAATGTACGTTTGTTCTTCAATTTGTCACTATCTTTTTTCGTAACAATAATGATAATAGTACAATATTATTACTATTATTACAATATTATTACCATGATAGTAGTAATAAAGCTGTTATCAATCGCTTTGACTAAATGTTATAACTTTTGGTCAATAGATATTTTAAATAGAAAACATTTAAACTATTTATATCGATTTTCCGATCTCGAAATAATAAGTCAAACAAAACGAAATGAGAAGCAACTAGATGAAAACTTATAATGAAAATCGAATAACACGAAAAACGACATTTATTTTCCATAAATTCATGTTTAAAATGATCTCCGTTTTATAGCATTTTTGAGGGGCAAACGGGCAGGTGAGACACAAGAGAGTATGCAGTCACCGCCGCCCTTGAACACTCCTAATTCCAAAGGAGTCACAAGCGCGTTGTTGGTGTCCTGGGTAGAAATAAGATATCTGATAGACGGGGAGTAGACTGATGTAAGGGGAATTGGGCTATAGGAATTCCTATTCACTAAACAAAGTCCAACAACAGAAGCTCTTATTTCACGTCTGCATTCTTTGAGTGTGTGGTACGTCACTTTTTGAGCCGGTCCATTTTAGCACAGCGGCTAATATTTAGTGCAGTCTGTATAAGGATATTTGTCAAAGAAAAAGTTAAGTTACGTTCAAACCTGTTAAAGTATGATTTTATTATAAAAATCTAATTCACAGTCGCCCTTTCTTTTAATAGAGCGATACTTTTAGTAAAGTACTGATTTGGAAAATGTTTGCTAAATCAATATTTTAACCCTGTAATAATAATATAAATCTTATATTTATTTATTTAATTTATAGTGAATATCTCTTGCAATATTCGTGAAATTTAATAACACGTAGTGAAATTTTTATGTCTTCAAAAAAACCTTTTATATATTCATTTATTACTCCAAGTATAATAAGCGAACAATAGTTCACAAAGTTGAAAATAACATAAAATTCCAGTGTAAGAACAAGACCGACAACTTATAGTGTTTATAGATTTATAGAAACGTAACTATGAAAATTTTCAATAATAATAACAAAGTTGCAGCAAAATAAACAATTTGTAAAGTTAACCGTAACAATTGATATATCATCCATACAATACCTGTTAAATTTAAAAATCAATGTGACAATCAATGTTTTTTACATGGGTGCCATTCGACAAACATTTATAAAGTTAAATACGATTGCGAGAACTTTTAACTACCTTTTTAATTTTCATACGTCTTAAATAATCTTGATAATAGTTATTAATATTATTGAGGCCGAAGTAGGTCCAAAGGGCTAATCGTCATATTAGATTTTTTTTTAGATTCCTCAGCAAAATTTTGTGATAGGAAGTTATATTTTTAACATCCAAATGCTTCAGCAAAGACCATAACATACACTTTTTACGTTCAACAATTTAGATGATCTTATCAATATAAAAAAATACGATATCTGCGTCTGCATCGATTTTTAGACGTAAAGGAAATACACGGATTGAAGACAGGAAAAAACGCCATGACGAATCACTAGTTACTTTTGTGACTTTGACATTACACAGATAAAACGCATAGTTATTTTTGCCGATTCGCGTCACTAATTGCGGCCGGCGGGTCGTGATGTTTTTGACAGTGTTAAGGTAGCCTTTGTGCGTCCATCTTTGTGTCGGACAAGTGGTCGCGGCCTCTGTAATTATTTTCAAGATCGGCATTTTTTTAATCGATCGGACATATTAATGTTTGCCTTCTTCGTTCGACTTTTATCTATATGCCATATTCGATTCTACATTGTATAAATGTTTGTCTATTGCTTGATGACCTATATGCGTATGATCGATGTCGTTATTAATTTTTTGGCTTAATACAATATATTTTTATGTCAATTTTTGAAGGTCTATGAGTTTGTCAGTGTTTTGTATGTAGGTACGTACGAAAAACAAAAAACTTAATAAATATCTATATTTAATCGAATATGTATTTGCCCTCATGCAATACGTTCGGTAACGCATATATGCTTTGCTTGTAAAAATATTTTGGTTTAGAGTCAAAATACTTTGATATTTCATTTTTCAGTTTCTGATTTTAATTTATTTTTTTCTATAATAAATTTCTACCGATCTCGAAACAAGCGGTAATCAGTTGGCGTTTTATTCGGGGAGCATGGCGGATAATGCATTATTTTCCAATTAGATTTCCTAATTTCATTTGTGATTGATTTCGCCGTACACGGTTAGGCTGTATC
The DNA here is from genome assembly GCA_005406025.1 of Eumeta japonica. Classification (NCBI taxonomy): domain Eukaryota; kingdom Metazoa; phylum Arthropoda; class Insecta; order Lepidoptera; family Psychidae; genus Eumeta; species Eumeta japonica. The sequence goes on from BGZK01000210.1 coordinate 260,984, forward strand.
ACAGAATGATGATACAACTTGTTTCCTAATTAGTGAAGCTGGGTGCTTTTTGACTAGTTCTGAGTTTAGTCTGAAAAACTTTTCAGTGTAGATTGTGGTGTTAATGGTGTACTTGGCTTCTAAAAATTCGTAATAGTCGATGCTGGCTTTGACCTACCAAATACAGAACATGAGCTTTTTCGCACGTATTCTTTTCTTTAGTGTTCATTCAGCTTGTTTGTTTTTATTATTTACTACCTTTTTCTTTAAAAGTTATGGAGTGCTATACACTTTGCATCCGCTGTTACTATAATGTTGAGAAATGAGCATCGATTTTAACGAGAAAGGATTGAGGCGTAGATAGTAATTCCCAGATATTTATTTTTTTGAGATACATATGTCACGAGGAACTCATTTTTCTAGTTTTTATATTTTGTCGATTTCTCATAGATGATGATGAACAGTCCCGTAAGTTGAATTTAATTTTCCCGCGATTTCATTACAGTTAATTATGGATCTGCTTCAACCAAAATGCGTAGGACTTCATTGTAGAATTCCACCAACCGAGGCCTAGAACCTAGAACGAGGTAAATCTCGCTCACTATCTGTACCTTTGTTGTATCTCTAAAGCTACTTTTGTGCAAATCTTTCATTAATAAAATTTTTACCATGTATAGTATTAAATATTTTCAGCTACCTTGGTTGTCATCTCCCCATATTTAAAAATCAGGCCAAGACCGTGCTCATTATAGAGTTTCGAAGCCATTATTACAAAGAAATGCACTACAGATGAAAAAAAAGCACGTTGTTACACTTTCCATGTGTCGCGCACTGAATAGTTATAAGCACTTTAGTCGTCTATAGAAAGAGAAGACTAGAAAAAGAAGTAAGTATGTTGACTATTACTATTAAACTAATGTAAGCTAAAGTGCATCAGCAATAGAGCATATCTTCATGGCACTTACGTCCTTTTGTTGTGAAGCGCAGTTTTTCGGCAATAACTCAAAAATAGTATACTCGATTGCGTTCAAAATAATTTTTGTTGAAAGTATTTATTAAGCGTTGTCTTCGTTTTTTTCTTTTCATATTTTTTGGACATACAGTTTAAAGGGGCGAAACAATTTTAGGGGTGATTATTTACAAAATTATTCACGTAATTAGAAAAACTGCTTAAAAACCGTAAAGTATTTTTAAAAGAACTGTAGAAATACTCGTATGTACCACACGTTGGTGTTTTCTGAAAAAAATTTTTTTTCGCTGTTACATACATGGAATGCCTTCCTAGGAATATTAATATATGTTATTTAAGTACGAACCTAAGTAGCGGCTAATACAATACACTTATACTCCTTATTTCGTCAATATATTTTTTTATAGTTTTCGAATAAAATGCCTGTGATGTACGGACGGACGGACGGACATGGTGAAACTGTAAAGATTCCGTTTTTGCCATTTTGGCTCGGAACCCTAAAAAGAAGTATAAAACATTTTGTTTATACTCATCATTGTTTTACATATTTGGAAATAATTCAAATTGTCTGCTCTCCTCCGAGGTTGTTTACAAAATGACGGTCGCCCAAATTTACAAATTTTCGCACAACTTACTCGATAACATATACTCGATTTTCAACAAGAACCATGATCTTATGGGCTGACCGGTTAATCATCCCAATACTGAAACACTCTCCTCTCGATCTTAGGGTCTAGGGGATTCAGCCTTAAGGCACCCTCAATAATGAGGTGACAACGACCGCAATCGACAGCTTAACAGCCTTAATACGTGTCTAGTTATAAATACGGAGAAGCGGTGTTTTAGGTTTTCATAACATAACCTTAATTCTCTGCCGCTAAAGTACATAATTGAAAATGGAAACTAAACCTACAAAAACAAATATGTAAAATCAATATTTCAAGATAACGAGGACAATTACCGGTGTATCGTATGAGAGGGAGAGAAGAGAGCTAGTGATTCGAAAATGAATGTATAGAAAATGAAAACTATCAAAAATTAGTCCCCAAAAGTTTAAAGTTTTAGAGAAAAAATTCTAAAAAACGGTTGACCCTGCAGGTCATCCTTGAAACTTCTTACTACTTTCGAGCTTAAAACGTTCAGAAATAAAGTACCAATAAGTTATTGAGTTCACCATGCTAAAAGATTGGTTTTAATATTATTATGTTTAATAAATATTGTTGTTAATTTTGTTGTAATATAGTTCTAATATAATGCAATCTCTTGAGCTCTCTAGTTCAAAAGTCTATAAATATATATATAAATGTTTTGTTTAATTTTTCAACTACTATATTTTTCGAATGCGCATTATGGCATTTTACATAGTTTTCTGAACAGAAAAAGATAATTGAGCAACAAACATTAAACCATCAAGAATTTTTTACGTACTTTGAAAAACCTTTTCTTAAGAATATTCCGTTAACCACATCTTTCGAACGAATCAACCTTTTTGATCTATATTAAAATGTCTCCGATGCTTTTAAGGAGAATAGCTGATTTGATTTTCAAATACTTCAGTAAGTGGTTCAAGAAAAATTAAAAAAAAATAACAAATGTTATAATATAAACTCACGCCTATTTCCTAGAATGTTAGGCAGAGACTATAGATTTCCACATGGTACAATTTTTGCATATCTTTCTTGTCTCATTGGTATCCATCAATGCCATACCCAGCTTTCACTGTCATACATAGGCGTAGGGATTAGGACCTCATTGTGAATAGTCAAGCGAGTGTTGTGAGACGCTTTTACTATTCATAATAGCGAGCAAAGCCTCATTCACTTAATTTCCCGCATTTCCTCTCTTTTAGCTTTATTTTCTATCTTATTTACCATCATTTGCTAACGGCCTACTCAAGTATACAAACTCTTTTTGCTTGTTCGACTTTCTCACCTTCCATAAGTATATCGCATTCAGTCGTGCTTTCGCCTCTTTCGAACACCATTACCTTATTCTTACCGATATTTACTTTCATACCCCTATTCTTAACAGAATTATTTTATTTACCATCTCCTGCAGCCCGCACGCTTAAGGCGCAAGGATTACTTGATCGTCGGCATAAAACAGGCATTTGACACATAGCTAATCCATTTTTAGTCTACATTCATACTCTTTCTAATCATACAGATAGCTATCCATGAATAGGTTAAATAGTCATGGTGAAGCTGTCTGACACCTCTACGGATATCAAACAAGTTAGTTTATGCCCTATTTATTCTGACGCAAGCACTAGAGACCCTATATAGGAATTGTAGTACCTGTATCAATCCTAATGATGCCATGCATGGCTTTTTTGGCCATTAGCCAAAAACTTTCCTGAAATGTTTCGAAAAAAAAAAATTTGGTCCGTACTCACCTCTTTCCGAAATCCCCCTTGTACGTCTCAAATCTTATTTTCAGTCTCATTCACAACTCTTTCCATAATGATTTTTTGCATACAGTTTGCCAACGATGTTAAGGAGGCTTATAAGACGGTAATTTGTGCAAACCTGCTGTGAGCCTTTCCCTTTATTGAGAGGTGCAATGACTGCTTTACACCAGTCATTAGGTACCTTATGGCTTTCCTAACATTGTTTTCCAACAAAGAGCTGGTACCGCAGACTTGCCACCTCCAGCACCCCTCTGCATTTCCAATGAAACTCTATCATATCCGCCAGATTTTCCACCTTCCATACATTTTAATTTCACTTTCATATCCATCATCAATCATACAATCAATTGCAGAAACTATGTCATCAGCAACTGTATCCTCACATTCAAAAACGCTTTCGGAAATAATTCTTCCACCCATCTTTCACATTATTTTCCTCATTCAATAAATGTCTATCACCGTCTCTAATCACATGCATACATGGTTACTCGGAATTATTCCTTTTTCTTCATGTCCAAAAATTTTTGGTTTGCCCGGAAATTGTCTTAGAATCTCCTACCATAGCGTTCCTTCATTTCATTCTTTCTTCTTTTCCCACATTCTTTAGCTCTCATTTTTGCGACTTTATACGTACTTTCATAATCTTTTAGTTTATTTTTAAAGATTTCCTTTCTTTGCACTCTGTGGTTTGCCTTTGCAGATAGTAAGTCCAGCTATGCTTTCTTCTTTTAACTGAGTACTTTTCTCACTTCGAAATTCCCCCATTTATTATCTTTCTTACTAACAATTTTTTCTCTTATTCACTCCACACACCTTTCTTGCTTCATCTACTAATACAGATTTCGTCACCTTCCATAATTCGTCATGTTCTAAACTTTAATACTGTTTTATTTGACCCAAACTGTCTTCAAATCGTTTTACATACTCATTTTACATTGTGATCCTGAAGTTTACCAACTTTTATCCGTTATAGTTCCGTAGTAACCATTTTCGTATAGCGACGCCATCGCTGGCATAAAGCCTTAATTCGACAGACCACTAAGAAGTAATCTGTACTAACGTTGACGCCGCAGTACACTCTCGTATCCACAATTTTGGTTCTTAACTGATCATGCACAATTACAAAGTCTATCATGCTTTTGTCTTGTCCTCTCCGCCAAGTATATGAGTGTATCCTTCTGTGGTCAAATATAGTGCTTGTCACACATAAGTTAAACTCTTGATCCAGTAGGAGAAAACAATTCTCATTCACTCTTTCATCTTCAAATTCATCTAAGACTTTCTCATATCCGTCCCGTTGTACATCCACCCAGCCATTAAAATCACCTAATATTATTATTCTTTCGTTTCTGTCACATTTCAGTAACAAGTTCCTTACATCAGCCATAAATTCCTTTCGCTCCTCGAGCAGTTTGGGCATATCTAGGGCGTATATGCCGGAAATAAAAATCCATGTCAGTCCAATTTTGATTCAGAGCCAGAGGGGCCTTGGACTTACATATTCGTAACCGTTTACAATTTCAGATAATCTTTCTGATAGGATAAAGCCAACACTGCCGCATCCTAATTGGCTCTGATCAACACCGAACCAAAAGTATCGAAGGATACGCGTTTGATGGCTCCAACACTAACTTTTCTTTTAGTCTCATTCACGCATAGAATATTTAGTCGCCTGTCTTTCATGAGTTAGTAGACATCATCGATTTTATCATCCATATCTTCACACACATTCAGAGTACCGAAACAACCTTCTTCAGCCCTCGTGTCGCCGCAATCGAACCTAGAGCTCCCGATTCCCCGGTACAGAAATTCGTTCTCCCCAGATACGATACGAACGCCCGGGATTAGCCTGGGGAAGGATTCTCTAGCAAACTTTGTTCAGGTAGACACCCTCTGGAGATTTAATTAAAAAAAAACACTTAAAAATTTTACGCCATATGAGTTCTCTTGAACAACTGAACAAACCAATAAAATTTTTATCCAGTTTACCGTAGTTGATGCAACTGTTTCGAGAAAAGAGCTGAAATTTTTGAGTTTTCTCAAAATCTACCGCGCAGAATCAGTTCAAGGTTTCAGGAAGCTTAAGTTGAGTAAACTTCTTTTGAATATCGTAAACACACACACACAAATACATGCACTCATAGAAATATACAGACATACATGCGCTGCTCGGAAAATGATCGAAATAGATTTATAGGACCCTAAAATGTCACGATTTTGTGAAAACTCGATTTTTGAAAATCGGACTGAAAACAGTCAATCAATCGTCATATCAATTTTATGAAAATTTTTCAATTTTCGTAGTGAGAAGTTAAATAAGAACAGGCAAACTGCAAAGCTATGTCCAAAATGGAATTGAATACACAATGGAATCGATATGGAAAATCATTCGTAGAGCACTGCATTGGAACTCTTCTCGAAATATATTACTTTGTTTTAATAATATGCCCAAATTGCACTTTTTCTTTACAATAATTTATACACGGTTTCTCATGTAAAAACTTATCGACATGACGATATATGAACTGAACTTCTTCTCGCGATCAATATATTTAAAAAATACTTTAGTTATATCTGTAGTTAAAAAAACTTTATATATAACTTTTATTGGTTTTATTCGTATTAAGTTTGACTAAAATCTTGTGTTCCGAATAAGAAGGGTGTCACTAAGTTGCAGTTTTTATTTTTATTGCGTGTTTGTATATATATTAATATATTTTATTAGATGTATAGAACAAATAGCAAAAAAAAAAAACTTTACTTACAATTTTCGATTTGTTTTATTGTTTTTGATTAAAATACTGTGTTTAAAATGACTAAGTTCAGTTTTAATTGTGAGATATGAGAAATTTATAATTTTTCAGATAACCGATTTTTATATCTTCTTTTTTTGCTCAAAAATAATATTTGATACTGCAGCAACTACTTAAATCGGTTACTTAGTTAAAGATATATATTGTTTTCATTATTTTTATACTTGGGGCGCACTATTTTGGAAAATGGCCACTGATATAAACAATATTTAAAAAGTAATTATTACATTTGAAAATGGAACTCTTTGGCTGTAGAAGACAGTTTGTTTCATCTTTTCAATCGTTTTTACATTGTGGGTCATTTTAAAAATTTCCTGCCTTCATCACTATGGACTTAAATGTGAAAATTTTCGTACTATGATTTTCTACGATTTTAAGTGTAATTTGATAACTCAGCAGAGCCTCGCTCAGCTTCGAATTACTATTGGCGATGAAACACCATGCGAGACGACTATTTATAACTGGTTTCAGAATTCAAATGCTGTCGCGGCAATCTCAGTGACGGATTTTGTGATCGCTGTGAACAACAAAAACGTCGATGCTGCGCACCGTATGATCGAAACAGACAGGTATATGACCTAATATGAGATTTAGGCGTCTTTAGGTATAGGCATGAGTCAAATACAATAAATTCTACACCAACATTAGGGTATGAAAAAGAATTTCGTCACGATGAATCCCACACAATTTGACTGAGGCTTAAAAAACGGACTGCGTCAATTGATGGAATGTCATGCTTTCTAGATTCAAGGAAGGGGCGTCAAATTTGCCGAGGACATAGTAACAGATGACAAAATATAGATTCATTGCTACAATCCCAAAACAAAACAGCAATCGACCGTATGGGTCTATCGAGATGTGCCAAAACCAACCAAAGTGGCGTATGAGCGAAGTGCCTCTAAGCCGATGATTGCTTCTTTTTTTAATAATACTGATCACGTGACTACCGTTGTTTTGTAAAATTGTCGTATCGTGTAATGTAATAAGTACATGACCTTTTATTTTCCGGAAATTAATGACGAACTCCATAAAAATAACCGTAAATGTCGTATATATCGTTGTCCATACGGTCACACGATGAAACAGACAAAAGGAGTTTTCTCCTTATGAACATAGAACTTTTGGAGAATCCTGCATAAACTTCCGGCCTGTCACCTTCTAACTTTTTTTTGTTGGTAAAAATTAAGTATCAATTACGCAGTTTAACGATTTTCATCACCAGAAGAAGCTAACAAAGAGTATGAAAAACATGTTTCCGAGGTCACCAGGGAGGAGTGGCATAAATGTTTTCAAAATTGGTTTATCCGCATGAAAGAAAAATAGCATTTATGCTAACGCAGAATATTTTGAGAAACAATAATTTCATTTTTCGATATTGATAGGAATTTTTTCTCATTCTGCCAGAAATTTTCAGTGCGCCCTACGTAGGGTAATTCCAGAATAAATGCCCTAATGGGATAGATGCCTCGATTTCGATTTTTACTAGTAAGCAAGACTATGGGACCAAAATTACACTACGTAATGGCAAGCGCCCTCCCCGCAAGCCTTAGTGCCGCTGCGATCATGAGTAAGAGAATACGCGTTTCATCCGCGAGGGCCAAAACCTTCCACGGCGAGATTTCATAGAGCGTGAAAATTGTATTCATAAGTATTTGTTTTTGAATAACTTTAGACTGGCTTATAATTTACGTCTTTAATTAACTTATTTGGTTACACTGAAGCTTAGTCTGCATGGATTAATATATTTTATCATTACTTAATTTATCTTCGAAAAGGGCATCTATCCTCAACTTGTTTCAAAGATTTTTTTTGTTGCAGAGGGTCGCAATGCCTCGTAAATATAAGAGAAAACAGTGGGTTGTCCCGCGTAACATCGCCCAGTCTGAAGAAAGCTTGCTAGCAAGCTTCGAGGAAATGAAGAAGAGGGAAAAATGAGTCATCGAAGTATCCAGAACATATGGAATACAGTCTAAAACACTAAGACTACGTTTAGCTAAGGATGACGAAAAACAATTGACCCTAGATAGTTACATACATATTGATTGGTACCTATTTAGTAAAGTTTTCTCTGTATTTGCAAATTAAAGCAAAATCACATTGTATATGGAATCGATTGATCAATCAAAAATCAATCAAAATTATCTTCATTTCGTAGGTAATGAAATTACACTTGAAATCGTCATTAATAAATTCATTCTTATGTCTAGTATTAATGTTATGGATGTCGCTCCTTTTATGGAACGATTTTATACTTCTCTTGACATATACCAGGTGTTCGTATATATATTGCGATGCTAAGGTTAGGATATTAATTTACTTAAATTTTTCTTTGAGAGATTGAACTTCTATAATTTGTTTCAGGAAAACATCTAATACTAGAATTCGAAATTGAGAAGAGGCTCGGGGCTCATTTATTCAAACTAGGTTAGGAGGATTTCCTCCAGATAAAAGCGCGATACGTAAATTAGTGTACCAATTGCTAAAAAGTTAGAACTGGAGCATAATTTCAATGACGAAAATGAAAATGCTGAACATTCATGGTTTCAAAGTTTTATAGAGACAAATCCTGTAATATCTTTACAACACTTTAAAGGTTTGTTTATTGCGAGAGCGAAGGGTTTAAACAGGGAGGAATTTAAAAACCTTTTCGCATTGTTGACCAAAATTCTGACGGAAAACGTTCTGCTGGATAAACCGCATAAAATATTTAATATGGATGAATCTAATATCCAATTCAATAACAAATTCGGCAAGATTATTGCAAAAAAAGGAGTAACAGACGTAAAATTAGTAACTTTTGCCGAAAAAGGTGAAACAATTACTATAGTCGCTTGTTGCAAATAAGAATAAAACAGATAAGAAAACTATTTCTTGTACTAAAACAAAAAACAAATCTAGCTCTAGTAAGAACAAGGAAAATAAGGAAAAAAAAGAGATACAAAAAACAAAGAAAAAGGTTCCAAAACCATGCAGTTTAAATAGTGAAATAGAAGAATCTGATGATGATTACTTAAAATTAACGAAAGAAAGACGAATCAGGAAAATACCATTAAGATATATAGTTATGGCAGCGAAAATGAAAAAGAGACAAGTAATACGAAGACGACGAAGGGGAAAACTATAAAAGGAATACCGGTTAAAAAAAGTAAGCAACCTGATTCAACGAAAAAAGACGAAAATGTTTGCGTAGAATATTTTAAAAATTATAAAATTCTACTAAATTGAAAGTAGAATGGATTCAATGTAAAATGTGCCAGAAATAGCTCCATGAAATATGCACAGCTTTCAAAAATTACTGTTCAAGGTACGGTAAAAGCTCTCGCATTGTAAACGCAAAGTGTATGTCTCGATAACTAGATTTCTTAATTAGGTACGTTTGATAAGAAGGGATACGATAATGATAATCTCTTTTAACATTTTTGTTGCCAAAGGTGATTGTGATCTCAAGAAATGTTAATAATAATATTAAAACTTATAGGATTGTTTAAATAACTGTGTTTGATATAAGACAAGTAGAAGTTGCTTTATGTCGTAGGTTTAACCTACCATTTGTTTTGGTTGGTTTATATAATAGTTTTCTATGAATACAAAAGATTGATATCTTTTAATTTAACTTGTTTAATTTCAAAAGTGCTGACTGACTCGTTTTCAACGTGTCGTCTATCCCCCACGGTAGGCACCTATCCCATTTATAAGGGTTCAAAAAAAGTACGATTTACACAAAACCCATATTATTTACATTAAAATATACAATAAAATACTAGATTAAGGACCATAGTTATCATACGCATTGCATGCATTGCTATAAAATAAGAAATTTTTGAATAAAAACTATTTCAGAAAGTGGGGCATCTAATCTAGAATTATCCTATCTCACGGTTCTAAAGGAGAACACTAACAATTTTAACCTTGAAGAACTTAAAAATACCCAAGCTGTTTACAGCAGGAAATTTTCGGGCTCGCTTGCGAGGTCAGCCGTTAACTTGCCCAGATTTTTTTTATAGGTGTAAATTGTCGAAACAATGACAAACAGTACTCGTGATTAATGTAATACAGTAAAAAAATCTATGCTTACAATTTTTTTCTACAAGTAACGTCTTATTCAACCTTTAAAATGTTTAATGCCCACTTGTGATAATGAAATGTTAATTATTAGATAACCCTTTTTTTTGGTTAAACATCATTTGTCATAATACCGGTCTCGGTAGTTTTTGTGAATAGCTCTGTTTTTTTTCTCATTATTATTTCTTCCACGTGGACTGATAATATTTTTAAGTGCGTTCGCTTATTCCGCCAATTACATTACGGTCCGGCGATCGAATGTTTGTCGTACAGCGAGGCCATACGTCAACAAAATCCTGATTGGTCATCGCAATAAATGGTAACGCGTTGTCGGCTCATTATAACTCTATTGTTGGCTGCGATTTTTGTTATACGTTTCCTGTGGAAACTCATAATTGTCGTTTTATTACGAAGCTGTTATCCTAGTAGCGACATTTGTTAAGACTTTCCGGTACTACGTATATATATACATTTTTTCTTATATATTTACCATATTTAATTTCTATCCTTGAGTGGAGTGTATTATTAAAATGAGACAATTTTTATGTATAAGTGCTTACCTTTCATCTCAACATCTACTACCTCCACTTTGCGACACAAGACTAACCCGTGGCTCCACCCGCCTGGACATATAATTAATTCTCGATTTTCTATATCGAGTAATCTTGCTATCATTGACACCGACACTAATCCTGTTTTCGATTTGAGTTCCAATTCCACAGTTAGTTCCGATTCGGTTTTTTTTTTATTTATTCCCATCCTACGTCCCTCTCTCTTTTCCAATCGCGTTATCGCTCTCGATTTCAATATCGATACCGCTCTCGATATCGATTCTGGTTTCTTGTAAATTAGGTATTTTACAGGTGCACGTTAGTAGAATAAAATATCGTACTGCATAATCCAGAAAATATTTGTCAGTGTGTCGAATTTCGTTTAAATGTGTCCAGTTGTATAAACGCAATTCCGTTTCAAGCAACCAAACATCGTCATGAAGTATCACATACAATAATAGGATATAGTACTGACAATACATATAGTGTAAAAACCGTGTCGTTTGATTTAAATTATTAAGAATTTCTTGTTATTAAGCCACAATTATTAACTATACAGTTGCAATCGATCTCAATTTCCTACACCATATCTTCCCTTTCTCTGAATCAACATCACCCACTTTAACACTTTTTTAAACAAAGCAAATAATAATATCGTCAACAAACTAAAATAAAACCAACTCTATTTAAACGTTCTAGTTATAAGGAGTTATAAATTTTAACGTACGAAAATACAATTTCTAAATTGTATTTTCAGGCAAACAAAGAAAAAGTAGCTTATTTCCATTCCTTGATATCTGTCTCTCTGATCTGATCTATATCTGATAACTATCTGCGTGCCAAATTTTATCAAAATCTATTTAACGCCAGTAAAAACGTAACAGACAGACAGACACACTTTCGCATTTATAATATTAGTACGGAATGATCTAATATTATATTAATATAGTATTACGAAATCTGCTGTGCATGCATTATATTTTCGAGGTTATATCAATTGCGGGCGTTAAAGACTAAAAAGTGAATGCAGTGTTCTGGTTGAATCTACTTAAATAATAAAAAAAAAACAGTAGATATGTTAAAAAGAGTTTCAATATTTACATGAAAAATTAAACATTGAAATTTAACACTCCATTCTAAAAATGGAGAGTGTTAAAAAATACTAAATGACCTTCGAAAAGTGTATGAATAATATTTTAGAATTTTCGACCTTTGTACACAAAAAATGAAGTTATTATCAAATAACTCAAAATATTAATAACTAGTTTCCATCGGCAGCTCCGCCTGCGTGCACGCATAATTGATTTCTTCGTTATGTGTATCGACTGCCTACGCTCTCAGTCATGATCGCGATCCTGCTCTCGATGCCGATTAGTGTCATTCTCGACCATGGTCCATCTGCCAAGTCTGATTTTGGTTCTACGTCTCATTCCGATTCCAGTCACATTATTTTATTCCAGTCCCACGCTCGATTTGAACCCTTGGTTCGTTCTAGATTTCGATCGCTCCCGGTTTAGAATTCCGATTCTTCTACTCGTCTCGCTTACTACTCAAATTCCGCTAACGGTGACGGATCTGATTTGGACGAAGCCAGAGCAAACGCTGTTACCGAAATAAAATGTCTTTGACAATTTTAATAGGGACTGCACTAATATATGTCGCAATTATTTTGACTAGTAAAAATGTCGATAAAAATATATAAGCTACTTGGAAAATATAATTTATTGACAAGATTTTCGTTAACTATACCTTTTGAATAAATAAACCAAAATCATTAGGGCTTATAGTTTTCGATACAATATAATTAGTAATAAAGCTGATTATCACGTAATCAATAAATACAAAATATTATTATAAAGTTTTGTATTTATTAGAGGATTATTTTTAATATCTCTTATTTATTTTATGAAATTATTAGATATTATTTTTATTTTAATTTTTCTTATGTAAATGGTATTTTGGACTGATTAACTTTGCGTTTATCTCGGCGAAACTTTAAAAAGACATGGTTTTATTCTGATTTATTTTAAAACGTTTGTATGAACTTGTGTTATGTTTTTAGTGTCGGTGGCTCGTGTCATTTTATTAATAACCCCACTCAGCTGAGTTCCTCCACAGAACTTTTATTTTAGAATTGAAATTATTGGACCTTAAGTCCTTCATGCTAACCTAAAGTTAGGGCCTGCTAACTATTGCTCGTCACCAATGGGCTGACACGGTCGAGGAGCGATATAGGAACGTGGTACAACTCGAATGGTTTTATTTAAGTTCAACTCTCTGTAGTCAAAATCAAACCCAGCACTTTATGGCGAGAAAGTGACGCTCTCAACCAATACACAACCACTGCTCAATAACGAGATTTTTAGAAGTCAAATATTATTTTCTGTATCTGACCTGACTGTTTTGCTTAAGGGCGTTTATGGTGTGCAAAAATAAAATAGGGTTATCAAACCACAGGTAATTTCCCGCAACTTTCGTAATTTTAGCCTTCCGTAAGAGAAATAGAGACAAATTGTGATTTTCAGGATTTTTAAAATTTGATGAATAAAATTTAGGAAATGGTAAAAAAACCTATATTCATTAATCATTCTGGTAGTTTCTGGGAATCAATCTCATAATTTTATTGTTTTTAGTCACTGCAGGTTTTTTATAACCCTATGAATAAATTCTTGACAAGATGTGTTCTTTATTTTATACGGTATCAAGAGCAGAGCCTTAAGATAAGCTATATAAAAATAGTCTGTTTTTTTTATTCCACCCTTTTATTAATGAAAACAAAAACTGAAAGTTCGTAATTTGTCCTTTTATTACAAAACACACGATAGCGCAATTTTTTTTTGAATTCTGGCAGTTTATACAAGTTTATGGTTTTTAAAAAATAAGTTTCCGTCAGTTCATTTTCGAGAAAGTTTTCTATTTTTTTCGGCATTTGCGTGCATTTGTAAGTGCTATTTTAAAGTCATATACATTTCTAGGTTTTATTCAATGGCTGGAGTAAAGTATTTATGCTGTGCGAGATCTTAAACCTAAGCACAAGGTACATGTTTCGACAATCCCACAGCCTTCACACACTGTATGATCACCGTATCGCACACACTCAGACAAAATATTAAGTAAAGTCGGGGATATTATAACGAAAGCTCATTATTTAATTTGACAACCTTAGCAGAAATCCAATTTGTTATTGAATAAAATCTCGATGTGAATACATCTATATCCGTATTAAAGTCCTACTGAAGTTTACTCTAATAGTTTATAGCACCCATTCTAGTTAATCAACAATTTTGAAATTTCACAAAATTGTTATTTTTATATTCAATTAAAATGTTATTGTAATCAATTATCCCAAAAGTTAAATGAAAATAATATGATATTTGACTTTACAAATACCGTATTTAAACATTATTTATTAATTAAAGAGTATGTTGACTTATTTTTTTAGGTAATTACCAAATAATAACGTTTGAAATCACCAATTAGACAAAGAGAACACTAGGAAAATGACGATAATGTGCCAAAAATATATAAAAAATATGATAAATACCGTTTTGTAAGAAGTGGATGACAGAGAATATTTGACGACAAGCAATTGTTTTTTAACTGATTTTGATTGTACATCTGCTATGATGTCTAATAGTCAGCTTACATATTTCATTAATATTACTTTCCGTTTCACTCAACTACCATACTGTCAATAACCTCATTAAGATGTTATGGATTATTTTGTGCTTTGTTTGCTTCCCTTTATAAGTTCATCGGCATCAGTTCCAATATAAAATGGCTACGAAGTTACTAACTTTGAAAACCTTGATGTCCTATGGAACTGGTTATGTTTTTTGTAAAAAGTCTACTTGTCGAATCTTCGTAGACATATACATTTTTTTGTTGTATAGTTAACAGAATAAAAGCTGACTGTTCTACTTCTAAAGCATACCTTTGTATCTCCATAATCATTCTGTTTTAGATTGAGCATTAGGGATTCCCAATATCATTGACCCATTGACCTGTCGTCGTCAGGGTTCAAACCCGGACTTTCTAGTTTGAAGACCACGCTCTTGATCACTCAGGCACCACTAGCACAATGTTGTGAATTTCGCTTTACATAAAAGTCATCAATCAACTTCCGTTGACGTTGTTCCTTGACAGTGATCACTCGGAAAAAGCGTTGTTTCCCAATACAATTTCAACTACATTATATAGAAATTAATTGTTTTACGCAAAGCCTACTTTTTCAAACATGAATATAGTTAGTATATGCTGATCACATGGAAACTAATAGAATAATAAAATTATAAATAATCAGCAATAGATATAATGCGACAGCCAGTGGCTGTTTCAGCCTAAGTTACTTCTATAAACCTTAGCACTCAGTAAATTAAGGTCTCTCGTAGGCTTACTGAGATAAGCGTGCATTTACCAGGGTGCCGCTAAAGTGCTTTCGTGCAAAGTGAAAGAGTTTTTATTTTCTTATGACGCGCCTCGGCATACTCATAAATCTATAGCGGTTTGTCCGCCCAGTGTGACGGTTCCGAGCGAGCTGCCGCGTCCGCCGGTCGCTGCCCGCTGAATAATTCATGCGCACAATGGACTTGTGTAATTAAATGTCTTATGGCTGGAAGGGAGATAGGTGATAAAAACGACAGAAACCTTCCGGTGTCGGCGACGCGTCGTGGACACGGCGGAGGGCTCTTTACAACTTGCGACTGCAACGTGCGCGCTGGCCGGACGACGAAGTGTCCCGTAGCGGTCGGACTAGTCGTGATGACGATGATACAATAAACACGTTTTTAATGATTATTAGTTTTTTCTTACTCAATAAAAACGTAGGAATAGACTAAAAGGGGTAGAAATAACTTTTACCTTATTTCCCCCAAATTCTTATTGTTTCTCTAGTCTTGTCCAATATTCTGTGAGATTTGATTAATTAAGTATAAATCGACAAATGTAATAACGATTGATTGATTATAGGATCAGCAGTCATATACCAGCGTGGTTGATAAAAGACAGGAAAGTCAATCACAGGCGTGTACCTAGGCTCTAGGAAATTGTAGTTAATTGTTATATTCAGGCTACGCATAAACGTTAGGCATCGAGAGATGTAGTGTAATGTAGTGAACAGGAGAGGTGATTATAATGGTTTTAATTGTTATGATAGCGTTTTAATAGTTGAGAGATTATACAATACTTAAGTTTCAGAGAGAGAGAGTACTGAGATATGTTTGCTGTTTTATATTAATTTAAAATATGCTTAACTATTTAAAGAGTAAATAATATCACATTAAAAAAATATTTTTAAATATGCGTCTTATTCGAAATTAGCGATAAACAGAAAAAAATAGATTCTCTTATAGCAAAATGAAGCTGTACATATTTTTTGTATTGTTTTTTTATTTTTACTTTTAATTTTTGTATGCATGAATTATGTTGTTTTTCTTTGACATAAATATTTTGATATTATGTGAAAACAAAACACATTAATATAAGCATACTAATTTTCAACATTGTTGCTTTGAAATTAATGATTATATGAACTGAACGTTCAATGTTATTACAAAGTCAAAAATCTAAGTACCAGTTTTTTAGGGTTCCGTACATTTGATAACGAAATATCATAGTTTATTGTATCGAGTACACTTACATTTCCTAATTATACTTTTTTGTCAAAGTCTACATCATAGGGTGTACAAGTATTGCTTTTATAACTTTGGATATGAAGCGGCACTCTACCGATCCTAAATCAAAGTCGTCGTAATGAATGGGTGCATTTAAAGCTTAAGTTTGTAATTACAATAATTGATCAGCGGATCGAGAGCGGCCGGGGCGCAATCATTCGCAATTTTCTTTTAATCGTCCGAGTTTAAAGCTGGATCACTAAACGCCTACCCCCGAGACATTTGGACTTGTGTGATAATGCCGGAGCGAACGCCAGAAATTTGATAATTCGCGGTTAGAAAACGATCTTTTTAATAATAACTTTGGGACGGGACGCGCTGCTCTTGCAGGAAGGGACACGAAAGCAATGGAGTCGAAACGTTGTGAAAAAATATAGGAATGAATACTATAATAGCTAAATATGCTTGACATTACGATAATTAAATATATACATTAACTATACTATGAATATTATATTCATCTAAAGTCTCTCTATGATTTACTCTTTATACATGAAATTTGTCCTAAAGATTCTATGTCGAAAACTGATTTGTTTACATGTAATGGCATAGAGATGTAAGGAAAAAGTTGAAATTAGACATAAATCGAAATACTAGTTACAAAAAATGTCATTGTAGTTAATATATAACTGTTAACATAAGGGTAGTAGAATACAAATCACATTAAAAATAACTTTAGTAAAAAGAATTAAAATATTTGTTTATGTTGAACATATGGTTGTAATGATCAAACTGTTTTTAGGTCAATTATAGTACTAATTTTTTTCCGTGGTTTTGCTTGCAAGGTTCCATAATTACTACAGCTTTTGTACTTCTTCTGAAATCCAATCCAGTTTTGGTTCCATTATAGAAATATAACTCAGATTATCGGAATGTTAGTCCCGATCTTGATAACAAGTAGAACAACACAAAAAGCAGTAACAATGTTGGAACATTAAAATAAGGTTTTCCGAAATTTTTCTTGTTCCACATTACAAAAGTATGCATAAATTCGCTATAAAAGTTCGACTTTCTCAATAAGTACAGAGAATCTTTCAGGAGTGAAATAATCGTAAATGTAAGAAGTATGGACGGCTCCACAGCTCTCCGGTGCGGCGCGTCGCTAGGGCTCCGAGACAACCATTTATCACGCGCACGTCAAAATCTAATTGTACCGAGTCGCTAACTATCGCATTGTAACCATAATTACGCCCTTATTTTTTACTAAACGCATTAAATGGATAATTTTTGGGATTCCTTTGACTTTTTTTAGATAAATGTTTTCGTGTCGCAATTAAATAAAAAAAAAGACTAAAAAATGTCTTTTTAAGTCATTTCGCGGCCGTATAGGTTCACTGTATATGTATAATTAGTTTTGATTTATGAGTTCTTATTTAATTTAATTATTTCTAGTGAACTATTTAAAAATGAGTATTAGTTTTAGGAAATGAAATCGGTAAACTACTATGAAGAAATGGTATTCTTTCGTTGCACCGAAAAGAAAAACGTCTTCATTACGAACTTTCCACACGAATAACGTTTAATCTTCTTCATTCGTAGTAATAATTACCAGTGTAATGAAGATATATGAAATTTACTTCCAGATGTGTTCTCTCAGTATACCATACTGATTTGACGCTTGATAAAATTATATACCGGGAAGAAACGGTAGGCGTTCTCGACGCATAGGCAGGGGTTGAAGTTGGCCATACAGAACAACCTCTAGCTACCAACTAACCATCCGGTAAAACTGTATAAAAACTGATTAGATAGCCTTTTGATGCTAAGGGAAGTGCGGCGGGCGGAGAAACTATCAATCACTCAGTGTGGAACGACTCTAATTATAGGGATTAGGATCGGCGTTTGTTGGTCTCAGGTAATGGCCTCGGACTGGGGTGCTTTTGATAGGCCGAAAAGCTGTCCTGCTCGGTGCGCGGGCGCATGATTACGTTCTTCGCTATCGTTGGGATCTTTTATAATGCGGTCGTGACGCGGTAATTAAATAACGTTATTGTAATCGAAGAGATTATTAATAATTATCATCGTGGTAAAGATTTATTCTAAATTAAATTTTCATACGCGATTGTAGTTTTTCAAAATAAAATTTAAAAGTTTGCTTTACTTTTTAAAAATAAAGCAATAATTTATTTTATCAAAACTCGCATCAAATCATCTTTTTATCATTAAAATAATATGAACATGTATCAGTAAACCTTATGAGATAAAAGAAGTCAGTTCGGTTTATGAAACTCCATAGATTTCATTTTACAAATACTTATGTAGCAGAATATTTTTTTTAATCAAATAATAATATTTTTATTTAAAAATCTATCTATGTGCTTGGGGTGACACGTTTCAATCGTCACAATGTATTTAAAGCGAGACAATTTTGTCGTATTACTCCTTCTTTTTTCGTATTTCTTCTGTCTTATTTCCATATTATTTCCATTTCAAGTATGGAAGCGAGCGATTTTTCATATTCGTATTTAATGTAATCATCCAAGTATGGTGTTCAAAAATATACCATTAATAATAAAATAACACTTTTATTTTAACATAACATATAATAACATAAGCATATTCCTTATATTCTTTTAGAATATATATATAAGAATACCAATAAAATTTAAAGGTCCGCAGTTAGCTCGCTGAAGTCATTACCACTTGGTAACGTCTTGTATACGTTTCTATGGGTTTTCACCCATACAATTTTTTTCCGTCTATAACTCTTAAATAAAAGTCGGAATTCACACACTTTCTCTTAGAAAAAACATCCGTATTGCAATCACTACAAACTGAATGCAACGAAACAATATCGGTCAATACAATTCATCCGTAAAATGTCCAACGAGTAAATACAGGCCGCCGGGCCGGGTCTCGACGGCGACGAGCGGTCGACAGTTGACAAATAGGCGCGTCGGCGGCGCGGGCGCCGGCCGGCGGACGTGTCGGCGGTGGCCGGTGTCGCGCACGCGTCGAGGCATTGTCGCCGCGACGGTGACGGATGAGCCGGGGCGCCTGCGCGGCACCGCGCCGGACTACGGCGGTGGCGTTTTCACTGATGTCGGTCCGATTGGACGTCATCAATAAAATTTGAGGCTCGTTTGTCGGGATAGGATTTGATGACGGAATACGTGGCGCACCCCGGTCCGGTCGATTTAAACGTATAAACCTATGTCCTGGGAATATTTTGAAATGCGTGTGCGATGAGGTATTGATATTAGATACGTAGTAGGAATAAAAAAGCGAATGGTGTTTATTTACCCGATTACGGTGATTTCTTTATTATTCCTTTGTTATTAAATGATAAATGTGAGATGTGATATATTATTTTATGAATATGCAATGTTGCGATATGAACCATGTAGTAAACAAACAATACGCTTTCAAATACATATCTAAGTGGGTGCAAGTTTCCGATGTACAAAATATAAACATGACTTGGTATTTATAATTGTTTGAATGTATTATCAAATTACATATACAGAAAAGACGAAAAATTAGAAAAACAAACAGTTTTAGAAAAAGAAATAATATGACACATACATGTTTAATTATATACCGTTTTGTTTTATAACATTTATTAAGAAATTGAGTCGGTACAGTTTTCATTAAATAATAAGAAAAAAAAAGCGGATAAGTGTGAGTTAAACTCGCGTAGAGATAGTTCCGTACGATGAATATGTTATCTACCACATTTTTTTAAATCTAATCCTTTGATTGTGGTTGCTAAAACAAATGTAAATATCACACTTACCATGTTTTTTTAAGATCATTGGCTTGTTATATGTTTTTCTGTGATCTATAAGTAAAAAACTATTGTTCGTACTTTTTGTAAAATTTTAGGCTCAATAACACAAACTCTTTCAAATGATATGTCAAGAAGTAAAACTTGCAAAAGTTTTTTTTTATGTTTTAGTTTATCCTCCAAAAGTGACCCGCATATTCAAAATTTATTTATTTAAATTATGTACTTGATTTGGCCACAAAAATTCATATATATTATAGCAACATATCGGTTTAATAAATTCGGAAGTAACTTGCTGAAACAGACGGACAGAGAAACACACAAGTGATTCTATGAGGATTCAGTCTTTTGACGTGACAACGTCTTAAATTAGGTTGCGGCTGGGAGTCACTTTGAAAAAGTGTAACGCTCGGTAACGTAACGATGAGTCACCGAACGAGAGAGGCCCGCCGAATGCCTTGCGTCTCTCTCCCACTCAACTATGATCGGTCTGCCGCGCGCTGCGCTAGAGAATTAGTGCATAGCTTGCAAATGTATTGCAAGTTATTGTATGTATATTTGTATATAAATACGTATGTATGTGTAAAGGTAAAAATAAAATTTTGTTAATATGAAATTCAGTGCGAGATTCTTTGTATAAATTAATGTTTTAAATATAATTCTTTGTATAAATAAATGTTTTAAATTGTTACTATTATTTCATCCTTCTTCCTACTATACGAATGAATATTCACATTAAAATGATTTTACCATTCAAAGTCGTTGTCACGTAAAACTTTCGCCCGTATACCGACTTTACAGGCAACCAAATTTTTTCATTTATATACGCCAAGCCTATAAGATACTTAAAAAAATAAAACTAACGTTTTATTTAAACGTTTCCATAAATCAATCATAACCGTCGACGGTTTATACCAAAATTATAAATAGAGCAGAAGAATTTAGATTGTGTCTGTGTGGCTGTATACTTATCGAGCCATGTTTTGCGACAGTCGTTTATTTGATAAAGTAAACAGAAATTCAGTGTAAATTGGACTTGGAAATGAATTTTAAGTCAAAAACATATATTATAATACGGAAGCATCGTAAACGTTTTTGGAAGAGAATGTCTTTAAGACCCGCCACTCAGGTGTTACATAGAAAAATAATGAACAATTGATAGAAATGTCAACATGTTTCCTTTAAAATGAAATGATCGTCTAGCGGTAGTTCGAGGTGCAAAATAAAAAAAGAGCGAAAATGTAATTTTTTCAGACGTTTTCGAACAATTTCTCAAAATCATAAAATCACGATCTCAGAAAACATTGCTTTATTGGGGTTTAATAATAAACATAGAAAAATTATATTAATAAAACACATCAAGTAGGAATATGTTACTTATAATAAAATTTTGGCCGTAACTCCTTGGACGTAACCGTACAATTTTTGAATACCCCATATTAGAAAGCAAATATTAAATAACAATTTCTATGTCAAGCTCCAATTTCGAATATTTTATGAGATATAAAAAAAGTCACAAAACGTAATAGCTGCATTAACATCTTTCAAGTTTGATTTTACGTATTACTCACATTTGTATCAAAATACATGGTCAATTTGAAAATCTTTAGAAAATGAAAAACTGAGCAAATATATAGTTTTTATTTTCGTATGGAGCCACTGCTTCCTCGGCATCCGTGAACGTTAGGTCTTTTATTTTAGGAAATAAAAGTTGCATGGTGCGCGATCGGATCTGTAAGGTGGGTGAACCAGTATTTATATACGTAACGTTCCCAAATAGTCAGTTGTTTATCTGGCTGTATATGGTGAGGCGTGGACATAATGAAGGAGAATCCTATTGTGAGGTCGTTTTTCCCGAACTTTTACCAAAACATGAGGCGAAAATTTGTTAGTGTACCAGTCGGCGGTGACTGTTAATATATCTTATCAAAAAATTGTTGCATAATGACCTATCATTCTAAAAAAAGAGGTTACCATATTTTTTCTGATATTTCGACCTTGTTTTACTTCAATAGGCAACTCTTCGAAGAAAACAATAACTGATCAGACTGTCTTTTCGTTTCGGAATCGTAACAGCAAATCCAGTTTTCGTCCCGTATAACTATGTTGTATACAGCATTTGAGTCTCCACCGGCAAATCTTTCCATTAACCTTTTGCATTAGTCTAATCGCGACACCAATTAACACGATGGAGTTTTTAGCTTCTTTCGAATTATAACGTACCACCTAATACATAGCTTCTTGAACACTAAATTTTCATGAAAAGTTTTATCACTTAACTCATATATACGGATGCCTAAGCTTGTCCGAATTTACTAGGTTACTCGTTTGTTATTGTCTATCATAAGCCGCATAACACTGATGCTGTTTTTCAGCTTCACACAGATCGTCAGTCGGATTGATGCGACCACGTTTGAACTCGTTAAGCTAGTTAAAAATAGTGGCAAGGGATGGAGAATCATCATGAAAGGCGAACCGAGGTTTGTTATAACTTTCTAGTTGGCTTAAATGGCAACCAAAAGTCATAGAAAATCAATGCTCAAAAAAATTCTGGTCTTAAATTCATGCTGAAGTTAGACAAACGATTTTTTTTTGCCGCCAATTTGTAAAAACAATTGTTAGATGAATGAAATATACATATTGAGATTAGTAAAGAGTTCCATTTCTTAAAATTGAATATGATTATTTATTTTTTAGTTCTAAGTTGCCAATTCTAAAAATTTTAAATATCTCTCTACGCAACACGACATTTATTTCGAATTCAAACTTAAATACTTTGTGTTACATTCATTACATTCGTATTGACGGGTCTATGAAAATTAGTTCTATTAAATTCAATTTTTTTTCTTGTTTGTGTCGTGAAATATTTCCAATGCGGTTTTAGTAGGTTTTAATAGGAATCTTCACCGAATCTCAAACTCGGGTTACAGGCGATGCCATGGCAACAGGCTGGTAATAATTGAGACAAAGGGCAAAGCGGTCGACCCTTGTAGAGTGCATGGGTGTGGCGGGACTCTAAATTTGCGCATTGACAGCCGAAACGGCCCTTAGGGATTGCGAGCCGCTTTTAGTGCCTTTATTCGTTATGGTTAATGCCGCAAGTGGTTTACGAGCTGAAACGTTATTTGCGACCGGGAGGGCAAGGGTCAAACTCACCGGCGCAATCTTAGCCCGGCCGTGGAATTAGTGCTCGGACATGACACGGACTTCCGTTGATCTATTCGTTCAGATTTTCCTTTTAAGATTACATACTAAATTATAAACATTCGTCACCGCATGGTCTCTGCCTACCGTTCTGTGATATAGGCGTGAGTTTATAATAATAAAAAAAAAATGAGAATTTGTTACGAACGATAAACAACAAGAGTAATGTGTTTATCGACAATAATTATTATATGAAAAATATGGAAATTTGTACTCTAGTCCAATCTAATAGCCTCTTAAGTAAAATTGTACAGAATAAATGCCAGCATTTATATATAATTGAAATATTTAAAATCAATGAATAAAAAATTTTTTTCGACCTGGAAAATGTATGATAATTATTAAAGTGTTTTCGACATTATTCGAAAGAGACAAGAGGATTTAAAAAAATCCAAATTAAAATTATGAAACATGAAATTTTACATAAAACTTAATGTGCGGTCGGGAAACCCCCGTCGGCAATGTATTTTTTTTCAATAATAATAATGCAAAGTAAGGAATAAAATCATAGTTTCATTTTAGGAAAAATATTAATTTAATAAGAATTGCATATCACATGTATTGTGATAGTGAAATATGCATTGTATAAAAAAAATCTAGGTAACAAATTTCAAGACAGAAATTTGCATGAAGAAGTTGTAATGCTTTTTCGTAACGTTACAATTTCCACCAGCCAACTCCTACCTTAAACCGTGTTATGGAACTTTGTTCCAAAATTAAAGTTTTTATTTCTCTTTTATTAATAATAAAAATAAATATTTCTGAAAAGATTTTTTTTTACGTTATCAAGGAAAAATGAAAATTCTTTAACCTTTCAACTTACTGTAACGTTGTAAAATTGTATCGTTTCTTAATTTCTAACCAATCTGACTCGATTATTTTTAACACGTAGGGCGCACTGAAAATTTCTGCGATGAATGAAATAAAATTACTACGAATGGTCAAAATGAATATATTGTTTCTCAAAATATTCTCCGTTAGCGTAAATGTACTTTTTTATACGAATAAACCAATTACGGAAACATTTATGCTATCCTGGTGACCTCGGAAACATATTTTTCATACTCTTCGACAGCCTCTTCTGGTGATGAAAATCGTTGATAGCTTAATTGGATCTCAATTTTTGCGTACTAAAAAATTCACGAACAAGCGACTGTGTGCAGGATTGCTAATAAATTCTACGTTTCTCTTCTAAGCATTGATGTTTTTGTTGTTCACAGTGATCACGAAATACGTTACTGAGATTGACACTACCACGCTTGAATCCTATAAACCAGTTATAAATATTTTTTTTTTGCATGGTGCTTCATCACCGAAGCTGAGCGAGGTTCTGTTGAGCTGACAAATTACACTTAAAATCGTAGAAAATGTAGTAAAAAAATTTTCACGACTTAAATCCATGGTAATTAAGAAACACAATTTTTAAAATGATGCCATAATGTAAAAACAATTGACAGTTAAATGAAACAAACTGTATTCTACAGCCAAAGAGTTCTATTTTCAAATAAAGTAATCACTTTTTAAATATTGTTTATGTAAGTGGTTTGTTCCTGAAATTTATATTGCGCCCCACGAAATAGCAAAAATGTAACAAGATCATTTTTACGTAAAATTTCATACTTCACAATTTTCATTCAAAGTATTCTTTTTTCTGCAACTGGAATTTAGGTACTCTTAAAAAACGATTTTCTAGCAACATATTCAATAAGAAATGGAGGGAAATAACGCGAATTTTGTGATTCTATTGCAATGCATCTGAATACCTTTATTCATATTTATTTATATTGATTGGAAAAAAATGTACTATATAATTAATGTTACATAATAAATCTTGTTATACCCAAAACTTCACTTTGAACGCCTGGTAAAAATGATCATAACATTTAATACCATATACATCGAAAACTTAACTTATGTGTGTTAATATGAACAACTATAAATCAGTAATACGAGAAAAATACGCACGTTTACTAAAAAAAGCACAAATATGTTATACGAAGGGGTAACATAACATCGATATCACTTTTTGTTAACACTCTATTTCACTCCCCATCTAATTGCGTACAGCGGGCTGAATATGATAATTTGTTCATAAGAATTAAATCTCAAAAGTACTCATATGTCGATTTTAACTACTTTAAAATAGCTTTAATAAAAATTTCTGTTTTTTCCAAAATATTAATTGAAAGACTTGTTGGATTTTGACCGATTCAGATGACTTAGTTGTTATAATTTACGTCTAATTTCTTTCATGAGAGATCACAGCGGGTAACCGAACCTTTTTTAATCCTTCAATTTCAAATTAAAGTTATTGTGTATATGATTTATTTGAACGCGCAAGCGTCCAAAAGGAACGCATCATCACAACAAGCGATACCGTGTGACGACAAGATTGATATGTATTTCGCGTACCGGACGATCTTTCCGATGGCCTCTAAAAGCACTTCATCAACCGCATTAACGTCAATATGTCGGCCCTCTCCGGCTTTTGTCACGACAACAACATATAAATCTAGCGATACGAGACGTCAAAGCGTCACCCGTCAGCCGGCGGGAACCTATGGCCTATCAATCACGTCTCGTATGAAAATTAAACGTATTGTTCCTTCGGCCGCTCCCTTACAAATGAGCTTCTTTTGAATCGATATAGGACGCAGCAAGACTTTTTCGATTGTGTAACGCGCTGCACTCGACTTTGTCTTTTTTCATTGTGATCGTAAACGAGGTTGTGATTTTGTTGATTCTGATGATCGTTAATATAAGTATAATTTCTTTGGTAAAAATAATAATATAAAAGAAAATACTAACTTGCTTCCTTAAAGATTGCTTAAAAAAGCAATAAACTGTATAAAGCGGAATACGATTTATAACTACTTTTTAAATTTATATTAAATGGAAAAAAAATACCTTAAAAAAAGGTATAATGCATCTTGATCTATTATTCTAATTGCTAAGCTAAACGAATTACTAGTAGTTAATTTCTATATATATCGATAGCTGTGGCGACACAGTGATTAAGACTTTGAAGCCTTCGTATCACAAGGTTGTGACTTCAATTGTAACCATGGACAAATTGACGAATCGGTTTTAATTTAAGATTAAAATTATACCATTCGCTTTGTGCTTCGGAGAGCACTTTAACTCTTCAGTTTCAGACGTTGTCGTGGCATCTTTGACAATGACCTTTAACGATCCTAAACCCGCACTCAAGATCTACATGAAACGAAAAGATTCTAGGAAGATGTTTCTCAGTAGTGAGGCGATTAAGACCTGGTGCATCAATCCACAGCGGATTTTCTTCGATCTTTTCTACTGACTATTGCCGATTCGGAGAGTGATTCACAGTAATGCCCCTTTTATTGTTATTTATTTATTTTAATCATTAAATACTAGCATCGAATGCATAAATAAGTTATTTAACCCGGTGATATCGACACGAAGAAAGCTTAGGGAACACCGAATCCGCTAGAGTGACACCCGATGCAGCGACGGTCATCAGTCACCGGCCATCCGTCATCCGTCATCGTCCGACTGGTTTCCGTTAACGAGCGCATCGTCACGCGACGTGTGCCGTGTTCGTGCATGGTGCTTTCTGTTTGATTGTCATATTTTTTTTTTCGTGAAGATTAATACGCTTCCAGTCCTTATTCTAAAATTTATCCTCGAACTACGCAATCGCAAAGGGATCATGTTAGGAAGGGATTAAGATAATCTTAATTCGTGTTTTACTTAATTTCGATATAGCATTTTGTGTCGATTAGTGACTTTGAAAGTTGCTCGTAAATGGTGACAGGTTGTTTTACCTCGTTTCCGTATAGTACAACGCACGAAGCTCTGCTTCTGTGAAGTTAGTCACGAAAGCGTCGGCGTAAAATAGGAACGCGGGGGAGAAGAAGGAAGGGTCGGGGAACGATGAACCTGCGTATAGCATCATTCGCAGACAATTCAGAGCGGCAGAGTTTCGTGCGTTGTACTGCTATAGCGCGCGCCATCTACACGGACACAGTATAAATCGTACCTAGCACCCGACCCATATTCTCAATATCAATACGACAGTCTCATAAAAGGGATGTATGGAATCGTTATCATTCAAATCTCTCGTGCAAAGACATGCTCTAATCGGCACGCATGTAGACGAATTTGAGGCTCATTTAACATTCTGTTTTATTTCAATATTATAATACAATTTTTATTAATAAAATTTTAATATACATTTTATATTTATTAGACTATTATATTCCAAAAAATAAATCTTATCCGTATAAACAAAACGACGTTCAAAGCCCAAAATTAACCATAGGCGATACATACTAGCGTAACGTTAACGTATACGAAATCAACCACATACACGTGACGCTCGGCCCAAGCAGACGGGAAAATGTTCGGTTAATACAAGTTGTTATCTCGCCGGCCGCCCGTATGTGGGACTTATGGAGTACATTTATCAAGACCCACGAAAGCGATCTGTCATCTGAGATTATCAGATGTTGCCAGTGTCCACTCGGCAGTAGGTTTATGTTTGCCACATTTCCGCAGTTCCCTTCGTTTTGTCGCTTACACGATTCCGAAAAATCTCTCTTGTTAATTGGTGTGCTATTGTTATATTCCCTTATGAAGTCCTGTTGAAAAATAGTCCCGAAACTGAAAAAAGGACTGGATAGCGAAAATTTTGATTTATTTTAGACTATATCGAAAAACGTCTGATATTATCTGATATTCATCTGATCTATAAAAAAATCTGATACCACTGGTTAAGACCTTCAAATTATTTTTTTAATTCCTATTAAAATTTAGGCGCTATTGCTTAAATTCAAAGGCCAAAATGGTAATATTCTGGCACGTTCCCAATAACAATGCAATTTTTGTTGGGAATAGTTAGCAAATAGTCCAATAAATATACTTTTTTTCTCATAATAATGTCTTTGCATCTTAAGAAATTATTTAAAATAATATCTTACAATTTTACATGACAATATAAGCCGTACATGTGGACATGTAAACAGAGTATAAGCTGTAGTTGTTCCCCTAAAATCTGTATAGAAATTAATAATATGATTAATTAAATTACCAGCATACAATTCAAAGTACGGTCGCTGTAAATTTTTTACAGTGGGGTATTTTATGTCTCGTATACAAATAATGTCGTGTCTGATTTTAATATGTTGCTGCCGAGGCGTACCCTCGCACAAGTTTTTTATTTCAAATCAAGAGCTAACCCTTAGGGTCCTAAAGACCTTTACCGTGAGCTGTCCAAGCTGATCTAGTGTAGCGTTAGGTCTACTAACGATTGACGTCATCGATGTGACTATAACTTCCAGGACCGATGGCTTAACGCGCTCGTCAAGATACTTCCCCGAATCGCACAAATCGATTTAAGTTAATAATTCATTTATTTATTAGCGCATGGTCAGACTTGAATCCGATAAATTCTGATCGGCGGTAGCACTATCAACCACTGCGCCAGCAATTCAGATCGGTTACTGTTCATAGTAATAATGTGGATAATGAATCAGATAAGTATCCCTAACTTGCACTGAGTTAGTGAGTTGATTAGGAGAGCTTAAATTTCAAAACTTTCAATCTTATTTAAGAAGACTGTGGCAGAATATATTATAACAGTGGGCTGACTAAAACCGAACGTAACGAGTGGATAATATTACATGTGTCAATTAGTCTAGATCCAAACTAGAAAATAATTCACATGACATGAGCACTACCACAACACGTCAGTAATGTATACTCGTTGGTGACTATATCGATTATGGCAGTTAGTAAGACCAGGAATTGGCATCATAGCTTGAATCATGACTAAAGTCAGTCAGTACACAGTCGATATTAGAATCGGGATATCGAACTGGATCATCATCATATGTGTTTATTACAAATACACATAAATATATTAAAAGCCGCTGTTGATGATAAGCTGTGTACTGTCAAAACTACAGAACAGAATTAAAACGGAATTCACAAAAATTTATTAAGTTCTGTAATGAAATTTTGACTATGATGAATTTTATCGTAGAGTAATATCATTTTATCCAAAGCATTTATGGAGTTAAGACTTGTAGAATGAGGTACTGATAAAGTTATCTAACAATAACTCGCCCTTTAGCAAAATTTTTCCATACATAGATCAATACATATACTGATGACTACTATATCTTCAGTAGAAGGGTGAATATAATTATAATGTAATTCTTAAAAGGGTTATTATCTTAATGTTTTTAGGGTTCTATACACACTATGGAAATGAAACAGAACCTTTATTGTTTAAGTGCACATGGAAATTTAGTGCCATGTTGCCGTTAACGCCGCATATCGGACCCTCCTTAAACAATACAAAAATATACTAATGAAATATCGATACCTTTGTTATTGCTGGTGCGATGATCGATTTAATATCGGAGGACGCACGTGACGGGTCACTCCCTGTTGCCGTGTCGTGACCGGCCGCAATGTTTCTTGTAACATCCTACGGAAGTGGACCTTGAGTTAGGAAAGATAACGTCTTTGGATGAGGCTGTCTGACTTTGGTAGTCTGTAATTATACGTGTTTATAGATTTTTGACTTGACCTTACGATAAAGATAATAAATTATTAGTCTTTCTTGTGTGAGGAAACGTTCCATTAATGATGATAACAATGAAGAATAAAATTTACTGTTTATTATTATTCTAATAAAGAATAATTCCATGCAATACACACCTGTTTATTAAATATAATAGTACTTTTAGGAAATAAATGCCATAGTGCCTTTTATATAATAATATAAAAAATAGTCCCAAATTGTCACACAATTCTCTGTTACATTCGACAATTTAAAATTACAGTGTCTATAGGTGCTGTGCCTCGATAACTTTGCAATCCATATTTCACACGCATATTTCTGATTTTCAGAACACTGCAACCGTCTGCAACCTATTAGTGCAACTGATTGGTATGAGGGTACATTTTACAGCCTGTTTCGATAGCGTAAGTTTCATGTCATCAGCCTGTAGAGGCATGTACCTTGTCACATTGTCACTTGTTATTTGAGATTAAGGAACTTGGGCCCTAAGTTCCCCACGTATGGTCGAGGGCCGGTCTGGGGCTGCCAACCGACATGGTGACAAAGTCCGAGACCGACTTACTCTGTTCTTCGAGACATGGACAATTTCATTCTACAATTTTAAGGACCCGTTTGTCAGTTCGCTCGTGGTAAAGATTCGAACGTACGGTAGCTTGTGGTTCGAAGGCAGAACTCTCATCACAGGGTCGTTGCATCTTTGATTTTGGATACGTTACCTTTTGAAGTAGAACTTTTTCAGCAACGATGCGATATAATTGATATAGGGATGAGAATTGCGTGTGAAATTTCAAGAACACGTCAAGTTTAAGCATATTTATTAAATGAGGGAGAAGAAAGATATAATGTAGAGAGATGAAGGAAGAGACCTATATATTTCGATGCCATGCAAGTAGAGCAAAAGAAAACATTTTTTTTTAATAAAAGCTTATTTTTTAGTTTTTTTTTCATATATTAGTCGTGATGATATAGTCTTGGATGTTAAATTCAAATTTAAATAAAGAGGTAATTGAAAAAAGTGAACGCCGCCCAACGGAATTTCAAACAAATTAAAAAAGGAGCATTAGCATTGTGTATTGCATGCAATTATTCTTAATAATATGGGGTAATCTTTTTACATTATTATTTTTTATAAAACTATCGAAATTATAATTCCTCCAATGGGATCATCTCAAAATCGTCGTTTGAAAAAAAAAATAAAAAAAAGTAAGTTGTTAGTTTTTTTTTAATATAAAATGACGCCTATTCCCTTTAAAGGTGGCAAAGATAATAGATTTCCACATGGTACAATCTTTGTATATCTCTTTTGCTTCACTGATATCAATAAGTCAGCTCTTTCGTTGGTTTCGGGTGCTTAAAATTTGGTGCTTTTTTAATAAGTCACCAATTTGATTTACATTAGTTTTTTCTAGACCGTTTACTTTCTGCTAAATAATTTTTTTTTTTAACGAAGCAAAAGCTATTGTTCGGATTGTTCATATTTCTTTTTATGTATTACATATTTATTAATATATTTATTTAACAAGTATTTATGAATTCTATACACACGTCTAATATTGAGTATTGAAACTCAATGCAATTTGAATTTGGATTTAGAGATAATAATTTAAACTAATTATTGAGGAAAGAAAATATTTTTTTAAAGTCAATGCCAATACGTGTTCAAAATTTATACGAAAAATAGGTGATATGTAACAAATACTGTTATTAATCCATTAATAAAAAATCCATTAAAACAGAATCTACTTTTTTCTTATTCATAAAAACTGCTTATGTTTTCTATCTATTGTATTACGTATTTATGCACCAACTTGCTACACATGTCATATCGGTGTCGAGTTACAGAATATTATAGAATAGATTTAAATAGATTTTAAACGAATATAAAATTTACTTTAGAACAAATAGATTCTTTGTAAAAATTATATATTTTGTGCGACACAATTAGAGAAGTGCTTCAAACAATTTTTAAATTTTAATGCATCCGAGGATTTGCATATATTTAGATGCACTTTTATCAACGGACATCCCTGGTCTCAATGACTTATCTGATCAACTGGGTATTAATAGTGATTAGAATCTCGTCATTTATTATCTGGATATATTTTAATTTAGTCCTTAGTCCCCTAATTTGTTTAATTCAGTTTCCCAGTGCATAAAAAAGAGTTGAGCGGCGACCTCTTATGTCAGCTTTTTATTTCTCAGTGCTAAGATATACTCTCCTACATTTTTTATATCAAATTAAGTGCTTGGACCTAAGTCTTTCACGTTAGCCCAGTGTAGATTGGGGACTGTGAACGACTGCTGTCTCCAATCACTCTGTGTAACAGCAGTCGCACAGAGCCGATGGCTGCATAAATTTTCAAAGACACGGAGAGAGTGGTTTAATATAGCTTACCTTATGCCGATAATTGCTGAATTCAAATAAAGATATTTAAAATAAATATTTTTAACGAAGATTTTCTAAACTCGATACTAAAATCGAATCAGCTCGATCCCTAGTAAATCTAGGTTGACTTCTATAAGCTCGGTCAAAATCAGTTTATTTCTTCGAAAAAATAAATTTGTAAAAAGTATTTTTTCGTAGTAGGTAATCTTAAATTCTTTGCCTAATCAACTTCGATAATTAAATTTATTTTTGCACTTTAATTGTCGTCAAGTGTCAATTTAATCAACATCAATTACTTCGTTCAATAAACGTATTTTATGAAGTATTTGAAAATAATAATTTTCTTAATATTTTTATGTTTTCAATAGCTTTGACACCTAATTATGAACGAAAACCAAAACCTAAACAATTATTTGAACTCGAAGACCTCGAATATGTGAGCAAACAGCGGGTAGTTTTGTGGTTGGCCTGCAAAGTTAACCGTTAGCCACCATTTTTTAATTTGCGTCTGTCGAAGTTTTGACATTACAATTTTTTTTACGTATAAAAGGGTTTTCTCTCAATAACGAAAAATAAAATATAAACTAAGCACTTTTTTTAATCTACTACGTATTTCATCAAAACGAGAGAGGGTTTAAAATTGCGAAATACCTTGCTTTTACGAGTGCTTCATGCAAGCTAAATATATTACTTGAATCGATGTATTTGGTTTTTTTTTTTTTAAAAAAAGTAGGAAATATAAATGTATAGACATTCCAATCATTTTTCGTAGGTGCAGGTCGCGTCCACCCCCCGGCGCCGCCCCTCTCCCCAAAGACAACAGCGCTAATGAAGACGTCAATATTGCTTAGGCCGTGACACCCGACTAATGCTCGACAATATATTGGTGTTCCTTATACTGGGATGTTTGCGGTTAGCGGCATTCGCCAAGAGCGGGCAAAGTGAATTAGCCACTCGACTGCTGTCGCTTGATGAGGATATTGTATTTAGTTTGTCGATAGACTGCGAAGTCGGGAACTAAGAATTTTCAAAACGACCGTATGTCACACGATATTTCGATCTTACTAATTTTCGAATATTTAACTTCTTTGCTGTCGTAAGCTTTTTTGTTTAGTTCTTCGACTTTGACGTAACTACTCTCAGTGTCCAATATTCTGAAGTAAGCGATACGAAATTTTGCTCTACGGACCGTTCAATTACTCATTGACGATAGGTATACCATAAATTAACTTAAACATCTAAGTTAGTTCTAGACAAACAATAGTAAAGAATAGGGTTTAGACTTCATAGTGGGCGTATAATCTTATAATTTTAGAATGGGCTTATTTTGTGGATATTTTATTAAAGCTTTAACTGATACGCCCAAATGACTGCGTCGTCGCCACAAGCCGCGGTAACAGCTGTGATTTCAGATTCTATTTTGAGTTTAGCACCCGATTTAAGCAATCGTATTATTGATATGTATTTAACAACTAATAAGAAACTGGAAAAGAGCGAGTTGAACTCGCCTTGAGAGGATTCCGTATTTATTTAAAATGTTTTTTCAAACGAGACCCTGATTTGTATTAGTAATTAATATAACTGCAAACATGTGCACAATATTGAGAGATTTACCCTGTTTATCAAGACCATAGACTTTTTATAGATTTTCTTGTAATATATAAGTAAAAACCATTTTTTATTACAACATTTTATGATCAGTTAGATTTGAAGAATGGAAGCATAGTAAATTGTCATTTACTTTCTAAAGTAAAACTGTTTACATTTCAGTTCAACAATCAATTATATATTTTTGAAATTCCCATTTGTTTGCTATGTCGTTGGTAACAATTTGCTTTTTTTTATTCTCTAATTGGCCTTCCAGAAATGCCCCCCATATATAAAATTATTTTCCACCTACTTACGTTACTGATCCATTTTCGTGCCACATAAATTCACATATCTATGGACCACCTTTTCGACTTAATCGGTCCAGTGCATTCGGAGCGAATTGGCTGTGACAGACGGAGAGACAGACACATGAGTGATCTCATAACGGTTCCCTATTTTTTTCATCTGAGCGAACTAAACACTGAAAGCTAACTAAAAAAAATAGAAATAATAAACACACGCAAGAACTTCGCAATCGGCAAAGTTATTCTTTATGGACCACAAGCCAGAATATTTTACAATATTAAACACGTAAGGTAAACGAAAATATTTTAGTGCCGTGTACAATTATTGATACGTTAATATGATCTTTAAAAAACGATTAGGCTACACGAGTTCGTTTCGAAACCGTATAACAAAGTTCCGGTCCGTGTTCATAACAAACATTTTATCTGTAACAACTACCACCCCTAAATGTTGTCACGCAAAAACATTTACGGTCGGCTCCACAACAAAGCCCACCCCTATTTTTTTTGTAAATTAGGACTATGTTGTGTTAATTAGATTTTCTGTTTCGCTCTTAAGATTTCTAAAAAGATTTTCTGCTCTTATAAATCGACGGGTAATTAAAAAATATATGATAAACATCAATATAAGAAATTGATTGTATATTCTAGAAACATTATAATTAAGACCCTCCGAAAATCAAACTTAGAAATGTATTTTCAGAAAACCTAGTAATGACTATTTTAACGTTAATGCCTACGTAGAACCATTTCATCTAAAAACAGATGTATCTCCTGTCGTTGTCTTAATCAAAATGCTTTATTTTTCTTCGGGAAAAGCCACTCGCCTGCGCCTTGCGATAAACGCTGTCCGAGTATTATTTATGGCGACATCGATCTGATAACGTCGTGTCATCCCTTCACCGTATATTTTCCCGGCTTGACCTCGGCAAATCGGAGGTGCTGATACAAAACTCCGATGGATGAGGAAAATATACACTCCTTTTTGGTAATATAAGGGTCTTTTTGAGGAAATGTAAGTACTGATCTCATTTTAAAATTATCTTTTTGATGAATTAAATAGCTCTCCAACTGTTTAACAGAAGATGCGTATTCAGTGACACTGAGATTAAAAAAATACACTACAAAATCACTTTAATACTTCTAATTGATTGCATTTAACTGTGAACCAAAAGAAAATTAACTCGTCAGCGTTCGCGTTCAGATATACATATCCGTCCGCGAATTGTCTAGAACATTCCACAAGTGTAAACAAGACTGTAATGTTACTATAACCGATCTATGACATTGTCCCGGACATACGGGTGGTAGAAGAGGTAGTCACGTGAGAGCCAGTGGCGAAAATGGATGCATACTCGTATCGACTGGTATGGTCAAAGGCCATAAATAAATTATAAAAACCGAGACATAATCATGTTACATTGAATGTAAACAAACAACGCCTACTATAATCTGGAATCTTCGAAGGAATTAAACTGCCCAAACAATGTAAACAACCATGCCGACGCATTTCAAGATATAAAAAAAAGGCTTTTATTCTCTAATTTTTTAATAGGAAAGTTATTCTGTGAATTGATTATGTATTTCGTTTATAATCGTAATGCGCAACAGTATCATTTGGTTATAAAGTTCTTTTTCTATTAAGACATTTTAAATGACATTAAAGACGAAATTGCGATGACATTAACGAGGTATCTTAGAGGTATTTAGAAATGGAAGTCTTTTAAGACTTGAAAAATTCTGTAGATATTTTTAAAAACCGTTCTTGAACTTTCTTAATCTAAATGTTAACTAAAATGATGCTCGCTACCGTCACATCTATATTCGAGAAAGCCGGTTAGGAAATTATTTAAGGTACCTTACACTCTCCATTAGAAAGCTGTATTAAAAAAAGAAACATAAACTTAAGGACGTCTCACAACACGTTCAACTTTCGATAGTAAATCCAACGCTTATACATTTATTTGCATAAGACGCGCGGCTCCTTGTGTGAAATTACATAAATTAGCGTGCTAATAAAGAGGGCGCGCGCGAGCCGACGACCGCCCGGCGCCGGTCCGCTGCCTTCTGAGACATTTCACCGCGTGCGACTGTTACTTTTTGTCCACTAGAGGTCGGCACGTCGTGTCCCTAAAGTCCGACTTAAGTTAAGCCTTAACTACTAAGTGTATGAAAATTTCGACGGAGTGAACTGTACTATACACAGGTGCTACATGGTATTTGAAACATGACCTTGACTAAAAGCGTATTTGATTTTAAGGATATTGTATCTTTTTTATATTTACTTGAATACCTCGAAAGGACTATATGTAAGAAGTGCCGAATCACTCGTTTTTTTGGCATGCAAATAAAAACGAATTTGATAATAAAAAAAATGTGAACTATCCTATTTCGAATTAAAGTTGAATTCCGAGGTCCTTGATTTATGAAAATGACTTTCTTAAAATAGTGTCAGATAATCATTATAGGAATTGAATGCAGTGAATATTTATTAACTTACAGAAGCATAGACCTTATAATATTTAGGTCAAGTTGAACTGTCTATTAGGTAGTTAAGAAATAATTTTGCTAGATAAAACCTTATATTTGAAACTTGAATTTGTTTTCGTAAATAAAAACATACTTAAACTTGAGTTTGAGTGCGGCTGCGATGCTCGTCGCGGTGCATTAATTAAATAAAATCAGGTGAGCTGAACTAATGAATGCGGGGTTCGGCCGCCGCCGCTCGGGGACACTAATCACCCCTTAATTGTGTAGTCGTTATAACGTTGGAACGGCGACAAGTGCCGTCTTTCCGGTGAGAATTATTTTATTTAGTTGACCTTTAAGTAGCTTAAATGTCATTTTATTTAATTTAACGCATTTTTTTAACATTTCTTTGTACAGGAGTATTCGTTTGATCAAATGAGGTGCGCGATGACGTTTTTAATGAAGTTCTCATCATTCTGTATAACCATTTGATGAAATTGAACAGAGCATTTGACGGATAGGCGTCTGCTGTATTTGATCCAAAAATTTATATGACGATGTAACGAATCAGGTAGAGTGTACTCGTGAACCACTGTTCTAACGCGCAGTGAAAAGATATAACGAGATTTCACAAGTGATCTGTTGTTGTGTCGAGGTATTTTTTCTATCCCATTGTTGCGATACGCCTTCTCGCAGTCAGATGAAGAGGCTTTAAGTTTTAACAGTCTACGCCGCCCCGGGGGGGGCTGGTGCTGACGGCCATCGTCGCCAATACTATGACAACAACCGAAACTTGCTATCCTGACTATTGAACCTGTTTTTTTCTTTAATTTCACAGAAGCTGAAAATTTGTCGGTCAGCTCGCTCTTAGTTAGGATTAGGATCAGATATTACATCGTTCGTGGGTACAGTGATTTTAACCAATGCGCCGACGTAGCTCTACAATCGGTATGTTCCCGTCTTCAATTTTTACTTTATAATCTACTTGCGTACAACTTACCTCATATTAAGATGTTCAATATCTGTGACTATTAGCTATAGAATGTGTAGAAGTAAATTTGTATTTTATTGTTATTAGTTTATTTCGCTTTCGCGATATAATAGTTCATCCGATTATAACTGTACTCATGCGGCTCACCTTCAACATTATATTTTTGTCGCTGGTGTTAGAAATTCATGGAGGGGGAAATGATGAACTCGATTGACATAAGACCTATTTAGATATAATATTAATTCACAATACATATATTTGAAAGAGCGATTGTTAATATTCTTGAGATAGCCTAATTATATATCGAACCAAGGCAATTCAAATAGCCTTGGTTCGGGGGTTCAGAGAACGAAATCAATATATCGGTCCAAACATAACGGTGTCAATTTCTTTACATTTGTATATGATTACGTAACGGATTCTAAGGATCGTTATTCATGAAATATAACGTATAACATGTTGTAGTCTAAAAGGAGCGATTCTAATTGTACGTTCTATGTGATATTCTTATTTTATCTATCTAGAAATACTGATGTTAAAGACACATGAAATATTTTTGTACAATTTTAATGAAATATTAAGCTCTAGGAATGATTACGAAGGTCGATATTGTGACGAAATTATACATTTAGTAACAATAATCATAAATCATATTTTCGTAATGTTGTTTGGAAATCATTTCGTTCAAAATACAAACATGTTTTATTAGAATATTAAGAATAATGTTACAGACAGCCGCGCCCTTAGTATTTAAATTTGATAATGTATAGAAAATATGTGTGAAAAAATAAATGATTTTTTAAATAATGTATATAGACTTAGGTTAAGGATTCCTTTTTGTGTTTATTGTGTTTTGTACGTTAAATACTTTATATATTTATCTTTTATTATCCGGGTAGGGATTAGTTATTAGCATTATTTGCAATGCATGTAATGTTATTGTTTGTTTGAGTTATTTACTGAATTATTTATTATGTGTACTTTATTATTGTGTTTAATTGTGAATACGAAAGTATTGTGATACACATATGAATTGCATACTAAATTGTGTGCCTTGACGGGGGGAACAATAAGAGGCCGAGAGCCGAGGTATGGCCTACGATCTATATGGTACGGCCGTGAATCGGTGCACTGAGAGCATATGGCACTCCTATAAAAAATATGAAAAGTTCATGGCCACGCCTCCTCGTATGTAATGCATGCAGTTCATGTGTGCAGACGGATGCGTCATCTATCAATTGTACTACGGCCGCCACGTGTACAGCTCGTGCTGAATACAGAAGTTGAATATCCACGCCGTCCATTATTTCTGCCCACACCGCAAGAGATCCGTTTTCCGAAACCACGAAGGAATAAATCTGAAGTGCGGGCTTGCGCGGCGGTGGAGAAATCGCCGTTACAAATGAAATTTAAATCAGTAACAATTAAATATTATTATATTCCTTACATAGAGCTGTAGTGGTTCACTGTTGAAAAGCGTTGCGTTCAAACCAGTAGGTACCGAATTCAATTATGACCACGGGGGATTGACCATTGAGGTTTTGCCTTAAGATAAATTAACAAAGAAGCCCCACTCGCTGCGTACCTCTATGAGCACGTTAAGAAATCGGGTCCTGAACGTTGTCATCGCATTGATGACAACGGTCATCAGCAGCCCTCAACCCTCGCTGGGCAAGCGTGGAAGATTTAATGTCTAAGTCTCTGAGGGGTTTAACGAATAAAAAAAAGCGTGGGAGGGTATGTTTCTAAAGTGGAATGACTAAAAAACTTGGTATTACAACGAACGGCGTGTATACTATTGTTTAAAACTAATTGAGAAATGTATTACTGCATAGAATTAATAAATAAAATTGCACCAATCGATCGTAACCTAAATAATCCATTAATTTTGTTAATATTTACCGATAATCATCATAATTGTAAAATCAGAAACTTCGTATTTAATTTTCTCGATTTTCAATCTAAATTTGTATTACGATCATTTGAATTCGGTGAAATTTTCAGAACATTTTTTTTAAATACCGGCAATATTTATCCGATCGAGTAAAAAATGACTAGACTCTATTTATTATTATTGTTCTTATAATTTAATATTTTTTTAATCACTATTATCTCTCTCTCCAGTTTGATTTGATCTAGAATTTCTTACAGTAACGATTAATACGTTTAGTACGTGTAGGCCTTTTAGATGGGCTACATGTGCTAATCATGGTTTGTTCTTATAAGTCATTGTATTAATAACAGTATCTAACTCTAAGCGATTCATATTACGTCTCGTATCTGATTAGGTTTCAACTTTCATTTTGGTTTGATTTTGGATTAATGGTTTTTAAACTACACAGATTCGATACTGATATAATATGAATAGATTATATCAGTATCGAATATGTAATCTTGAATAAAATTGTATGTTAGTTTGAATTAGTGTTATAAATATGTATGTTGTCATAGAGACTACTATTTTTAAATGTTTTATTACTAAGGCAATGTATAAAAGTTAATCTTAAATCCTGTTTACTTATTACTTATTACTGTTTACTTTCAATAATCCATCAGAAGAAATCAAAATTTTCCCTTAATGATTCGGCTATGGTTATACATTTTTTTTTATAATTTATAGTTTTTTACTCAAGAAATTTTAGAATCAGGTATTTATTTAAGCCAAAAATTGAAAATATTTCATCGATCACGCACGACT
The DNA here is from genome assembly GCA_005406025.1 of Eumeta japonica. Lineage (NCBI taxonomy): Eukaryota > Metazoa > Arthropoda > Insecta > Lepidoptera > Psychidae > Eumeta > Eumeta japonica. The sequence continues at coordinate 301,379 of BGZK01000210.1, forward strand.
ATTCCCTAAGTCGACCGTTAAGTAATATCTCTATATGTCACCCGTTTAAATCAACTCAAGTTTACCGTCAAACTTTTCGACCGTAATGTTCCCCCTGTTTCAACATTTGACGATGCTGACCAGCCTCTTCCCTGGCACCTATTCATGATACTATCCATTAAGTCATCCGCGCCTGAAACCCTATCTGATATATTTTCCTCTCCCATATAAATTAACGCGCATCCCTCGATCCAAACATTATGCAGTAACATTACTTAGGATATATCTAAGTTCGTTAAGGCATTATAATTCACTATTGTTCTATTTTGAAATAATTTTTTATATATTCTAATAACCCGGTTATAAGCTCTGAAATTTTATAAATTGGACAGCAAAAATTGAAATACACTTCGTATTACAAAGAAAGATACTAGATTTAGTATCCATCTTTGGCAGCTCGAATTGAAACGCGAGAATAAATCAAAGAGAAATAAAGTTTACACCATATATACATTGTTAATATACTTTGTATATTAAAAATGTATGTATATTGTAAATTACTACACATTGTTGTTGTTTAATATAGTTTGCTTAATAAACATTGTACTTTAATATATATATTGTATTTAATCTTCTTCATTTCAGTTCAGTTTCGCTGTGTTTAGTTCGGATTTTATTCATAAATTTTAATGTTTCCATTTCGATATTGCAATTAATAGCACACTGTGTGTTGAATTGAAAACGCACACATTCTTTCTAAGTTAAGATGTTAAGATCGATAATAAAGTCCGCGAAATGCATATTACGTAGCATTAAAACAGAACGACAATAATTGTTACAAAAGTAGCATTGAAAATAAGCACCATTGTTAAAGCCCTGCCCGGTCTAATAATTAGTTCTAATAAACGTTTAACGCGCGTTCCATTTTTAAGGAGTTAGTTCTTTTCAATTATGAGGAGATAATAATTTATTATCAAACATCCTGATAAGGACTCATTGAGGTATACCAGTAGTATTCTCTGACTACCTATTCTCTTTCTTGATCTAGTCGATCCAACCACCTCTCATCGCTGTTCGGAACGGATCATCTTTCTACGTCGTGCCCAGCCCATAGTGTGCCAACATCCCATGGCGTGGAACAAACCGCCTACCCAAGTCATATCCACAGTACTTAACTGCATTATTTATAATGAACATGAACTTGCTTCACGGTTCATCCTTAGCTGAAAATGATCTAGAATTATGAAACCACGATTCAATTGCATCACACCCCTGAGTGTACACAACATTGCCCCCGACGATGATGCCTATTGTAAAGACTGATATTAAGAACAAAATATTGATTGTGATAAACACGCCGTGTGCTATGCCACATTTCGCATTATCTATTTTTTAACATACAATCATATGCCGTTAGTTTTTTTTAACTCCAATCACGTATACAGTCACTCGATTCGACTTTATCGTACAATATAAACTGTAGTATAACACAAATTTTAGATATTCATTAAAAATATAAATTCCTCATAGTTGAAATAATTGTATTTTTGATGGGAACGACTAATTTTTAATAGCGGCAACGTAATTACCGCCTTCGTTGCCGACACTGCCTTTGCGCGGGCGCCGAGCAAAGGCACCGACGCGTCGCCGAGCCGGACCCGTGAAGCGGCTCTTTATCGCCCGACCGATCGTTAGCGTGTGTCGTCAGTTTTATAAACGCCATATTAGTGTTTTTTTTTATGCACACCGATTACGACAACGTTGTCGTAATTGCTGATCTATCGGCGATCTTGAATATTAATTATTCTTCTCGATTTTGTTTTATGCACTCGACGCTTTTTGGACGTTTTCCCATATATTTCGTAAGTTTTAGCCGAGCATATCACTCGTCCGTACAGGCTGATAATAATTAGCACGGAATAAACGTTACAAGCATAGATTTATACGAGTATAGATTTATACGAGTATTAACGATCGACGTCTCACTTGCACGGACATAAATCGTAATCCCGTAACGAACGTGCTCTTGCCTATGTTATTTTCCTACATTTACTTCTTCTCGTATACATTGTAGAGAACTTACAGAATGTAGTCGAGACCGTATATTGCTTTATATGTCTTTGACTATGTACTCTTTTTAGGGTTTCGTAGTTAAAACGTGCTAATAGAATCTAATTATTAAATCTCAGGCTTAAATCCGTTCGTCCATCTGTCTGTTGTAGCCTTAAAAGATTATATCGTTTGAATCGTTATATATAGTTAAGACTCACACAGATTTTTTTTATAGCGGATATCCCAGCAAATATTAAAAAAACTAAAAGACTTTTTTTTTAATTTAAAAAAAGGCATTTGGAAAAATATTCTCTAAACATTTCTTTTAAAACATAGAGATGGCAATATGATACATTATTTTACAATAGATTCTAGAACCTGTTTCAATAATTAATTTATAACAAACACATATTCGCACATTTAATTTACTTTCAATGTTTTCAATTTCAATTCTTCACAAAATATTTATATTTATTTTCACTTACGGATCGATGATATGTCTTCACATAATAAAATCAAACCCAGTGTGGTGATTAAGGATGGCTTCAAAGATACTTCATTAAGGAAGTATGTACGTTTCTACGTATTTTGGAAGAAACTACCTATATCTGCCAGCGGAGTTTCGTAAATTGTCAATCACAGTGTAACATTCTTTCAGACTTCGCTCTTTCCCTGAAAAGTGAAAGATACATACGTTCCGTGTACATCATGTAACTATAGCGTGACCGCGTTGGGCAACTTCCGAGCAGGTGTCGCTTCCGACACGCCCCGACGACGTAACGGCACGACACGGCCCAACGGAACGTATTTCTTTTTTCAGTCGGAAATTGTATATCGATAAATTAAAGGTTTTGAAATTCCTAGTTGAGCTCTAATTTAGGTATAATATTAAAATAAATTACCTCAGTCGTATTAAAAGCACAGCGCCAAAGTTGATATTAAGTCTGTTCTGTGATGATTTCGCATCTTCATGCAGCTAGATGAACAGGTAAACAAAACAAAATAACAATGTTTATGTTTTCATTTGTATACTAGTAAAAAGTTCAGAGGATTTATTAATTAAATTGGCCTCATTATCTATAACCTATATTACTTATGTAGTACAGTTTTTGTGTTATTTCTGTAACACCAAATCTGTGATGGCAAAAGCTTATACGATTTGAAATTATTTTAAAATTGAAATATCATATTGTTATTACACCTTCGCTCTCGATTTTCAGATATTTATACGATATTACGTTACCTTATAGCCTTATGATGTTGTTTTATATTGATTTATTAGCTGATAGTAGGAAGTTAATTATTAGGACTAAGAATAACACATTTTTTTTAAATTTAATATTAGGTATTTGCACCTAGCTCAAAAGCGTAAAGCACATCTTGCCCTGAACGGAAAGACGTTTTAGACGTTTTCCTTTCCGAACGTTGGCTTGTCCATTGTTAGCGGCTTGTCCTTTTTTTACATAAGCAATATATGACATTTGAAGTCGAGTCCTGAAATTTCAATCTCTTGGTTTCGTCGTTGTGTGAATTTCTATTGCCCACGTTAAAATGAAAAAGTGGATGCATGTTTTCGACGGTCTTAGGGAAATATTCTATTTCATATTTACCGGCGGACGTTAAATACCACAGGATTTGACATAACATTCACCAGTGGTACACAAATATAACTGTGAATTATTCTCAGAAGGTCAGTTATTCATGAACTCCTCTGATGACTTTGATGGTCAGTGTTATTCATTTTAACAAGGGCTTCGTGGCGGGTGAAATTTTGGGGTTATATATTATAGTTATATAGAATATAGTTATATACTGTCATATGCGAAATAAAACATGGCAAAAAAGTTCCAGAACTAAATCGCAGCGCCAATTACTGAGTCTAATTGTAAGTTTAACCATCCAGGGACTTATTCAAACAAATATGAAAAATCCGACATCACGTACAAACATATGCACAGAAGAATTATATATGTAAAAATGATCAAATACCATGGCACAATATCTGTACATATTTTTCTGATTACCTTCAAAAATACTTCATTTAGTTTTCCACTCGCTAGATTATAAAGAAATATTTTAATTAAAAACTCGCATTTCGACTTCAAAAACCCACGAGTTTCATTTTAGATAATTTAAATACCACAGTGATACTTGCTTTATCAAAACAAATCTATATCAAATATCAAACAAAACGACATGTAATTTATCAATACCAATATAAGACGTTACGAGAGAGCATAGGGTTGAATATATATCAATGCAGGTTAAACACAATAACTTTCGTATTTGTTTATATCGAGATTTAAAATTTTCGTTCATTTTTCCATATTCAGAATAATATCTTAAAAACCGAACCAAATCCAAAAAGCTCAATAATTTTGAGCTCAGTGATAAGAATTAAATAATTTAAACTTCCTTAATATGGTATATTTAATATCAAGCAGTGGAGTGCTGTAGGCTGGTGATGAAATAGAAACATACTGTATATGTATATATCCCATAAGATGAAAACAAAACTTTAAACAATACGTCCAACAACATCAGTAAATATGTTTTTTTGTGTGTTTAGAAGGTTTTAAGCTTTTAATGTGTCAGGCCCCAGTTTAATCGTTATATTGTATTATTTCAAACAAATATTACATTGACTTTAACGTAAGCGTTAGTGTCGGTTAAGAAATATCATACCCAGAGCGTATGAGGTTGTGGTAAACCGAGGTGACCCGAGTGCGACGCGTCACTTTTTCTATTACTTTGCCCACCCTGGACGGCGCGAGCGCATGTACGGTAAAGAACATAGAAATATGGAGAGTTTATGATGCTTTTCAATTATTTATAAGTTTATAGTTCATTAGTAGTGTACATGTACCCAGGATTCGCCTATTTTTGTGTTTATGCAATAGTCTACGTAACAAAAATATTTTAGTGCGCCTTACCGTAACTGTGTAAATGGAAGAATTATGAATCACGTTTCGATATTACTGGATCGATGGTACATGTTATTGATTGATGTCATTTTAAAATATTATTTAGCTGGAAAAATCAAAGTTGGAACATTTATAGCTTATGAGTACATAACGACAAGAATATTTTAAATTAGCAAATGTTAAGTAAATTTTGTTAATAATCAATATGAGTTATTAATAATTTTCAAAAAAAAAATATCAAAAATTATTCAATTTCTTGTTTACTGAGAGGGAAAGAAATGGTAATTTTTTTATCTGTTATTTCTGTGAAATAAATAAATAAAAAAAAATAATCTCTCTATCGAACTACATAAAACGGTAATTGTCAATACAGGGATACACAATGTAAAATTATAAGGTTTGGTAACATAATATATCATATATAAATAACATAAAATCTTGCAACTAGGTGCTGATCAATCAATTTTGATGAAATATGTTATCTTTTAAATATTCATGTAAATTTTAATAGATGAGAGAATTAGAACAATATCTCTGTCCCAAATTTTATTGAACTCTATTCAATAGCTTAGCCGTAAAAACGTAAAATATATACAAAATGGCTTTTGCATTTATAACGTAAGTATTTATTGGTAGTTTACATCTAAAAATTGAATCACAAAGCGCGAAAAAAGAATCCGACGACCAATAAAACCAGGAAACGTGGCGATGTACATACCGTTAAACATAAAGTGGACGGTTAGATCTACACTTCAATTTTTACAATCAAAAACTGGTTGTTCATGATGTATGCATGCCTAATTTGAATTTCTATAGGAAATACTTCGTCATTAATTTTCCAATGAACAATACGAACACGTATATTTTTATAAATTGAAGACATACTTTGTGATTGTTGATGTTTCAAATACATTTTGCTGTAGGAATTTATTTCGTTGTAATGAGCTGGGAGGAAAAGGGCGCGGTTGAAGAAAAAAACCTTTGTAATAAATTGTCGTATTAATAAGATTGATTATAAATAATTCACAGTGTCACCATTTACCGCCTACTCTACGCCTTTCTCTGTTCGAAGCCGAGGCCCGGCCAGCGAACGCCGCCGTCGCTGGAGATTGTGCAAGCGTTCTCCGTGACCACAGACCGAGACCCATCCATATTTATGAGGTGACTTTAATATACAATTTCTATGTATTATCTGCGTATGTAACGCCGGAAGTTGGGCCACTTGATTGTCTTAACGGTCACCCGCGTGTCCGCTTAGATTTGGCGATACCGCGTAATTGCTGTCTTTTTTGCTTTCTTGATTCATCTTTATTTTTCTTTCTTTTATAGTATATGTACAGATTTCTGTATGAGGAATTAGCTGTACTTAATGTAAAAAAAATAACTTAAAATGTACTTCTTACCGCAGTTTTTTTGGTTTTTAAACAGCATGAATTGATAATTAAATTTCAAGAAATTTTAATTATTACTAAATGAAAGAGTGTTTAAAAAAGTAGATAATAAAAAAGGTTTATCAATAGAAATCCTAAGAACATTTTTAAATCATTAAAATATTAAATACTTTTAAGATTATATTATTTAAATGTTGTAAATATTGTACATTTTATTTTTAGTTTTTATAATAGTAATACTTTATACTGTACTAGCATATGTCTTGACAATAAAAGTCATAATTTAGGTTTTACAATTTCACCTTTTTAAAGCAAACTGTGTAAAAGAGTAAAAAGTCTGTGAGATGCAAGCGAATATGATTGATTTACTAATGTTCTAAGTTTTTGGAATTATGACACGAAACAAAAAACATTATAGAAACAACAAACTTAAATACAAGTTATTCCGTGACGTCAACAAAAGCAAACGGAGCTATTTATATGGAGGTATTTTTGACTACACACCGTCACCGGGTGCGCCTGCTCTATGCTCTATGACTAATCAATAAACAGGCGCGACCACTTTAGATAACAGGGAATATTTTCATCCCGAAACTGCACCGGACGCAGATAGCATCGGCATGAAAAAGCTAAGCGCCGGGACTTTGTGATACACGTTTAGATAAAAGGAGCTTTATCATTTTTCGTTTAGGTTCAAATTTATGTGTACGATTGCAAATTTTATTGGTGAGGTATTAAAATGCACTCTAGGTGTATGTTAATCGAGTTCATATTCTATTGCCATATCAATAGATAACTGTGAGCGTTACAATCGTTGTTGAGTAATTGGCTTTGTGGACTCGTCAAAAGCGACGTATTTTTAATCGTCACGAATTCCAAATATGTTTTGAATTGTCACGTCGAAAATAGTACAGGTCCCTTCAAGGGTGAGATAAATGTAATTTAATATCACAAAAGAAAACTCCCAAAAACGTAACGTCGAATGAAACAGAGCAAACTTTAATGCGTGTTTTAAAGAAAATTAAAAAATATATATTAACGTAAAGCAATTAAACATTATAATATTTTTTCGTACATTTCATTTGGTCACATAAATATGCAAAAAATATTCACGTCGACTGTGAAATTACGGATTAACTACTATTGATTAATATTTAATTCGAAACAGATTTTATTGTCTTCACAAAGTCGTCTTAAATAAAATTGCTTTATTTTAGAATTTTACTAATTGAATTAATACTTTTGAGTTTATGAACCTAAATTTAGATCTGTATCCATAGTTGTAATACGGTGTGTTGTCTCTTACACTATAAAAAAGTAAAATGTGTTGAATTACACTTTTTATAGAATAGCGATTGCAAAGAAACTCACATACATTTTTTTTGTATTCCATGGCATATTTTTAAACAAATTTATATTACTATATAATCACTTTTATATACCTTTTAATGCATAGAAATCGATTTATATAAATTTTTATTTATTAACAAAACAATTACAAATTATTTGCAAAGGGCGATTCACTATGATTTTATTTAATAGTATTTATTACATTAATTTCCAATGTTCAGGTTCTTTACCGGATATTGTTTACCCGTCTGATATGTGTTTGGGTGTCGAAGGTAGAAAATATTTTTAAAATAAAAAATATCTACAAGAGTAATAAACCGTGTAATAGACATGGCGACATACAAAGATTATCAATTTGAATGTCGTATAAAAAATTAAAAATAAAACATTTCTTAATATTTTTATATGAAAACTGTAACAGATCGTTGTTATTTTGATGCCAAAAAACAAATCGGGTGTGTATTCATGAAAGATTATATACCTTCAGTATTTTCAAATTTTTTATTATGGAATGATGAAACTTAAAACAAAAAGAATGAGTTCTCATTGCTCATAATTTTGTGCACATTTATAACTGTTTTTAAAAATGTTCCCCAGCGATTAAAATCAAAGCAAATTAAAAGTCGAAAAAGTTAATTCATGTAAAAATTAAAATTAATTTTATGCTACATAGTCACAATTAACACTGACCGCCCGTCTTCTTTGGTCGCATATTACTGACACCACTATGAGGCCTCGAAACTTGGTGTGTCTTAACGGCACTCATTGTCCTGTCACTTCGTCTATCTCTTCGTCGAGGTATTCAATAATTACGGACCTACGATTCCGCGAGAATAAAAGACGGAGAAAGAGGCATGTATTGTTTTTATTAATTCCAAGGCTATATTGCCTTCAGACGGTTCCGTCGCTCGCAAAACTATCCCCGAGCACGAAGCGAGTTCTTAAGAGGGCCCCGCAAGAGACCGCAATCACACGTCCAGCGACATTGAGTGGCACGTGACACGCGCCTTAATATCCCGTTAATTACCCGGGCAGGGCCGCCCCGACGCAGGGCGGGCGGAGGGCGATCAGCGACGAGAAATGCGGGTGCGTTCAGAAAGTTGCGAGTGTTGTGCGATAAAATAAAGAGGAGCTTAATACTTTCTAAGAAAAATATTGTAAGAAATTGTCACAAGATATCCGATGGAGGTAGGTTTCGTGCATGAAGTGCCTTTCGCGTCGAGTGGGCAAACCGTGTTAAATTTTTGACTGATTTTTGGTTCTAGTTTCAGCTATTGCTGAACACCCATTGTTGAAAACCGTTTTCTTCCTTCGTTAAGCTTCCTTCCTAAATATTCTATTACATACGGTGTTATTTCGCTGAATTTTATGATTAGGTTTGCGACGTGCCAAAACATGCAGAATGCATATTAGTGATATTGCTGGGTTGCATGCAACCCATCGTTCATCCTCGAGTACATTATTACAATCCGAATCCTCAATGAATTGAATATCGATTCGAGAGGATTGACAGATATCAAAAACCCAAGCAAATATTAGTTATTTTTTATACTTTAACCGACAATTAATTAGTTACAATCTCTACGTAAGTTTCATGCCAGTTAAGCACATCTTCAGGAACATGCTAATAGTCACATCCACTAGGGTGTCAGGAGTGTCAAAACTACAAATAGATGCGCTACCAGCTACCTCGCTCGATGCAGGTCATGCACTGAGTGGAACTTAAAAGGTGACAGAAGCCCCTCCACAGCAGTCATAAACAATCACTTTCTCCCTTAATCTTACTACGAGTTCTAGGTCACCGGTGCTCTCAAAACTGCGACTATTTTAGTCTACGTTTCTTTGATAAGAATTTGATAATCTGATGATTGTCAATATATCAAGTGGGAAGCCGTCAGTCAAACAGCATTTCTCGTAGATTAAAAGAAGTAACAGATGCGTATACGATTTAACTAGAAATAATTAATTTTGATAGATCAGTGAGTTAGAATAGATATCGGTTCAATTAGGTCTCAATTGGACGTAATTAAATTGAAGGCAATAATTTTAATTTCAAATCATTTTTACAATATAACAATTTTTTTTTTCGTAATTGTAGTTACAAAGATCATATGTTAATTTCATTCTTTTATGACTTTGCTCACGAACCTCGTATTCCGAAACATTTAAGCGTTTTTTTTTCATATTCGCCGTGATCTAACTATTCATAATAATCATTGATATTATTTAAATGGAGATTTGCATGTCTACTCGTTGAAATAAAATTGCAGAATTATTAGATATATTTTCATGTGACTTTAATTATAAGGCGCACATAACGATCATGTTTGGTTGTAACACTATGCATATAATAAAATTGTGGAATCGATCTAGGGGATATATGATATGTAGGGAATAATATACCACAGAATATCAAAGTAAATGGTTATGATCATTATTGTTTGCGGAGAGAAACAATTAAATAATAATGATCATTAACATTATTGAATTTCTTCTCTCCTCAAACTATGGTGAAAATAAACTCTAGAACAGCCGTGATAATTCTAAAATTGTTAGTGAAATATGCATTTAGAAATTGGCGCTTGGTAGGTATATCTAATGAAAAATTAAATTTATATGACCATTGAATTTATGTTTTTTTTTAAGTTAAAATTATTGTATAGCGCAAACAACATTCCGGTACGTCAAAAAAATCTTTGTTTAATTTTTTTAACAATGTAAAGATAAACGACGTTTTTATATACAATTTTCTTTATATAGATGACCGACAGAAGGATAAGGATTAAGAGTTTAGAAGATTCTAATAGTTTTGTAGATTAAGAAAGAAAAAGATTCCTTTAAATTAATATCTTTAAAGTAGTAGCTCTATTTCCTCTTTCTACATTTCTACAAACAAATAACAGTCGTTATATTGGAATATCAATAATATTTTTTCTACGAACAATCCTTCTATTTATAGTATTTCGGGAGTCAATTATATAAAAAAAAAGACAGTAAGATTAAAATTCTGTAGGAGATTTTACTGCCGTGAACAATAATCGGATAACGTTTTTTTTACATAATTACAACAAAACATGACAAAGAAGATGACCGACCGGCCGCCACTCACGATATATCGAGATCCGATAGAGTTGGACGTTTTAAATTGCGCTTATCGGGACCTTGATCGGAATCGAAACGGCGACCGTAAATATAAAAATGTACTTTAATCTGTGTGTAGTCGGAGAGGACATGCGTAACCGGCAGTTTGCCAATCGAGCGTGTTGATGTAGGATGTCATCTTGAAAGAATCCCGCGCTCTACGGATTCCTTTAATCTGGGCAATTGAATAGCGAGTACGCAGCTCGAGAATCAGTCAGCCAAGCTATCCGCGCCGGCCGGGACAAGCGCTGTTTATGCCGCGACCGCAGGCCTCGATACACGACATGCCGCGTTGCCGTGTAAGCCATTTCATAAGAAACTTAGGGCAGATCTAGATGTACCTACACGTATTAAAGGCTTCGGGCTTCGAACACAACAAATCTGTTAGAGTTGCGTTTCTCTTGTGTTTGTAAACTAATACTCTAATTAATAGACCGGATTTTGTGGATATTGCATATGTGAGATAGAATCCTCGGTATTGCTGTTTAAGTTTTTCTTTTTTGTAAATATTTCCAATTTCCATTAACAAAATATAATAAATTTCTTAATTCCATTAGGAAAATTCCATTAAGAAAAAAAATATTTTCAAAAATTTCGGGTAGTTTTTTTTCGCTTTTGGAAATAAAAGTTTTTCCATCAGATACTGACGTTTTCGGATGTCAGGAAGCTATAATTCGATGGTTTTCAACAAACACGTCCTCATATTTGTAGGTATTTTTGGACAACATATAATCTTTTAATAATTTCTAGACGACTTAACCGATTTGTATTTCTTTTTTTGTCGCAAAAAATGCATTCATCTGACGAACATAAAATAATACAGTTATTTACTCGAGTTCCAGAACTCAAAATCATATATAAGTACATATACATCAACAGTCTCCATCACAAAAGCCACGTCACTGTCGTGGAACACGAGTGGGACAAATTAACAGTCAAACAAAACGCAAGTGTCCATTCCGTCGAGTACTTGCCGGCTAAGGGGAAGGGTTGTTCGTAATATCGACTCGATTTTCCCGCGTGACGTCACTCGGAAAAGGGCGCACCATCAGCGATATTAACTGTCGTGCCGACCTGCCGGCCTTGATCGATCGCTTTCATTTAAGCCCGGCTTAGGAACACCGCGACGAGCGGCTTCAACACTTCATCTTGTTATACGATATTTAATAAGGGCTTTCAACCGTAGACGCATTGTAGAACTTGTGGTGAACCCAGCGGCTGTTAAATAAATTTTGGATCAAGGAAGCTTGATCCTAACAGTACACAAAGTATGTATTCAGCGGTTGTTATTAGCTTCTAGATTACAGTGTAGGGCTCGGCCTCGTGTTGTCCAAAATTATTAGTACAGAATTACAAAATCGTTGTGTTCAAATGAAACTAATCGATTGTGGATGTACTGTATTATTTATAGTTGTGACAGGTTTAATCACTCCACTGCTAAATCATATCTTTGAACATTTATTTTGTAGAGCAAATTATTTAATTTGACTCGAGTTAAATCCCTATTTCTTTATTCATTAAATGAATATTTCCCACTAAAGAGCATATTGGAAATTTTATTATCTTAAACAAAAATTTAATTGAAAAAGTTTCCAAAAACACAGTTCAAAGGCATGGTAGATTTGAAAATTTTACCTTAGTCGGTATTTCTTATCACATTACAATGGCATCGCTACTTCTAAAGAAAATTAAATAGAAACGAAGCAATATTAAAACATATTAAAGTTTTTTAAAGCTATCCATCTTCTAGTCATATGATTTTTGTGTATTCTAGTCCTACTTATACATAAAGTACACAGAAAAACTCAAGATAAACTTTGAATTTTAATCAATAAATGTTAATTCCTCACAGGAATTGAACCCACGCCTTCAGAACAGCGTACAGAGTCACTACTAATTGCAACAATCAGGCATATTATTATATATTATTGTATTTATTCTAAAAACACTATCAAATAAACGTTTTACAATTAGTAGTGACTCTATGTGCTGCTCTGAAGTCATGGGTTCCATCCCTACAAAAAATAATTATTTATTGATTAAAAATTAATGTTTATATTGAGTCTGTGCGTTTCTATGTATTTTGTGTATGTATCTACAAAAAAATAAGTATTTTATTTATTTTCATAATCATTACACTTGCATAATCATTATATATATAAATAAAATATAACGATTATGCACATGATTTGAATTTTTTTTTAATGTAAATTAAGCTATTAACTAAAAGACGTAAAAATGTAGAAAACTTTTCAAAATAACAACGGCTGACCACTGCCGTGAACTGATTTTAATTCTAATCGGTATTGCCGCTTTCATAACGGACGCCTTTTGTATTTCTAACTTGAATAGTCAAAGCTTCGAGCCAATGAAGAGCATTTTGTATGGATTTTGAAAGGAAACTTCATTCTTGACCGTAAATATATCAGCACTAACGCTATCATGTTTTGCTCTTTTGCCCTAAAATATGTTTACATTATACAAATAATCGTCAAGCTGAATCAACAAAGCATCAGGTGTAAAAATATCGCGTGCGAACGGAGCAGGTGCTATGAAGTGATGGATGATAATTCGTAACGCCGTTATCTGCGCCGGCGACAATATTGGATGTCACACGACGCACCAGATAAACGTTCCATCGGCTCGATTCTAATACATATCGACATCGAATTGGATTCGATATACGGTAAATAAAATATCGTATAATCATAAAAAAATTCGTCTGTTAGACGCAATATAAATCAAGATTGGGCAATAACGTGATCATAAAAAAAAGAATTTATCTATGAAAAATCGCTGATATTTTACGAATAAGTTGACACACTTGTATTAAGTCATAGGATCATGTACCAATTTTTAATTTGCTACGAAAAAGTGAGTAAGAGAACTTGACATACTAATTAATTTAAACTACAATGAAAATTTTATTATATTATAATTTTAAAAGAAATTCGAATTTATATCAAAATTTAATTCTTTAATTTATAAAGTATTACTAGCTTTTCTACCGCAGCTCCGCCCGTGTAGACATAGAAAAAAATTCCGTCATCTTGTATATCGACCGATCACGTTTTGCACTCAATTTCAATTTCAGTTCCGCTTTCGATTCTGATCCTGATTCCTTTATGGATTCTCCTCTCCGACCCGTTTTTAAATGCATGGCAAATGTATAGTAAAGCATGGTGAATGATGACAGCGTAATTTACTCAAGAAAAAATGCAGCTATTTATTAATTAAAAAAAAATGAAGAATCGGTTCAGTATTTCGATTTAATAGTAGAAATATGAAAATGAAACCGGTCTCGAATGCTAGTTTTTTTCTTAAATAAATATAAATATGTATACCACTTTGTGTCAAAATTTCAAAACGACTGGTAAAGAACTTTAGAAGATTTGCGATTTTTAACAAATGCACATACTTGTAAACAAAAACTATAAAATTAATCAACAGTGACAATATTTATAATAATGCTCATATCATCAAACATGAGAATCAACGTTATCCTTGTGATGCGTAGGCACGTGCGTCACCAGGACAGCTTTAATGTGCCCTTTTTGTGTGCCGCATTTTATTGTGAATTTGAACAATATTTAATTGCGTCGTATCATATCCACGCATTTATCGGCTTAAGAGCTGGGTTATCTTTTAGGTTAAGGCTGCACAGCAAAATCATAGGTATGATATGTCTTATACTAACTCACATAAGACTTCGCCCACCTCGGAGAGGCGTAAATCCGGCAACGACCCTGTGCAGGCCAAATGAATGAGGAGTACAGTATGGATACAATACTCATTAAGGCCGTTTTAAAAATGGTGTTAAATTTTAGAATTGCAGTAATGAAATAACTCAGCTGCTTATTTTCAAATTACATATACTGGACAAGATTATGAAAAAGTACCGAAAAAAGAATATGTCAGTTTTTGCTCCAAATATTTGTTGTTTTGCTTTCACCGAAAATTGTTAAAGTTTTCAGGTGAAAACAGATTTGTTATCAGGAAAAAGTCGGATTATAATGTTTGATTTAGGGTCATTTATATACATTCAGCGTGTTTTACATTATTGTTACAAATTTGAGCACCATGATGGTCGATCTGCATAAATAAGGTAGTTATGTTTGCCTGGTTTGATGGAAAGTCTTCATTTAAAATCATCAGTAAGTTTACAATTTGTAATTCATTAGTTGAACTGAATAATTATTTTGTGAATCGGAGTGTACATATATCCTAAGAGCTTTCTGTATAACGTAAATAATTATCGTATTTACTCTGCCAGCGCCAACCGAAATGAACATCACAAATATAAATTTATTGGTCGTAATTAAAAGACGGAATATAAATATTATAATAAAAATTGTTATAAGTCCCATTTCACTTCGAATTGTTTTATTAAGTCCATTAATATCTTAAAAACGTGCTCAGTATTGAGATATAGCTCAATTATAAGGAAATAAGGAATGGATAGAACCCTTAATATTAGGAACATTGTTTTATAATTCTTATAAAAAGTTGAATTCCGTTATTCCTTTTTGATCCGAGATGATCTTTTCAAGTCAAGTAAATAAATCAGTTGCATAATGAAGCTCCTCCTTAAATATATGTTAAATGCACGCTAATACACTTAGCTTGATCGATAACCGTTACAGTATGTGATCGATAACTATTACGATACGTATTTAAGTAGACATAGTAGTAGTAGTAGTAGTAGTTCTAATTTGTATTGTAACATCTTAGTTTATGTCGCGCATCGAAAACACCGAAAGCGAGCACGTACGAAAGTTCGCGTGTCCAAGCTAGTGATGTACCGGAATTACGTGACGCAACATCGATGTCCAAACCTAACTGTCCAGAGATTGCCGCCGGCGAGTCGACAATTTTACCAACGGCTCATTCCTCTTAATAGGACCAAACTGAATTATCCATTTTTTTTTCCCTCCGTCTTGGGCAACGCCGGCCGCGGTTCACACGGCCTTTGGCTCGCGTTGCGACATTTCGAACTGTAATGTTACAGCTCGTAATGGAGTTAAAAAGGGTTTTATTTCTATTATAATGATCTATTGTCTTTGTTAAATTTTGAAGGTCGGTATGCAAACGACGCGGGCTCGTTCTCGTTTCTGTGCATAACCGACGTTATAAATGTCTTTAGGCGAATATGGGACGATGTAGCACGTGTGTGTATATGCGTTCGCTGATACGTAAATAGTGCCGAGTTTAAATGGCAAATTTTCTATAGATATTATCATATAAATTGTTCGTATTAAAATTTTTCTGTACGTGATATGTTGGAGTTCAAAGATTTTTCACAGTTTCCAAAATAAATTATTTTACGTATTTAACGTAGCGAGTACTTGTTTTTTATTAATTTCTTAATAAAATATAGACTGGAATTCGACTCTATGTAAAGAATTTTTGTTCATATTAAAATTTTATTTTACATATAACAAAATCTGACAAACAGTTGTTTCTGCAGGCTCCTCCTAAAACCCCCGCTATTAAATACAATATAAGGATGTGTTTTTAACTTCCTTGAGTTTAAAAATACAATTGTCTGTAAGTTTTTGAGATTATTGAGCTCAAAATTTTGAAAAACGGTTGACCTTGCAGGTCATTGCTGAAACTTTTTAATGTTGTCGAATTGTTCAAAAATATACCTAGTAGTAAATTATTGAGCTTATCGAGCTACAAATATCAATATTAAGACTTTGACAGCTCTCCGAGCTCATAAATATCGTTTTAATACGTTATGAGCTCTACAAGTTCAAAAATAGATTTATTTTAAAAAACGCAATTTTTTTATTTTCGAATACGATTTCTTTCAAATTGTTTAATTTTGATTTGTTTTGCGGCATTTGAAACAGTTTTTAAAACAGAAAAAGTTGATTGAGTACCAAACATCAATAAAACATCAATTGTGAAATTTATCTGGAGAGTAATTTAAAAATATCCCAAAAAATCTCTTTTGGAAAAATTTTCCGCAACGTTATTTTTTGAACAAAGCAAGTGACTTTTATGCTATTTGTAACAAAGTTTGGTGCTGATTAGAGTTTTGTATTTATTAATCGGTATTATAGTCTAAAATTTATTTTATAAATATTCTTCTGGAAATTTTATTCTTTAATTTTTTTTTAAATCTAGGTATCTGGCCGAATCCATTCTAAGTTATTAGAAAGTCAAAGTTGAGTGGACTAATTTTGAATGCCGGAAAATAATCGAAATAAATTCCTAGGATCTCAATATTTGATGCAAACTCGATCTTCGTAAATCGGACTGAAAATAGATAATAATCTTATCATTTTTGAAAAAATTTTAAATTTTGATAACATGAATTTTAAAAAACGTTAAGGGTGTGGCTCATTATTTACTGCAATAAGAAATAATGTAAAATTCTATGAGTCTAGAAGATTGTGAACACTGTTTTCTTTCTATTGATGTAGCATGTAAAATTAAATAAGTTTATCTAACTGTATGTGTTTAGGATTATAAATTGACGTTGTCATAGTACTTTCATGACTTTATAGTAAAATAATTTGTTAAATATCAATTATTTCAACTGACATTGAGGAATACTTAATAATCGTCTGTGGTAACATAAGAACATTAATAAAATATATCAAATAATTTTATTCTTCAGATATTACATTGAAACAATAAAAGGTCAAAATATCATATAAATACTTGAAGCTTACACAGTATTAACATTAATAACGTAATAGACCTATCGTTTATTCCATTCAACTGACGTACTATAAAAAATAATAATAAAGAATCGATTAGCTTTAATATCCTGGAAGAGCTTTAGTTAACAAAATATTAAATTGTGAACGACAAAAACGAAACTATTTCGGTCTTAAATGCCAACTGCCGACTCTTTAAAATAAACGCCAAATCTACATCTTTCCAACTCTGCAGACGCCATCTCACGGCGCGCCGAGGCCGAGGTGTCAAACGAATTGACTGATGAATTGAAACAATGACGTCACAATTAGACGAATGGGATTTTTTACGAAAAAAAAAAAATCATGCATACACCGTCCGTGATCGAGTGACTGACAACGACAGCGGTACGACTGCGCCTGCGCCGATGCTATCGCGCTCAGACTGATGGACTCCTAGCTGGCCTTTGACCGAGCGCCCGCGTCGTGTCGCCTTCAAGACTGCGTGAATTGTTGGGGTGGTCAGTTTTGAAATGCTCACTTACTTCCTCCGAATTTACTAGAATTAAATGAAAATGCACCCTAGCAATAAGCTTCGACAATAAGTTGAAGATATTTGGCAAAGTTTAGCTACATCGGTAGGCCTCAGAGACTCAATTGAAAGCCAATATGTAGAATTTATTGATGACAGAAGATAATAACAAAATGATATAATTTCAAAATTCTCAATCGTATGTTAATAAATGAGGAATAAAAGGCTATTGCGATAATGAAAGCCTTACCAAAAATATTTTGAAAACTAAATGCCTGTTTTACAAACTGATGGTTCCGGAATTAGTATGTCCACGTCTGAGCGGGAAACCTGGCCTTTAGTTTTTCCATACCATCTGAGTATTCTTATTGTTAGTTATAATTCGCTTTGGGCACTGAGATATTGTGAGTGCATCAGCAAATGGGATAAATTGCTATACAACTTATACATTACCGTATATACATTATGCGACATTGACGAAACTTGATTTAACCTATGTAAAGACTATGGCTTAGTCCGAGTATTATTATCTATTTTTATATAGAGGATAGTTTGCCATTATTTGATTTTTATAACTAATTGCAATGTCATTGAAATTTGGGACGAATTTTTATGGTACTAATATGGATCAGTAGGATTAGTCTGAAGCAGTAGAAAAGAATTTCTCTATGGACTATCTTTCTTGTACCAACGTAATAAACGAAAGGTACAATTTTATAGAAATACTAGTTTCCGCCCGCGGCTCCATCCGCGTGGACATAGAATGAATTCTTTCGCTTTATATATCGATCGATTACGAACCTGTTCTTCATGCAAATTCGTTTCAATTTTGGTTCCGATCGCGAACCTGTCTTTGATTCCAGACCCGCTTTCGATTTACGAAGATTCCGCTTCTGTTTTTGCTCTTGATCCCGGTACTGCTCTCAAGTCTGCATGCATCTCGGTACTGCTTGTCATTCCCAGTCCGGCCACGCTTTTGGTTTTAGTTGAGTTCCACATTCGACTTCGATCTCGAACATGTTCTTAATATCGATATCTATCAGTCTCGATTCTTGTAAGATAATTATAAAATTAAATAACACTTGCTTAGATATCTGTCAATACTCTGAAATTTATATTCAATTGTTTGGATACAGATTCGTAGTGGAGAGGCAGATTGGAGGGTCAGCGGTGGGTTGCATGCTGCATGTTAATGCATGTTGCAAGCAAGAGTCTCGATTCTGCTCTTCGTCCCGTTTGCGATTTTGATTCCATTGCCGGCCACAAATTCGATTAAGACGAATCTGGGGGAAATTCTAGTATTATTAGATATTAGGCCGTATTATTCGGAGATGATATATTTCTATGATTGAAATAATTTTTACAGGTTGTATTAACGCAAACATGAAAATGAAGCCAAAGTGAAATATTAATAGTCTATTTTACACAATGAGGTTCATATTAATGAAGAAATGCGCTAAGTAGTTCGATTGAATAATACAAACACAAACATATTCTATATAAATGAATACACTCCTATGTTATTATTTATTGACAAAATGACTATTTTTACACTCATATCATAATTATGATATGATATGAGTGTAATTTTAAACATGAATAATTATATGCTTTTTTGCCATATAATTATTATTGTTCAGTTCATTTTGAGTAGTTTTCTTATAAATGCTAAAACTATTGATCCTCTTCGTGAAAACTAAGCATCGCATTTATTACAGTCGTTTATGAAGAATTGTACATAAATTAGGTACATGCACAGCGCAATCATTAGTGTATAATGACGAACCTTTATTTGTAAATGTCTTACGTGTAATGCATTTTGGTTCCATTAATGAAACGTAACAATAGAAGAAATAAGTTATTAAAGTGTAAAAATAATAAGCATTTCAGTCGACACTCAAAATGACTGAAAAGCGGTGAATATCGAATAGCGTTATTACAGCCCTTAATGAAATGTTCTAAATTTAGATCTCGAATGGATCATCGATCAATAGATATTTAACGAATAAGCATTCGGATTACGAAATCGTAATCGTGCTGCGAAGATCGAGCGGGGAGACGACGCATGCGCCGCGGGCGATCCCGCCGAATGTTATAATGTATGTCAAGAGCGTAACGCTCGCAAAGGAATTGTCACGGTGACTCCGCTGTTGGCATCTCAATATTTTACGAGTGCACTGCAATTTATTAAAGTTGAATGACAAAATTGGAAATACGATAACGACATATTTCATACGAAGCCGACATTTAAAATGTATACACAACTGTCACATATTAAATTGCCAAGATACAAAAATAATGAATATACATCTTAGCTTCTGCATTATTCAATTTAATGGAGTTGAATTTAGGTATTGATGAAAAAAATACTTTGTTTTGTCTTCACAGTTATTGTATTGACATTTGTATATTAAATTGGATGTCACAAATGCCAATAACTCTATGGTTATCAATATTTTGAGATATTTAGCTTTTAACTTTAACAGTCACCAAGTTAGTTACTGCTTGTCAGTTAGTTGTTGCAAATGAGAGTTTGAAGCACACCGCTGAATGTGTTTAAAAATAGCTTTTTCCACAAATACAAATACTTTAAGCTACAAATAAAAACTCGTTTCCATGAAAAAGGTTTTATGATTAAATTACGCTGTATGGGTATGCGAGACATTAACTACTTGGCATACGTCATTGATAACATTCACATGACTACCTTGTTTAGGAAAGCGTGAATTGTAAATTTAGTAACATAAATATTATGATATTATTTGACAGCATCAGTTCCTGAAGAAAAAAAACTGTTACTTATTAATTTATTACAAAAACATATCGTTGTAAAAATTAAAATAGGACAATTTTGTCCACTAAAATCTAGATTATTTTCCATTTCTGCCTGTCCCAACCCATATTCAGTCATAATCCTTTAATTTGAAGCTAATGTATCACACATTGCTTAAATAGTAATGCTTTAGTATTAAAATTCCCACTTGCCTTATCAATTTGTCGTACTCAGAATTGAGAGCTTAACTTTCAAGGTCATCAGCGAGTATCGGCTAACTGACAAATTTAATTTTTATGTGAATTGCGTTTAGTAATTCCTTCATAGATAAAAAAAAAGCTCTTGATGCATTTATGAAGTAGAACTTAAAGAATTAGATTATACAGGCAAGGCTCAGATTTTACTGCACCGGTCAAGTGGTTTAGAACAATACGCAGTCGGAAGGTACGCCTGCAGCTGTAAGAATTATGCAGGACGGTATTCATCCTCCGAACAAAAGCCAGTTAGAATTGCTGCAAATGTTATTGCGAAACAAGCGAGCGCGGAAGTGTGATGGTGTTATGAAAAAAGAAGATAAAAATAGCAAATCATATATTCCCCTTATCTCGTGGCTGTATCTAGTAAAAATAGAGATGTTCGATAAAACACCGCTATATCGATATTTCATTGATTTTACGCAACGGAAGTCGTTAAACCGTCTCTCGATTAGGAAAATCGAGATGTAGAGGATCTTGTATCGATAAAAATCATTTGGCTAATTGATGTTTTTGACGCGGTACGTCGATTACCAACGTGTCGGAAGAACTAGCAATTGACTTTCACCTCAGTTTGAAGCACTCGTTCCGTTCGTTTCATAAAATTGTACTAAAAATAATAAAAAAAAATATATTCTAAAAAAATAGTAGTCGCATGTTTTGCAATTTCTGTATAGCTGACTATTATAATTGTAACCTCGGAATGGAGTACTGAACACGGGGAACCGAATGATGAGTATTTGACTCAAGTCAGATTAAAATAGTCGTTTCGCGCGTTTTGACATCGCATTGGATTGAACAGTGGTCAGCAGACCGAACTCGCAATTAGCCAATGAGGACGGCTCATAGTGAAAGCCCTACCACCTGAAATAAAAGAACTATTGTATAGGGGTTATTCACTACAGCAATGAGCAGAGAAAGATCTGCCACAACGACAATTCGCGAATGGTGTACCTTAGATTTCCGTTTTTGCATTGTGTATTTCCAAAACTTTTAAACTGATAACAAACAAATAATTATTTATTACATGCATCAGTAATACAGATAGTGTTGTCGATGAGTTATTTTCTATTTACTATTCATTTCTTCTTATCGCGATACGATTACAGAACACTAGATTTTATCAAAAAATGTCGGTAAAAGGCAAAAGCTTCCCGGCATTAGTAGAGTAGCTATTATACCGAGAACATAGCTTAAAAAATAGTTCGGAACGAGAAAAAAAATCGAAATATGATTAATAGGGAGATGCGGTGAGACGCGGCCCGTATGTGATTCTTGCCGTGTGACAGATTGTCCGGCCGCGCCTGCGCCCCACTGCGACCCTAATGATGCCGTCTCCGTTCTCTTAACCGTGATTCTCGATATCGATAGTTTCTATCTTCCAACTCATTTTTAATTAATGTTCTGATACTTACTTTAAAAACAATTTCTTTAATTCTATATTGCTTTAAGTATTATATTAAATGAAAACTAAAAAGTGCACACTAAACTGGCATAGAAAAAAAATTACGCTTTTTTGCAATCGAGTAGTCTTAAACGAGTATTATGTGTACCTACACTTAATTAATTAGTACACCTCGAAATATTTTAACCTTACAACTCGGTAACGTGAAAACGGAGATCTTTATATTGTAGGTACCTGATAGAGTCGTAAAAATTATATCAAAGCTATTAGTTATTCTGCAGAAGATAAAATACAACAATAGTGAAATGAGCGTCTATAAAGAAAATGAATAAAACAGTTGATATATCCTTTCCTTTTTCTTGATTGCCGTATATTTATAACTTTATTTCATACTTCATAAATGTTTTTATTATTTTTAATTACAGTATTGACCTTTTAGGAAAAATCGATGCCACTCGATTCATTCAATTATGTAGTTATTAATAATAGCTTACATCATTAATACTTTTTGCATTATCAATAATTGCAAATAATACTAAATCCGAACATGTCGATAGACCAATTTCACGGGTACATCACTACTTCGTCGTCGCCGTCCGAGATTGCTCTCAGCACGAGACTGTCCCGGCGCTCGTCGGCCGCCGCTTTGACATCGCGGACCAACTATAGAGGTTGCGCCACCTGTCACTTCGGCGTACGTACAGTGTTAAAAATATTGTACAACTGTCAGAGAAATACCGACTCGTCTTGTACAAGCCTATACAAGCTATAGCAAATAAATGTTCGGCCATCAATCACCAGTGTCTTACTTGATTGGAGATGTGACCGGTTGAAGATAATTATTTCATGCGTTATATATTGTAATTTTATGTACGTAGTTGATTCGTCGAGATCGGAGATTGCCAATTATCGACCGTGTGTTTATTTTTAGTTGGTTTAAGGCCCAAAAAATTAAATGGATATCAAAATGAAAAAGAGAAGTTGAATGTATAAAATAAAATAGTCCATCCACTTCAATAATATGGGAGTTAATTAACATTTTTAATTTTTGGCTGGCAAAAAGCGCTTGAAAAATATATTCCTAAAGCTAAAATAAAACAATAATAACATTAGCTTCATAGAGACTAAAAAGTTAGATTACGTAAAAACTCATATAAATTAGTATTACTACATAAAAAAAATGCAATTTGTATTATGTTGTCTTATGTGTATAATTAAAAACATAAATGTTCATTTCTGCAAAATATTAACTCTACAATTACTTTGAAATTTTGACACAATCTTGCGCTCTGAGCCACGCATGTTTTTGTATACCTACTAGCATTCGTCTCCGACTTATATTTAATAATGAAACCGAACTAGTACGATGATTTTAAAAACACTTTAAGTTAGCTTTGTATAAGCTACACTACGCCCGAGTGTCCCGACTTTATCCAGACCAGATCCTTAACCCGCTTTGAATCCCACTACTGTGATCGGTAGCGGAATCGAAAGCAGAACGGGGAGCGGAATTAAAAGCCTTTACTGAGACCAAAATGTCGAATAAAATTGGAAGTTGAAATCGAGTATGGAGTTGGTACCAGAATTAAAAACGAGACTGGAATCGGTATCAGTAATAAAATTTAAAGCGGGGTCGAAATTGAAATTGATTGCGAAACTGTTCAACATAAAAGAAGGAAGCATTATCTGTCTACGGGAGCGACGTTGCGCATGAAAAGCTATATGATACGTACTTTCCAAAGTGATGGTGATAAATGATGATCGTCTAATAATTTTTAGTACGACTTAGAAATAATGTTAATATGTTCATCGGATAAATATAAAATTGACATCAATTAATATTTAAAATATGTCTAAATCAAACGTTTCAAAATAAAAATATTTAAATTTACACTTCACACTTTAACAAACGCACTAGAACTCGTTGATTTTAAACTATCTGTCAAGTACCAAGAATCCAATATGGCGGTCACGTATTGAAGGAATAAAGGCAAAAGCGGCGTGTGTCGCCCTTAATGAAGTGTACAAGTGATATGCGACGGCGCCTTAATGATATGGACGGATTGACAAGACGCCGTCTTTTTAGCTCTCCATTGTTCAGAAGCATCGTTCTAGTCGTACTGGGTTCGATATTCATTTTTAGAGTTCCATATCCATAGGTTAATTCAATGTATTAATATCAAATCGATCGTGTGTGAGTCGGACTAGTGCAGCAAGAGTTCTCGAGTAACATCGCCTACGATAATTATTGATATTTTAATCTAGATATGAGTTACGAACATCACAAGAACTCAGCATTGTAACTGTAAGGGTTCAAAGTAATGTACTCCGCACCACAAATGAGGCTAAAATCCATCATTACTGCTTCACTTTCGTTTATTGTACACATGCTTATATGGTTGAACTTGTGCATAAAATAAAAATGTGCTAAATCTATGATTATTGCTATACTCACACAAAATAAATAACCAAAGTCAAAAAGTTATACATAGAAAAAGTAGTCTATGTTCCCTATTCTCCTACTTCTTTTGCATCGTCTTGTCATTCTGTTGCGCTACAATTGTCTAGTTTAGAACTGCAAACAACATCGGCTTCGTTTGTATTTTTTTATCAATTGCTTATTTCTGGATGACGTCACTGGCAACGCGATGTTGATTCAATAGAGATTCGATTGCTATATTTAAAATTAAGTTCAAATGTCTTTATTTCGTAGGTAATAAAAGAGCTCTTGAAATACGTCATAATATTTTAAGAATTTACATTATTATAAAATTGCCACATTAAAAAAACAAACTTCAAGGAAGTCATAATGTCTATTTAACCTGTGAATATTCAGATGTTGTGTAATGTCCTTTTTGGTTTTGCGGATTACGTGCTTAATAAGAATTTTGAATATTTGAATCATATATATCCTCAGGAATTTTATCGAACATGTGCTGCACACAGATACCCCTAAATGAATTCACGACCTTATGCAATCGACTAACATGTAAACGCATATTTTTATTTCTAGTATTGAAATTATGTCTATTACTATTTTCATTAAAAGGATTCCAATTCTTTCTTACGTATATTAGATTTTCATATATAAATTGCCATGTTACAGTCAAGATTTTAATTTCTTTTAACTTATTAATAAGAGGCTTCAGCCAGAAAATTGCACGAATGGCTCGTTTTAGCAGAATGAAAATTTTGCAAACATCCGCAGCATATTGCCAAAGCAGGATACCATATGACATCCAAACTATGGTTACAACCAGAATAAACTAATCTGGCGGCCTGGATGAAAGATAATTTTCTTACCTCTGTAATTGGATATGCAGTAAACTTAGCCTTTTAGCCAATTTACTGAAATAAGGACTCCATTGAAGTTTATTACTTAGAGCAACTTTTAAGAATGCAGTAGCATCAGCATATTCAAATTTCTAGTTTCTTATTAAAATAGAACCAGATTAATTTTTATTTTTTTAAGTGTGAATTTTGTACATTTTGTTTTGTTTTTATTAAGAATTAAATTACTTACAGTAAGCCATTTATCAATTTTGGAGATAGCAATGTTCACATCCTCATAATTTTGTTGTTGTCTTTTAACTTTGAACAGCAAATATGTATCATTTATAAACAAAATATCACTATCTCATGAATATCATTAAAAAGGCCAGATAAGTATAAGCTGAACACAGAAGACCAAGTATTGATCCCTGTGGCATCCCCATGCAGAAAACGGTTTCATACGATCTCATGACATTGACATCAATCTTCTGAACCCTGTTAATTAAATACAATTTTAGAAAGTCAAGTGCACGACTCGTAACCCCACAATGATGTAGCGACCTGATCTGTGTTTTCTGATTTACACAATCAAACAAACGCCTTGGAAAGGTCCCAAAACACTATTATCGTATTTTGCTAATCCTACCAGGCTTGTACAATTTTTTCAATAAGCTTAACACGAGTATCGATTATAGATAGACCCCGTTTCAATCCGAATTGTCTTGTGGACATAAATTATTATTGTAAAAATATGGTATAAGTTGGTGTAGGATCAAATTTTCATAAATTTTAGTAAATGTTGGCTGTATAGTAAACGCTAGATTTAATACGATAAAATTAATAATGGAGTTTACAATTTTAACTGACAGACAGTGGAGGTCAACTGTCTTTTTTATTTCTGACAATTTAAGTGTCTCAATAATGTTTTCTGAATTTACGTATTTAATTTCAACAGTAATGCTATTAGATGGAGAATTTTTCCTTAGTAATGATTTAGCAATAGCAGGAAATGTAGGTTTTGTAATCGAAGTTGAAATTTCAGTAAAAAATTTTATAGGCTTCAGCGACTTCTTTTTTTTAACTTTGTCATTCTTTTCAATTTTAAAACAAGATCGTAAACTTAATTATACCCATTTCGTTTTTTATGACATTTCAAGTTGTTTTCATTTGTGTTTTAGCAATTTATTTTATTATTAATATGATTAGTTTCAGTCGTGATACAAACCGACTAAAGGTTTTTGAATAGTTTCTAATATATTCACCAAATCCTTTTATACACGTATGTCTTTTCGTCATAAAGATCCTACAATTTCTTTCTCCTTTTTTACTAAATTATGAACAATGTATTTCTTATATGGTCCGAAATTTGTGTAAATATTATCAAGGTATATTTTAGAAACAAATTAATATAATTCTTGTAGACTCCAAAAATAGATTTGACAAATTGCAACACCGAAAGAATTCCAGAATCCCACGACTGCGATTGACAATATCCAGTATGTTTACATTCAATTCGTCACATATTACAAGGTATTATGTATTACAAGGCTTTTGTCTCTTATTTCACATAAGGCTTAATGCACAATTGATTCAGACTACTCACAAGAAAAATGACGGGGCGTGTATACGCTCATCACGATAAGTGCTCTAGTTCAACACAGGCTATCTCTTCAATCTGCTTAACAGATAGGTGCACAATATCTTTTTTATGGAGTTGTTAAGGAGCAAGTGAAATTATGAGCTACAAAAAATTAAATCGTTATCACTGCCCATGTACACTCGCAACTCCAAAGGAAACACCAGTGTATTGTCGGCTTCTCGGGTAGGAATCGATTAGGTTCGGTTAGATTAGGTTGGGGGGATTGTTGGAGGGAGAGTGGAGTCCTGGAGGAGGAAGTGGGCTACCGGAACTCCGGGAGAGTACCGGTGGCTCATGAGACAAAGTTCAATAGCGGAAGCTGTTACTGCAAGTCCGTAATCGGTGAGAGTGTGGTGATTGAAGCGACCCATTTGTTGCATTCAAGTTGACACAGAATGGCTCTCATTCTAAATTTTTGTCTCTATACATCAGTTTTTCCTTAAATTGAGAAATTATTTTTGGATAAGAAATAAAAATCCGCGAATGCAACGAATTCTCCCTGCCGAAAAGAGCTTTCGACCCGGTGTTTAAGAAAGCCAAAGCAAAGTTGACCGTTCCTGAGCAAATGTTCCGCAATATATAGTTTATCGATAGTAGCATAATCCATGAACAGCTACACTTCGAGGTCCTTACTTTTCTAGCCCTAAATATTTTGATGCACCAAGTTGATAACACAATCATTTCAAATATTATTTCTAATCATTATCAATCAATATACATATCTAGCATGACAAATGAGAAATAAAAAAACTGGATCATATTCCCGCAAGTTAAGGCAGTTATTGATTGTTTAATATTGAAACGGATTGTCTTGCTTATACATTTTTTATGCGTTAGTTCAGTTATGTAGCAATAGATACTTTTATGAATGGCATGCTTCATTATTGAAAACTGACAGCAAACATTAACATTACAGAAAAATTCCCATATTACACGTGGCTGAATTAAAACTACCGAAATATGTAACGGGACAATGTAAAAAAATATTTTTAATAACTACATTTTAAAAACATGGCAGTTTGTCAAAGTTTCTTTCATAACAGAATATTCAAAAAGGCGACTATTATATTACTGATAAATTCGAAAGTATATAATCGTGTTTAGAGTTCAGTCGTAAAGATACGCATGCCTCGAAAGAGAAGAATGACCAGCGACCGTGACGTTTTGCCTCTTATTGTCTTTGGTGATGACCAGTCACCGGGCAGTCTCCTATGCAATTGCATTATAATATTTACCTTCACTTAAAGTGGCGTAATCGTTAGTAATGTATCCTTATATGCGGTATACATATCAAAAAATATAATAATTATTATTTAACTATAAGACTAAGAGCTATTTATGTTCATTTTGACCTAATATTAAGACAGTGCTAACAAATGAAAATAGTTTGAACTCTAACTAAAATATTACTGAATTTACCACTTTCAATGATAAACAAAAAAAAAGTTTGATAGGAAGTCAATGGCTAAAAATGTTGAATGCACAAAGTTATATGTGAAGATTGAGCTATTCAATAGGAAAAGACTGGTTGATGATCAAATAGAAGTCTACGGAAGTAAAATATCTATATAATATATTTATAAATGTAAACATATGTAATTATATTACCTACATAATATATTTACATATGTAAGGTAAATTTACGATATTAAAGATTTTCCATGCCAATATGATATACTTAGGACTTGTGTTTCATAAGCGTATACACAGATTTCATTTTAAAAATATCGCTTTATTAGAACCTGCACTTATCAGAGTGATATCAAGAAATCTCTTTTTTTTGTGATACTAAATCCCGTTTTGATAACCAATATACTAATGAGATAATTTCGGCATAAGCTTTTGCCAGCAGCTTTGTTTGCGTAGACGTAATATAAATTTCTTCATCTTTCTATTCGTTTTTGTTCCAGTTCTGCTTTCAATTTATTTCTTAATTTTAGTTTTGATGCGGGTATCGGAACTCGTTTTGGTCTAATTTCAATTCGGTTTCAATGCCGGTTAAAGTCTCGATAGTAATGACCGTTCTAGATTTCTCACTGTTTTCGGTTTTGATCCGGCTCACGTTTCGTTTATGTCGAGTTCGATGTCAAATAAAAAAAACTGAAGTGGTTCAAAATTTTGCACAATATTTTGATGCTCAAAAAAACACATAAATGTGCAAAAACAAATCGTAATCATTGATTTTCGATAATTTTGAAAAAAAAAATAATTTAGTAGTTTGATATTAATACGTAAAATTAAAGGTAAAACATTGGGATTCGTTACATATTTGTTTTTAATATCAAATAAAAATAATGTAACATATTTGTCGATGTTTCGTTTTTTATTGTCACAGAGTCTAGGAAATTTGTTACTTTGCATGCAAAATAACCAATCATTCTAAATTTACTCATATAAGGGTATTTTCTTAGCACGTTAAATTTCATAGTAAACTTCTTTCCTGCGATGAAGTTTTTAAAAAAAAAAATCATAATAAAACTTCTCATATCCTAGAAGGGGATTAGGAAAACCGACATGGGTAAATTTATTAAAATATTTCGCAAAGCAACGAGGCAAACCTCTGTACACAATATATGACGCCATCACGTCACAAAAACTGCCGCTTACACATTTCAAATCGCCGGCAGGTTAGCTGTCGCCTTTATCGTCGGTCGAATCTTTATCATAAACAAAAGCGTCACGATTAATTTTTATTCCGTTTCTCATCAAATTGTCTTACACGTCGTACGATAATAAATAAACGACAACGCCCCGGCTGTTCCTTTGAATAAGTGTTTTTTGTCCCCCGTCCAATTTAAAAACTAATTACGCTCCGACAAGAAGTTCCCAGAGGCACCCCGGCCTACAAGCGACAAAGAACATAATTTGACCATGTTAGCGGGACACGGTGACAACGAAAAAAAAAAAAGTAATGATTAATGGACGCGCGAGAGTCGATGGCCGGCCCGCGAAGACGTCGCCGGTCCGTTTTGGCCATGCGCGTTTGTTTATTGCCACGTCTGTCCCGTTCGCGGCATAGACTAAACACGAGAAAATGAACTTATCTTCCATGTTTTATTTTTTTTTTCATTTCTATTTTACGTATGGGGTCTTATGGTACAGCTCCGTTTGATTTCTTTATCTCGGCTCGGTGTACAAATTTCATTGAAATAATTTCAATTCGCTCATACGTTCAGGTGTATCGTTGTTGTGAGTTGCGAATATGGATTTTCATCACGCAGTGCGTGATGATGATGATGAGACATGATGATCAAGATGGCGGTACCATATTTCGTCGGTCAGTCAACAATGACCTCAGTTTTATTTATTGAATTTATACGCTTGTGTGTATTGGCCACGTCTGCATCATTAATGTTATTATTTTGTAGCATGAATGATACATAAGTTTTAAAAAGTCTTTACGTAAACATGTATTATTTCTTTTTGTGTTTTATTCATGTCGAGCTGATTTGCATTTAAAATTGGCCACTTTGACTTTAACAAAGTTGTTTTAAATAAAAAAAAAATCATATGAAAATATTAATCCTTTATGAATACGCATAAATTGTATAAATCTAAAGAGCAATGCTTATAAAACACTTTTATCTAAAAATACAATTTCTTTTTGAATCGTCATACATTTTTTACAATTTTAAAGAGCAATGCAAAACATATTTATGTTACTTGTGTGTTCATACATTACAATCTGGATGTCAATGACATACACACAACCTTACATTCACGGTCAATCCGCATAGCCATTAATTGAGTAAACGTGTGTCAGCATATTGTCCCTTCTATTACATTTGCATCTTGAACATACATAAATTAACTTATCCTTCATAATATTTTAAATTATAGATTTTTCATGTATTACTAGTTTAATTTCATTTATCGTATCTAATACTCACAACTTACCGAAACAACAGCAGAATAA
The DNA here is from genome assembly GCA_005406025.1 of Eumeta japonica. NCBI lineage: Eukaryota > Metazoa > Arthropoda > Insecta > Lepidoptera > Psychidae > Eumeta > Eumeta japonica. The sequence continues at coordinate 332,658 of BGZK01000210.1, forward strand.
TTAATATTAAAATTTTGTTTAATTGTATTAAAATCTCAATAAATGCATCAATAAATGCAAAACGTATTTATTATTTTCGTAAAACACAAATCGATGTTATTGCTAGTGATGTACCTACAATAATAATTTGAATGACGTTTATTGAGTTTCTTAGCTTTTGTGTATTGCCCCGTCTGTCTTATACGCGGCACAGACTAAACACGAGGAAATTAATTGACTTATTGTTGGAATTTGATGTTTGTGTATTTGTGATTTAACTGTTTTCGTTCTATTTGGCTTAAATTGTTTCTCTGTTTTGACTTGTATGTGATATTTTTGGCCCAGTCTCGTTATTCGCAGGAGTTTACAAAATTTCAGACAGTTTAGTTTATTGATCTAATGCACATTAGAACATTTTTTTTTCAAAAGCAATATAATATGTTTCTGTTATTTATCGTCAGAATGTGCACTACACAAATACTTTTGTTGACACTATTGATTGAACAGTCAAATCTATCACATTCTTTACAGAACATTTGACTATTGATTTTTTTACACATACATTTTTTCTGCATGTAGCTTTATGATATAATATAACTTGATAATATTTATTGTTTGGACTCCGATGCAGTAATTACAGACTTTAGCGGTCTGTAACTAAAACATTGCCGTATTAGTTACAGACCGCTATAGTATGTAATGTGACAAATGTAATTTAAATCGGTAGTCGCTTAAACAAATTAATAATTTACTTTTATAATTACAAAGTACTACCCACCACACGCCCGCTTTGTTGGGCGTGTGTTAAAGTGAAATAAAATAGCCTTGAACCCTATACGGTGCAGTACCATAATAGTATAGTATGATGCGTTTAATAATTTTGAAATGAAGAATGAAAAATCGTTTTCATTGCATACCTATGTACCGCATCTACTGAAATTAACAGGGATAGGGCTCGTGTGGGATGCCAATAAACTAAAAGCATAATTAATTACAATACTTGTATTTCAGAGCGAACACAAAAACATACATAAATAACGCCCGTCCGCGGCATGTGTGTACAAACATAGCGACGTCGACGCCGGCTGCGCGCGCGCCGCACGCCGGCCGACGACGCAGCAATGGCATTTGTTGTGCCCCAGCCGTGACCTTTCGGGGTCGTGTTGCTGCTTCGTGACATCTAAATAGACGCGCTTTCAATGGCGGAAGCTTTGCCCCTTAAGCTGACGGAAGTTGACGATAACACGCCGCGCCGTGGTCACGATTCGGTATATTGGTCGATAGCCGCGAATTAGCGTCGCTGGAGAGCCGAACGGGCTTAGAACTGTTTTCTCAGTCTCACCGTCATGTCTATATTTATTTATCTAACGGAGCGTTTAAAATAATTGATTAGGATAACGATAATGGTAATCTAAAAGGAGCAATGAAAATGCGAAATTGAGATTTTGAAATAGTGAAAATGTATCGAGGGAGTCATGGATAAAAATTTATATTCTCAGCGCTAGATATGGAAAGATAAGGACAAAAAAAAAAAGAAAATCCAAGCATTGCATTGTCCATTTTTGGATAACTGCTTAAAATTCTTACATTTTAGAAGAATATCCTGGCAAAATCGTAAAAAGTACAGAATTCCGATTTACGTAAAATTCTTTCCCGTATAAATATAGAATTAATACGCTAATGAGCAAATATCCATACGGATAAAAGTTACATTTTTAATATGCGCAATGTGTGTCTGTGTCTTCGTTAATGGATTTATACCAATATGATCACAGATCTGGATAAGTTTTTTTATAGTTTAGTTTCAACTTCTGTGCACAGACTTTTTGTATAAAAGAAAAAAATGAAAAATGTTAGGGGATAATCGCGACGGATGAAAAATATGTTCCACGGAATAGTTATCAGTGTGAACACAATTCCGCGCTTGTCTGTTTTTCATTATTTTATTTTAATTTAGTAAATGTCTATTTACAATTTTAAGTTTTTATTTCGAGTCCACTGTCTATCTACAATTTTAAGTTTTTATTACATTTGATTACATCTTGCACAGTACAAACTGTAATTACATTTGCACGGATTTCCTAATTTGCTGCTACGTTTTTAAATTTCAAGAGCGCATATTGTAAGGTAGTGTTTTCGATTCGTGACTTGGGTGAATTCATCAGTAGATTGAAATAAATTAAATGAAAATCACGAATCAGTGCCATATTGTACCAAAGATAAATACTATTGCTTTTTCGAATATATTTTTTAAATCAATTATTCGACTAGTATTTAAAATAAAACACTTCATATTTTTGTTTAACGTATTTCAATGACGTCATTAACTACAGTATAACAATCTCATTGATGTAACATTTCTAAGAACTTTTTTTATTACATAAGTTTTGCTTATAAATTTCAAGGACAGTTGACTCTCTTGAACGAATAAAGAATATGTGTAGTTTCATTTTAAATACATTTTACTAAACCCAAAAGTGTTTCTATCGACTTAAACAAGCTAAGAAACTTTGATAGCTGTTATGTTATCGGTGATACTTAAAATTCAAGCACCTTGACATCACGGAATATATTTTACCTTCTTTTTTAATTATTACTATATAAATGTTGATGTATGATCTCAAGTGAAAAATATTTGAAATAATTAGTCACATTTCAAATGCAGGTATTTTTAATTAAAACTCGACTTTAAAAGGGAGATATTTAAGGGGGATTCTAGAATAATGATAAAGCAGCAGGATAAGGTATTATAACATTTTATTTATGGTAAAATTAGATTTATATTTTCTCTACACGTATCGCAGGTAATAGGATCTAGGTAATATTCTAGTCGGCCAGCAGCGTTTCGGACTGTGGCAACAAAGGCGGCGGCTGTTCGCCGCTAGGTGGCGCGACAAGTGGCGTCGGACCCGACCGCGTCATGGTTTGTCAATTACGGGGCCATTGTGCCGTGATCGACGCGGGCCGAGCGCGATCCCATCGCGCCGGCACAAAAAATATGTGGCGGTGCATTCGTTGTCGTACTATACGTATATGCGATACTAACACATCTCATGTTTAAGATTGCAAAAAGTCTAATTTCATTGTTAATGTTTTCAGATAAATGATCTGTCTGTATGTTACACCTACCTGTCTACAATCATAATTTACTTGAACAGAAAACAGAAAAATCCATTCAAGTTTTAATGTTAATTTCAAATCTTGACTTGAAACTAGATATTTTATGGTGTTCGAAAAAAAAAGATGCGTTTTGTCTGAATATTTGACGTATACTAGATTTCGACGTTCCGTCAAGACGGCACCGCGGGCGCAGCGCCGCCGCCCGACGACGCCTCCGATCGCCATTCTAGATCGGCAATAATTACTACAAGTCGGATTTGTCCCAGTGTCGGTCCGAGTCGGCAATTAATGTCTCCATTTAGCCGCCGTCCCAACCGACTGGTTCGTGAGCACCGATGTTTTGATAGGCATGCAATTAATTGACATTGGATGTTGACATTTATCCAAGTCCGAGGCGGATCTTCGAAAACTGGAAAATTAAAAAAAAATATTTAAATTAAATGAAACAAGATAGAACTCGTTGACTAATCGGCCGTCTGTCCGTATTTAAGGAAACTATAGTGTTTGTGGTTTATTATTACATTAAGAACGACATTAGGACTTAAAAGTAACAACCTAACATTCAGTAACTCCTCTTAAGACGTAAGAAATGCAGTTCTAAACGTAGAGATCTTATATTTAAATTAACTTAGATTTTTTAAAAATCTTTTTGTCGTGGTATTGCTAAGCATTTGTGTAGCGAACTCATGCTCAGATTAAAACTTATTGTACGTTAAATACCAACGCTGTCTGCTGAAGAAAGTTTCCAGAATATTTAAAGGTATAAAGGGAAGTTCCCACTCTACGCGTTTGTCGTGAAAGAGGTTCGTAAACATTGGGCCTCCAATAATAAGGTATTGGCGTATCTTATTGGAGAATATCAATATAGTAACTATAAAAGTAACATGCCTATTAGTATCTATATCAAATCGATTTGAAAAAAATAGATACACACATGGATACCGATATCGTTTCGTTTGTTCCGTTTTTACAATTTTGACATAAAAGATTAGTAATTAATAACATTGAACGATTCATATAGGATTTGAGGATAACAGCCAAGTCGACAACGTGATGCGATATCGTGACACGGAGCGAGGACTGCCCGTGTAGCGCGAATCCATAGCTCGGGCTCGGGTAGGCAATACCGTAAACAGAACCTTGACATTAAGGTCATGAGAGTCGACCCCCTTCGAGACTGCGGCGCGGGCACGGGTGCCTATTCTCATGTCAGAAATGACGGGTTGTGAGTTTTGACAAGGCGAACCGAGCCGGTTGTTGTTCTTTTTTTTTCCGCCCGCGACTCGAATCGTGTTACTCAGAAAATCAATCTCTTATCTGTCGCTCGATTCTCCGATTCGAGAATAGGCCCCGTGGAAGATGCCCAGATATAGGAGGAAATGCGCGATATCTCGGACACGATCGCCGCCGGACGATAATTCAGTAGGACTGTCACTCGGCTCGGCGCTGATTAAATTGCTATGAAGTGGAATCGTGACTTGACGTCACCTCCGACTAGCGTCTAGGGCTGGCCCGATTATTAATCGATAATAATGGATGAGCATTTGATAATTTTGTTATTAATGCGTTATGAGAATACAGTTTTAATTACATTTTAGACTATAATTGTTAAGCTTTGAGAATGTATACGTCGTAACATGAATTATTTATATTTATATATCGATGGCGATAAATATTTATTAAATATTGTTTTTTTTCTGATATCATAAAAGTATTTTATGTAATAATTTCGTTGGTTATATTGAAGCTTATTATACAGTTAGCGTACTAAGTCACAAATAATACAAAACTTAGATAAAAAATTAATATATTGATTTTTATGAGCGTTAATATTATAAATAATAAAGACCCAGTTCAGTGAATTTTATTAAAATATTGAAATTTTATAGCTGTCGGCACTACATTCATTATTACAATAAATTTTGAATTTCATCATTGCCAATCGTTATATTTCCCATAAACATATTTATTCCGTCTTATTATTCCTGTCTAGCTATAAATCTAATAAACAAAACGATAATTATGACGATAGTTATTAAGAGCTTTCGATAAAAGCTACTGACGTTTGCGTTTTACCAACGATCTATCTATTCATAACAGAAATATCAATACAATAAATATTGCAAATAATTCGAGAAATAAATATAAATTATGTACTATGACGTTGTTTTACAGGTTAGATAATTCTTGAGTAAATTATAATGTGATAGTGTAATACAATATAATATAACAGTGGCATTATTAAAAACATCGATTGCGTCCTCGCCGGCGCGTCCCAAGCGGCGGGCGGGCGGCGCGGCGGCGTTGGACGTGTCGCCAATTACCGCGTATTGACTCAGCCGAATCGGCGGTTCTCATAATTTACATAATTACAGGCTGTTGCCGGCGTAACTCTAATTTCGGCGCTCGACCCCGAAATATTTCCCCCCCGAGTCCGCGTCCGCCCAGCGCCGAGAGACGCAGATCGCCGATAAACGCGCGCACCATGGCGTCTTAATGGATCGCACCGTGTAAAAAAACATTAATAACATTGTTGCTATTAGATTCGTTTAATCGTTTCCCCTTTTAGTTGCAACTTTTCAATGCGCGAAGACAATGTTTATACTTGATAGTTTTAATGTTTCGTACGACAGTGGCTCCGCCTTGCTCGTCGGCCATAATGAGCTTTCTCATCTTTCATATTGGACGTATAATGTTTTGTTGTTGTAATATGTTTGCCCCAAATTACGGTCCCCCTCCAGATCACGATGTTGATCGGATATCGTTTTCAATGCCGATTCGAGTCTCCTTTACTATTCCGATTAAATCTTCAATTTTAACGTCATTGAGACACAAACATCCCAACATCATCACATATATTCTTCGTTTACTTCTCCGATATGGCTTTAATAAAAACCATATCGATGTTAAATTTCATTTACATTTAAAGCTTAATTGTACACAATATAATACTATAATTGACAAGGTACTGTATCTTGAGATAAATTTGACATTTCTTAAAACAATCGCTTTATTGTTTATTCTTCATCAATTAAATGAATTAAATGAACAAGTGACAGATAGTTTCACAGTTGAAGTAAATATGTATATAGTAAAGAGATTTAAATTTTAGTACTACACTAATAGTGATAAAATCGTAATCCGTAATTTGTTACTTACATTCGCTTAATTTAATTTAATTAAAGTTAATTAATCTCGTTTGATACGCCTAAATGTACCTGAGGCAACAGTTAGCGACACATGAGATCAAAGTTTATAATACAGAAATACTGTCTATAATTCTATATAATTTAAAGATTTCTTGGTACGTACCAAACAGTTTTTGGTACATACCGAGCATTTTCAATGGCATAAATTATAATACACAACATTTATTTCCCAAAGAACTTAGTTGCAGTGAATAGTTGGTATATTAAGTAGGCGGCCCCCGTGGCCTAGCGTTCGCTTCAAACGCGAGAGTTCCTGGTTCGACTGCCGGCTGGGCAATTTGTCCCTCTTATTGGTTACGTTTTGAATGTTGTGGCTGTACATCTGGCTTGTTATTACACTGTGAAATCAGTATAGAAAATACAATTTTAGTTTGAATATAATATAAGGTATTTAGAATGTCCGTCTCTGGTACATGAGCAGTTTATAATCATACAATCGTTACTAAGTTTTTAGAAATCTCGAAAAATTAGCTATAAAATTGTTCGACATGGGGTATCAATGTGGATCGCGTAAATCTATATCTTAATTTTACTTTTAAGGAGTATTTTAGTTAATATTCACAACTTTTATAATAATATCATAAATTAATAATTATTTTTTTAAAATTTGTTTAAATTAAATGGTTAACGAAATATGAATTTGAAAAATGACACTTCATAATTAGGGATCATACCTAAGAAGGAGCTTAAATATAAATAAAATTTGAAAAAAATTTCAAAAGAACTATCAAATAGTACTCTTTATATGACTTGTTAAAAAAATCTATAGTTGACATATCATTACTTATTGCGTACTAAGTAATCATATTTATATTTTATAGTGATTTTTGACAATGTTACGTATGAAGTATAAAAAAGACAATTCAAACAACCAAAAGTTTTGTAAATTGCAAAATTGATTTAAACGACAAAAACACGAGGTGACGAGATTATAATTATTATTCATCTATTTACAAGGTTCTAAAATACTTCATTTATATCATCTCACACATCAAAATTCAAATGTACAAGTCTTTTGACACGAAAAGACATCTGTATATGTCCGAAAGGTGTTATTCCAACACTTGATGAGATTATGAAATTCCAAAGCGTCATGGCGCCACACACCGTCATTTCATTAGCCCCGGCGCATACGCAGCGCGTCGCGGACAGGCCGCCATTAAATGTTGCCGCTCTGCTAACTCCTGCGCAACTAAGAACACGCTTTTTTTTTATTTCGTTTTATTGTCTTTGGTAGCGGCACCCGTAACTGGACTGTGAATGGGGGTACATTCGTATCTGTCGCCGGACGACCGTCGACGAACTCTCTAAAGCCTTTCATACGTTACGATACGACACGGACGTTGTCTCGATCGTCCGAGCACTGATGCTGTTGCGTTGACTAAATATCGTTTATAAATTTCTTTGGATATTACATATAGATAGGGCTATTAAAATAGATTCTGAGATTGGATTTCGTTTAAATCAATGATACATGATTTATTTGCATCAGTATTATATTCTGAACTTATATTAATTACATAGGAAGAGCAATATATTTTAATGTCTTATTGTAATCAAAATTTTCACGTTCACTGATTTTTAATTTTTCGTTACTCTATATTTCAAGTCTAACTCTAGTTCAGTAGAAAAAATCTCAATAACTTACAACAGCATTTATTTTCTTTCCCATTGCGTTTTTATAAAAGAAACTTCGTTTATGATGACGAAAATCACATATCTAACGACGCACCTGAATATGACAACAAACACTTTTAATGTCACGTGTCGACTGTGTAAATACCCATTTAATTTGTTAATTTCTTTAATTTCGTGATATGTGTTCTATTCGAACATTCACTGTAAATGAGAATTTTTTTCAGTAATAATAAAATGAAATTGAACGCATTATTTCAGATATAAATAAAAAAAACCGCAAAAACTCAACGCCGTGTGCATGTCGTATCGTAAGCTGCGAACGAGACTTATTTATAGCATTTTGGTGCGTGTGATCTTTCGGACGGGCTCCGTACAACACATTACTTCGATACCTTAACTTTCATCAGTTGTTCATTAGTATTGTTTGTGAGGTCGTATACACGTGTTTTTTTTTTTAATTCTCGATCACCAACAAAATGGCAAAGTCATTTTGAATCATTGCCGTTGATGGTCTATTTTTTTTTTCCGTCGATCGCTTATTGATTCTAAATGACTTGTATGTATACAAAAAAAAAGAATATCATACATAATTTCAATACGAGTTTTTATTTTATCGTGTACAAATTTAAATTTTTATGGATTGCCCCGTGTCACGAGCTTGTTTCGAATATTAACACCTTTTATCAATAACGATTTGTAAATATTGCCAGTGTGGCGTGTTAGAATACACTAATATACAGTCAGAAAAAAAAGATGTGACAAGAAAAGATATGACTGTACTCATAAAAACAAGAATAACCGATATTTCTTGTCTCATTTTTACAATATTAATAATTGATGACTTTAGAAATATTAATTAATAAATATTATTATTAATACTTACTGTCTACACACACTACACGTACACACACACTCAAACATTCACGCACACACACACACACACACTCACACACACTCGTACGCACACTTACACTCATTTACTTTCATTGTTAAAAATAATATCGATATTTGATTTGTAATATTCTGTTTGACATTATATTGAATTTTAACTCAGGCTTATAGTCCCTAAATCTTTTTTACTATAATTCATTCTCGATATTTGGTGTAGAAATTCCATAGTGATACAGTAGAATAAGATTATGCGCTTGGAGTTTTAAAAAGTCCCTACACATGAGTAAAACACTAATCTGTTGAGCTTATGATAATACACCTGATAAGTGCACAACGATTTTAACACACTTTCTATTTTGTGATTTATGTATTGCTCTGGAAAAATGCAGTTCAATGCAACGAATCATTGTCGTTTACACTTTGAAACGGATGGACAACGGTCGTAAAAGAAAATGAAAGATAAAAGTTAAATTTGTTTTCTTATTCGATCTTTTCTTTCTTTAGAAAAAAACTTCTTCTTTTCGAACCTTCTGAACCGGGGGTACGCCCCATGACCGATAATCCGCCGCATTTTCCTTCAGTGTTCAAAACCTAGTTTTAGATGAACCTCTTTTCCTGTCACGCCCAACGAAATAATGGCAATTATGTAGTTGCCATTATTTCGTTTAAATCTATGTATGTACACTACATAGATTTAAAACGCTAATGCAGTCAACATAACGGAGCTATTCCTATACGTCCGTTCGCCGACATCGTCGACGACTTGGGTCGAATTATGTCAACTCAAAACGATCGAGTTCGTGTCGTCGTGACGTCAAAATCACGTCAACAGATGGCGCTGGCGGCGGTGAAACTTCTCTCACCCCGACGCCGTTCTGACGTCACAGAGATACAGGCTCGATCGCTTTGAGTTGACATAATTGCCGGCAGTGGCATCGCCTTTCACGTCACATCAAAGAGAGCCGCCGTCGGGCCGCGGCGTCCGATTATAATTATTAAATTCGCACGAGCATAAATGTGATAGTTGTTTAAGGTGGATACAACAAACAAAACACTATAGGATATTATTTTGCACTTTTATTTTTTTTTATAGATCTCAAATTTCCTTGGATGTTTTTAATTAAAACTGTTCGTTCACATTGAAATCCACGAAGTGACTGCAGGGCTTTAATAGTTAGGACAAAATGTTTCTAAATAAAAAAAAAAAACTATTTTTGTTTAATAAGTGTTGCGATTAAGACTCGAAGATTCGGCGGGATAGAAAAATTAAATTTTATTCACCAGTACAAAAGTTCAATATTCATTACTCTCCACTCTGGCCTAGTGCGTGTTACGAACTTAATACGTCTTTGAGCATTCCGATGTACGTGACACGCAGGTTCCCTCAAGATATTCCCATCACTGTGTCTGCTTGGAATATTTACTTTAGCATTAGATAAGATTAGGATTGGTGTCAAATCAGAGTTTGATGGGGAAAGATTATGGATCATGTTGCTTTTTCTCATTTTTTTAATGTCTTATTTGTTAGCATAAAAGAATAAGACATTAAAAAACATTGATCTTATTTTTTTTCCACATAATTCCTGGGTGGTGTTTAGCCAATAAAATGCACTTGGCATGTTTTTCATTACTTGTATGCGATTATAATTCAATATTAATATGGACAAAATCACATGGAACAACTATTGTAGTATAAAGAAGTAAAACGTGATTCATATATTTAATTTAGGTTCAAATTTTACATAATCGTATACATATTAAAAATATATTCTAATGACATAATATATAATTAATATATAATTATGGGTTGGAGCGACCATAATCAAAATCGTGAACGAAACTGTGATAGAGCCCGACCGAGGACGGATATTGGAACGAGGTCGAGGTGGGAAGTACGATCGTAATGGAATCTATGAAAAGTATGAGTGAAATTCTTCTACATCCATGCGGGTGAACCTACTTTATTTGTATTTAAAAAAATACTTCACTCATAAATATTTTATTTAAAACGCACTGTACTAACATTATCCATAATTAAACAAGATTTTTTTTACCAAGTCGAGCTTCAACAACGACTATTTAATACGAAATGTCACATTTAATGTGGGTTATTATTTATATACATTGACAAATCTTTTTAATATCATTACATCAAAAGAGTAAACCTTGACCTTCTTCGTAAAATAAATAACAGGTTGATTCTTTATTCATAAATGGTTCTGATAACAAATACAAGACTAATTTTTTTGCATAATAAAATTTTTGGTTTCGTGCTGTTTTTATACATCCTTATATAATTAATCAATTAATCATCTAATTCTAATGAATGTAAAGGAGTTTGTTATTAGACAATAATTATATTCTTTTCATATTTATGAACATGCAAAACGAGATATAAAGTAAAAATGATAATAATTACTTTCTATTTTTATTTCGTTTTGTTTGTCTAATTATAGATTCATTTATTCTATATCCACATGTAATTAATGTATATATAGCTTTATGTATAACATTCCGTGAACACATTAGTGATGGATAGAAATGCACCCGACTTTGTGTACTTTTTTTAATATTAATAGAGATATTATAATGCATATACATTTTATCCAAAGCATGTAAGAAAGTGACTGCACATCTTTTAGGACAACCTCGTAATACTTCTTTAGTCGCCAGTTGTAGTCCTTAAATGGCAAACGCACCACCACGACAAGGTTTGGCAGTTACAAGAATAAGGTAATAGTTGTTATCTTTCTATATCTAGCGAAAGCCATTTTTCGCTAAAGCTTACAGCTTTAAAAGTGAGGCTTTCTTTAATCTTTCACTAATCCGTTAGCCTGATTGATTAATTCATTACCGTTAGGTGTCTAATAGTCGGGATCGCAAAGAAATTAAAAAGTAAATGTTATTCACGCACCGTTTTTTAATAAGTTCTTAATAACACGTTTCGAACGGAAGACAATATTACGGAAAGGTAATAAGTGTAATAGTTACATATGAAAATGCATGCACAAAAGCATGGTAGTACGAAATACTACAACGATCGACAATTAATACATCATAAGATAAACAAATGAATACACCATGATTCTGTAGTATTGAGTTTATAGCATCGACATCAACTTCTAATTATCTATTCTTCTTGGTCTACTGCAAAAGATGATTGACTGACAACCGAGATTTCACATATTAATAAAAACATGTCACTATTACGATATTAAACTGAGCGTCATATTATAACTTTACAAGTAAAATTTCTATAGAAATTGATTTTTTTCAGTATTACTGTTTTCAATTTCGTTCTCACACTGATCACCAGTATCGCAAAAAGACAAAATTTAAAATAACGAAGTCTCTCAGTTATCGTTGAACTTAAGGCAAAAAAGTAACCAGATTCTCATATTAAATTAATTGAGACCTCAATTGTTTTGGCTATATTGTTATATGCCTGCTAGTGCTACGAAATTAACAAAATCAATGGTGTCACAATCTTTTAATTCATAATTAGTGTTCTTAAAAATTTATTTCTCACAATATGTACAAGTAATTTACAATGATGTTTTATTTAACTACTTCATATAAGCTTTTTATTATAAAACTTAATATTTATACGTCCTACATAAGTCAGAGTATTTACTTTTTTAGTTACTCTCAATCAATGTTTGAATACTAATGGCGTCTATGATTTTAAGAGAAATCAACAGATCATCCTACCACCCGTAGCGTTGGGCGTGCAATCATTAAGCGACATTAGGTCGAGCGCAATTTAGAATAGGCCCCCATCGATGTTACACAAGAGATCGCGTGGTGCCCGACATTATTTCACCGTTGAGTCCATTTTTCACGGGCCGCCTCCGCAACTGTTATTTATCGCGTCTTCAATTAATACTAACGCAGACTAGAGTCTAGGCGGCTGTGTAATTAGGGTTGACACCGTTTTGTTCTTGTACCAGGAAGTTACGTGTACACATTTTAGACGTTAACGACTTACGCATCCGTATCGACCGGTTCGATGATTTTCATGAAAGTGTCGTCGTACACACATACGCACATGCGGCATTCACTCACACACACAAACGCACACACATATATCAGTATATCCATTTACATATATATATCATAGGGAAGGTAATTAAAAAAGATACCTACAATGGTAGGGTACAATAATAATTGTCAGTAACAGAGCGGATGCTTGTCAGCCTAAGACACTTGTAAAACATGATCTGTAACTGTGCACGAATTTGAATATATTATTAATAATTGCAGTTATTTTAAAATTTAGCGTTCAATATCAAGCGAAGGCTTTGATTTATAGTGGATAGAACTATAATATGAAATTTGAGGAGTGAGAGTCTGATTCGGTATACTCAGATGCCTACAAAGTGTTTCTGTGAATGAAGAAATTCCTCTGTGACTACAATTTTACAATAGAAGCGTCAAAGAAGAATAAAAATTTACAGTAATAATTGTGTTCTTCTATCATTAATATATTCTGTGTAAGCATAATATGGTTTCTATGCAACTATTCCTATTGCAACTAGGTGTTTCAAACGAGTTTCTGAGATAAGTATCTATTTTTAGGCCATGACAGTTTTTTGACCTTTATTCCTAGTGCTTTCACTAATCTAGATATCTTCATTGTCTTTACCTACGTTAAAAACTATTTTATTTTTACGACAATGACCTTCCGAAAAATATTGCTTCATTTTTTGTGCCTCTTTTTCATGTGCAAGACAAAATAAACACGCCTTTTTATAATCATTTATCTCAATCCAACTAGACAAAACTAAAAACGCCGTGTCTATGAGACTAGCCATATTGTAATGACTTTACTTGTGCCATAAATGACTTGACAATTACTTATTATGAAACACAGTTTGAATTTTTTCATGAATCTCATTAATCGATTTCGAAACAAGAAAAAAGTTCTCTATTAGAATCTTACATTTTTTAAGTAAAACGGCTTAATTGAACTGGACTATCAATGTGAGTCTCGACATGCTTTCACGTACTTTTCTATGACGAGTTGTTCGATAATTAGGAAAAGTTTATTGGCAATGTGTGATTTTCACTAATACATTATATTGTTTGTCAATAACTTTACAGCTAATATAGGCCTTTTATTCGAATTATATTTACAAAAGTTTAGGCGTGATCAGATTTTTTTTATCACAGACACATGATATTGTGGGATATATTTGGCGAAGTTATCCAAAACGGTAAATTTTCAAAAACGGTTCATTGCTGCGTGTTGCTATTGGTAAGCTTTTGGGACACCATGCTGCTTCTTGATGACTCATTATAAACATGGATAATCAGCCATAAAAAAGCAGAATGATGTCCCAAAATGTTTACTAATAGCAATACGCAGCAATAAACTGTCGTAAATAATGCCGTTTTGACAAATTAACAGGAAATGGATGCAAATTATTACAAGGATTCGAATTATTTGTAGGGAACGCCATTAACATCAACTAACCTATAGTCAGTCGGATCGTTAGAAAGAGAAGTTCAAATCTCTTCTACCCCAGTTAATTAATTGGTGCAGTTAGCTTATAGTTTTATATGATAATAATTACCAGTTCTTAGTCAAAACGCTTCAAATGAGACAATTGTATATTTATTTTATTACTTATAAAAACGTGTCAGTAACACCGTTGAATGAATTAAAGAAGTTCTTTATTAAGCGACTAAAAAAATAATATACAGTTCCGGTTACTTGTTCACAAAGTGACAAGTGTCAATGCGGACGCGTCGGGCGCGGCGCTAGTGTGCAGCACTCGGCGGGGCGAACAGCGCATGCGCGGGTTATTATTTTAGAGGATGTCGTGATTTTCGAGTCGGCGGTCCGTCTGTCGTAAGCGGCGCGGTCCCGTTTTGCGCAAGTGTCCGTTAATTGCGTGACCGAGTTGCCATTTCGGTGGATACGAACGTAAATCCAGCTTTATGCCAAGGATACGCCTGACGTATTGTTTCAACGAATGAATGATAGGAAACAATATGATTCGATCGTGTACCGTACGCCGAAACCGTACTCGTTGTTTACTCCGTGTTTCTTGTGATTGAATGTCGAAATTAATTTCGTAATTATTTCTACAACTTGATATAGGAGTAGGCTGAATCGCTTTTAAAGTACAATATAAATAAAATTGAACATATAAAATGTATTTCTTTAAGAAAAATAAGATATTTTCTTAGAGCAAATTAAAAAAAGTACTTCAATTTTTAACTTATAATTTCCCTAACTCTATTAAATTTCAAAGTAACGCCAAAAAACCATTGAGCTCATTTTTAAGTAAAATTTTATATTACATAATTTTTATTTTAAATTTTTTCATGTTTTTTTTTTAACGTATCTTAACCTTTTTTATCTTTTATGAACTACATTGAAAAACTCAGTTCATTTTTCAACTCTTCCCAAAAAAAAAACTCTTTTGCAGGTAACTACAACAGTGCGTTAAGTGCGTTAAATCAAAATAATTACTTTTTATTCCAAATAAGTTTTAATGCCTCCGTAATTTTTTTGCATTTGCAAATGTTTCATGTAGCTTACATTCCTTATAAAATATAATTACAATTCAATTAATCATCTTTATTTCAATTGATCTAAACGTTTCATGGTGAGGAATCGCTAGTCGTCTGTCTTTATTGAATATAAAATTTTGTCGTCAATAGTGAAAACGGAATTAATATGAAAAATTTTAGGGCCACAATTTTGTTTTCATTTCAAACGACCCTTTTTGACTTCTAATCGCATTGCTAGTCTTCGAAACGCTTTTAGGAGAGAAACTCTACATGTGAGCACTGTGAGGAGTCGGTACGCTTAACTTAATCGTGGTCGTGTTTCTCCGTTTGATGAGATTCGTGAACGTCGACCTTTGACTGTATCGCTTATGAAAAATTTACTGCTATCGGACGGCTAATTAAAAAAAAAATAAGGTATCACCCTTGAGGAGCTCGGAAGTCGCTGGTAATAAGTATAAGCGAATATCGAAAAGAAAATGTACACCGACATTTAGAAGTTAAGGAGTTTTGTCGTCGTTGGATACCCAGTGAACTCATTTCAGAACAAAAACAGGCCGATCGTGGCTGGTGCGAGAAAATGTCTCAGGTACGATCATTAATACTGAAATGCTGTTCACGATATTGGGGATACAATACGGGGACGAGATGAACGAAAACAGTGGTCGTGCGATTAAATGTTTATAATTTATAATTGGCGTTTATAATTGTTATTCTCGCCTAGCAAACTAGTAAAAACAAAAATGCAAAAATCGAGTTCACATCAGATCTCGACGTTCTGAGGGTCTAGGAAGCTTCCCTGATCATCCCTAATATGATGTCCGTATGACTGTGTGGATGTGTGTGTGTGTGTGTGTCTCTGTATGTGTGGATGTATGTAAACCTCTTCTAACTTTTAAATGACTTGACCGAATCAAGCCCACTAAACGGCGTTCCAAAGAGCTTTACCAAACTTAGATTTCCTGAAAGTTTGGGTCGATTTTAACCAGTAGATTTTGAGAAATTTTCAAAAAATTAAGAAAAAAAAAATTATGAAGTGTTTTATTCAAAATAACTTTAAAAGAGCTTGACCGATCAATTCTTAAATTTAATCAGCTTTTAACCTTTTAAAAACACGTCGATTGCCGCAAACCGGGTCAAAATTGGTTGATTAGTTTGCGAGAAATCGTTGTCGAACGAAATCGAAACAAACCGTTTTTTTACTGAAAAAAATCGCATAAAATCCCGTATATTTTCGAGTTTTTTGAACTCGAAAATAGCGAAAAGTGTCAGGGTTGGCCTACGGGGTCAACCTATTTTTTTCCCATAGTGCAAGTGAATACTAGACGGGACTTGTTTGTAATATAACACTCGAGGAA
Organism: Eumeta japonica; assembly: GCA_005406025.1. Lineage (NCBI taxonomy): Eukaryota > Metazoa > Arthropoda > Insecta > Lepidoptera > Psychidae > Eumeta > Eumeta japonica. The sequence continues at coordinate 349,372 of BGZK01000210.1, forward strand.
TTCAAGACAAGCAATGCTGAGTATGCAGTGGGTACCATTTGTTTGGCTAGTACTAGTGTTCTCGAAAATGTTTAGGAGGGACAACCGACAGAAGTAGTATTCTTTTACATGATGATAATGTTTTTGTGGACATTGCAAATAAAGTAGTAATTTTTGACTTCTGGAAAGGTGAATCTCGTGACCTTGTGACAATATGGGAAAATAAGAAATCACACCGTACGACGTTCTGATGCTTTATTTATCCAAAAACCTAAGAAGTTTGACATTTACGAAGCCGGAAGGGGCTCGGATGAACTCCAACCAGCATGTGAGAAACACGTCTTCTAATCATTATCCTCCTTGTATTATATTGAGTAATGTGTTAATTTACGGAAATTCATAACTAGACTCTTGCTTGCAACATGTGTTAACATACAGCATGCAAGCCACTGCTGACCCTCGAAATTGTTCTTCCACTATGATTCATATCCAAAGAATTGAATACTGATTGGAGAAGAATGACGATTGACTGTTAGATGCATGGGCATATGTCATGTAAGGTGATTGGATGCGCATCTGTTAGTATTTTTAATACTCTGCTACATATATATACAGTCAGAAAAAGTCAGTTACATTTGCTGATTTACAACGAAACATACTTAGTTATTTGGCAGATTAAGATGAACACAATATTAGCACTTTCTTTAGTTTTCCTGTCAATCCTTTCGAATCAATATTCAATTCATTGGATAAGAATTAATAGTGGAAGAACATATTTGAAGGTCTGTTGTGGATTGCATGTAACATGTTATTAATGTTGCAGTCAAGCGTCCAGTACTTAACTCTTTCCGTTTTAGAAAATGGTTAGAAAAAGTAAGAAATGTATAAAACGTAAAGAAGAATATTTTGAAAAGAAATAAATGTATTTACTATCATAGTAAACTATTTGATTTGTGATTTGTGCAAAATAATCAGTGTCCCCACGTACACTAAATTAAGAAAACGCCACAATAACAAAACACCGAGTTTGGAAATTTTTTTTTTATTAAATCTTTGTGATCTATCACAGTCCTACCTCGTTACACAACAAAACCAGTCTAACAGAGTAAGTTAATTTAGACGATATCGAAGTTGTCTTTCAAAAGTCTGCCCATTCACTGATATGCTTAGTACTACATATAATACAAATTATACCGTTTCTGTGTCACACTCACATGAAATATGCCGCAAAATTGCAATATATTGACTAAATAAAACCCGGCTACGCTCTTGTGGAATATTTGTGTTAATTAAAAATAACTAATAAAAAGACTATTTCAAGGCTTCGAGGCAACCTGCTTTGTAATTAAGTTAATTAGATTTTTTTTTTAAGTTATCGTCGGTGACCGCGTCGTGACCGCGGTGGGCGCAGTCGCGATGTCCCACCCGTGTCGGTATCAGATAAAATCAGCTGACTCAAAATTAACTATTAGAATTAATTCGTCATGCTCGGGCTATAAAAAAATAAATAATATTTTCCTCATGACTTATTTAGGAATTACTTTGACGTACTAACGTAGAAACGGTTTTTCCCTAATCCTCACGAAAAAATCATTTTTGCTCTTTACTATTAGTAATTAGACGTTAAGTAGAGCACAATTAAAATGATTCAATAATGAAACAACTTTCAGAATTGATAATTTTTCATGCTGTCAATATTAAGTATCAGTATAGTATTATAAAATATGGGGTGGATAGAAGTCGAAACTACTGTGGGTTTATAGGTAGTAATTCTAAGTCTAGTAAACTAATGCGATTGTGTCGACATTGAAGATTGCCATGTTGATGCTCGTCATCGACGCTCACATAATTTTAGATAACCTGTTTCGAGCCGCACGCATTTTTCTGGGATTTATTCTTCTTTAAACCTCAGAGACGATTTCTTGCCGTTCAACCTGGTTTCGTCGACCGCCGACGGATATAATATTTATTTTGGTCTTTCTATTTCAGCCTTGCCATTTTGACTTGCATTGGATGTCGAAATAATTATTAATGTAATAAATTACTTACTTTTAAAAGTAAATCATACATATTTTTTTAATGCAGCTCTTTGATACACATCCAACAAGTAGTTTTTACACCAGCTTACTAAAAACTGAGCCGTAACAGCCCGAAACCTAATTTTCAGCGCTCAGTTGTTTGACCCGTCACCCGGTATCAGTGCTAGTCCAAACCTAGATATCGGCGACATAAGCTTAGCGAGAGCCCTTATATTTCTCAGTTAGAATAAAAGCATTAAATTAAATCGAATAACAGACTAATGTTGATTTATAGAACATTTTTGTGTGGTCCCTTCAGGCCCAAGGCTGACGTCAGTGGACGTCGACGTCACCGACGCCTAACGCCGTCAAGCCACTGCTCTGACGTCATCAAGGAGGGTCGATGGAGGGTTCGAGTATATATTTCTTTGTAAAATGGCTACGTTTACTTCATTATTAGAATTACCTAATTAATAAAAATAAATGTATAGGACGGAACCGTTTGTCGACAAACGCGTTCATTTCAAGCGTGGAACCCCAACGCAGCATTTTTATGTCTACCTGCGGTGTCGGGCGTTTACGCTTTTACACGCAGTGTGACACGGTAGTTGCTTTCGTATAAATATAAGATATTAATAATCCTACCCTATAATACATTGAAATCTAGAAAAATTTAAGTCCTTATATGTTAGCGCATGCGTCAGTTCTGTTTGGGGAACAAAGTACAATCTAAGTACTGATGTACTGCTTCCGAAAGGTATAAAAGACCTACGAATTTATTCTGAAGGACTATTGGCGTACCAATAAAAGACAAGCACTAAACAAGCAGATCAAACAGTTCCAATTGGCCGTGGGTCGCGCTGTCCAGGGCTGAGCGTACGCTAGGGCGGATCAAGTTGCATTGTTTAGCGTATACTTATACCATCGTATATACATGCTGGCGCTTTGGGTTTTACCGTTCAACCATTGTGCTGCCGACAGCAATGTATTCAAATCATCCCTCGAGGCAACAGCCGTCCAATCGATTTTTTCAACAGTTGACTATTATTTTTATAAATTTTAACCTTCACTCATACGAAACTCACAAATGTACACATTTTTGTTTATGTAAATTTTCCTGAATGATTTCTTTGGCTAACGCAGGGCATACATCGAATTGGATTGAATTCGATGACGTCAATACAAACTTCCGCTGGAAGAAGTGGCGCGTGCAAGTCACCTACAACAATGCGCGTGATTCACGCGACATTCCGGCCGGCGCGCGCGCTGTGGGAACGACACTTTGTTTATAAAAGGTTTTTACGCCGCGACACTAACCAGAATGCTTAATTATAGAATCGGGCGACGACATCCGTTATGCACGCTCGGGACCGTTTTGAAAACCAGCTCGCGTCGTTTCCGTTCTAGATCTTTAGCGTTTAAGACTAGATTTCTGGGTGCCCAGGAGTCTGTAATTTGGCAAGCGGATAACCATTTAATATTGCAAATGGTGGGAATGGAAGCGTATAAATTATTGTAAGAGTGTGTAACTCGGATGTATAAATCCATAAAAATGAACAAAAGCTGTTCATTATAATATATACAATACTATTTATAGCATTTATGTCATGGCTTCTTTTTTTATGAAAAGAAAAATGCTTTGTTTACTATGGGAAAAAGGCTTGCTCAATTTTCACAGTATTCATTTCAAAAAAAATTAAAAACTTTAAAGATCGATAAAAACCTTATTAGGGTTTTTTTTTTTAAAAAAAACTTTATTGATCCAGTAGTACGAATTTTGTGTTATTATTATTTTGTGCGCCAAAACTACATTTTAAATTGTCTTTAGTATGAGTCAATTAATATAGTGTTAACAAATTGAATCCTAACTTAATATTAATGATACATAAAAAAAAAACTGATAAAGAACGAAGACCTGACAAAACGGTCACGACTGACCGCTGACCGTGAACTGATTTTAATTCTTTTATAATGGACAATCGCTTTTGCATCTTTCTCGAACTTACCTTTACATCATCAAGCACTCTCCACGGCATGTGGTCGAGTTCAGACTATTTCTACTCACACTCGCATTTTAACACTAAATTGCTTTCCTTTCAGACAGAGTGTCTCCCTAAAAACTCTACCATTAGATCATTTTATAAGTCTGGTTTCCACGCTGGACCAATGCGTATTGAGGCTTAAAACTCGACCCTTTCGATCCGAAATAAAAATATTGTTGGAGGCCACACCTAAGCAGTGGGGCGATAAAATCTGGCACAACGTTCTTTGAGGATAGACACTGTTAACTCACAAAACATACTTTAGAGCACAACGATGTATATGGCATTACACTCACTCGTATTGGAAACATTAGCAACTTTTGACGGCCAATAGCGACCATAAAACAGCCGTTAGTGGATGCCTATTGACATAAAAAGATGACTTTTGTGATGTAACCCGTTCATATTTAATTTAAAATAAAAAGGTGTAGAACTATTATCGTATAATGTTCACACATCACTCGTATTCGTTTTGTCAGAACTTATAGCTTCATATGGGATCATTTCAGTGTGATGATTGCGATGTAGATGTATAATAAATGGTACGTTCGTTTGTCCCGGTTGTTGAATGTCCATTGTAGGACATAAGCCTCCTCCCTTGATTTCCATGACGTAAAATCCTGGGCTATCCGTCACTAAAGCTGGCCAGCGACACTGACCAGGTCGTCAGTCCATCCATTGGGAGGCCGTCCCTCGCTGCGACGTCCAATTCTTGGTCGCCACTCGAGAGCCTCTCTTCGTCAGCGGTTATCGGTTCTACCAGCGACGTGACTTGCCCATTGTCGCATCAGCTTACTTCTCCTGTGAGCTGTGTTAGTCACTCTTGTTCTTTTATGTAATTCCTCGTTTCGGATTTGATTTAACAGAAAAGGTCTTGATACAGTTTTTTTTCACCGTACATTAGCTAAAATTATAGAACCGATTAAAAAATTAATGTTAAGATGTCACTCATACTGTGTGAGTTTTAAAATTATGTGAGATGTTAAACACAAACTTGTTGTTCCGCGTATGCCATTTTGAGTATACACATTATCGGAGAAGAGCCGTTTCGTTAAAAAAATAGGTTAACCCTGTAGGCCAGCCCTGAAACTTCCCGCTATTTTCGAGTTCAAAACACTCGAAAAATACGGGATTTGACGCGATTTTTTGAGTAAAAAAACGGTTTGTTTCGATTTCTTTCGACAACGATTTCTCGCTAACGAATCAACCGATTTTAACCTGTTTGCGGCAATCGACGTGTTTTTACAGGGTCAAAAGCTGGTTAGAATTTGAAATCGATCGGTCAAGCCGTTTCGTAGTTATTCGAAAAAAACTGTTTTTTTCGATTTCTTTCGACAACGATTTCTCACAAACGAATCAACCGATTTTGACCCGGTTTGCGGCAATCGACGTGTTTTTAATAGGTTAAGAGCTAATTATATTTTGGAATTGATCAGTCGAGCCATTATAAAGTTGTTTTGAAAAAAACACTTTCAAAAAAAAATTTTTTTTCTTTGTTCTTTGAAAATTTTTCAAAATGTACCCGTTCAAATCGACCCAAACTTTCAGGAAATCTAAATTTGGTGAAACTCTTTGGAACACCGTTTAGTGGGCTTGATTCGGTTAAACCGGTTAAAAGTTATAAGAGGTTTACATACATCCACACATACACACACACACACACACATCCACACAGACATACGGACATCATCTCGGGGATGATCAGGGGAGCTTCCTAGACCCTCAGAATGTCGAGATCTGATGAGAACTCGATTTTTGCAAAATGGGGTGAAACCAATAACTTCCCGAAAATTTTAGAAAATTTTCAATTTTCTTAGCGGGAAGTTAAAAAAACTGTTTTAAGGGACTAATATATATATTTTTGTATGTTTTACTTAATTTTTAAATTATTTACGTTATTGATGACGACATCCCCTACATTAAAAAGTAATAATTGCTTATGTAATGACACTCCGTCCATCTTTAACCACCTTCAGCGAATGATATATATTCAAAGCAGTTTTTATCCAAAACGGCTTTAACATTTCGACATTGCCTTCGATCGATCACTTACCGCTAGAACACAACTATTACGAGCGAAGCGACCGGGTTTCAATCGACATTTGACATTATTTCACGGTTAATTTGGTACTAGTTTTTTTTTTTTATTACGACATCGAGTCTAGCCAGGCGACGCCTATCGGCCTTGAACTTTTAATATCATCCGAGTGTGCCGCAGGTTTGCCGAGCAATTGCCCGATGGCTATTTGTCTGTGATGGAAATTAGTTTGTTGCGGGGTCATTATCGGCTCGGCAACGCCGAGCTGGGAGATGGATAATTGCAGCTTGCGGATGAAGTTATTTTGCTATTGCCGAATAATGCAGATCGGGCGGCATGTTTGTGTGTCTGTTTACACAATCGCTTCTCAGAAAAAAAACTAAATAAACTATCCACGTTTACCATTTGTGTAGGGCGGTGGTCGATCGGTGGTCGTGGGTGCTGCATTCAAATGGTAACTGAAGGGTAATTAAATTAAATTAAAATGAAAATTAAAAATTAAGTTAAATTAAAATTAGTAGATCTCTGCTTTAGAGAGCACGTCGAGCTGTCAGTATCGGTATTTAATTATAATATTGTGGTGTCAGAATTTTATATTTAGACTTTTTTATAATTATAATAATAATTTTCTAAACGATTGACATTATGAATAAACGAATTAAGAAAATAAATGAAACAAAATAAAATTAAATCAAATCTAAATGAAATACTTAACTTTACCTAAATCTACAAAAAACACCTATCTATACTCGCCAAAATCTACGGACGTTCGTAAAAAGAAAATTGCCGACTACTAACATAAAATAATGGATAAGAATTGATAGATTAACTTATTTCTACTTAAAACGTATTTTTATTTGTCTCCATTGTTATAGCGCTTATAAATTTCGAACATCCTGTATAAATTCATATAACTAAGGCTGACAGTCGTGGCTCTGAGACAGCCCACCGAGCGGAGTCGCGCATCACTTCCAGTAAACTGTTATACATTGATATCCGCGCGCGCGCAGCGACGGACACACGCCGGCGTCGGTGCAGATGTCGTGTTTGTTATGCGGGAGACGAAATTTGATTACGGAACGTTATAGAGTATGATATTTTAATCGACTGAACGTGACATACTTTTACCGTGGTTAATTATGATCAAAATTACGGTCGGCGTACCGAGAGAAATATGAGCTTATACTTTTTGCAATATCTTGACTATTTTATTGTAATTATAGGCATTATACACGTCGTACTTACAATCACGTAGCAGGAGCTATTTTGCGAATATCTCATATCGTTGCAACTTTAAATAAAAATCGATCCGTTACATTAACATAAAACTAATACGGCGTGATTTAGTTACATTAGATTTATTTTCATTTTTATTGAATTACACTAGTCGCACCCGGACATTAGTGTGTGGAATCACAATGTATGCATGCATGGTCAATAAATTCATTCTGTATTGAAAAAAAACCTAGTAGCTGTTTAATTGGTACGCGTTTAAAAACCTTTTGAATGTTGAAATATTCGATAGCACAACAATTTTATTGTTGTAATCCCCTATCAATGTATAGGACGCTCGGTGGACACATGGCCTGCATCACGGCTATCAGAGCGGCGACATTCACAAATATATACGATACTTGGAATATTCGACATCCAGACCCGGGATACATTTACGCTGACTGAAAATGCTGCGTCCAATCGTGGAATATACATAAGATATACAATCCAATCGAAAAACCTAAAAAATTACGGATACCTGAACATGATCAATGTGAAAAAACCTTTTGATAACATGGCCGCACAATCCGCCATAATGCAGACGGGACACGTCGATGACGTCGATGTTTTCGCGTCGGCCCGCGCGGAGAGAGTCCACAAGGAGATTTATTAACGTCCCGCCCCACGAAACGGATCAAACGGCGCATGCCTCCCGTTTAAATTAACGGGAGAAATTTCGTCGGGGCATCCATTAAACGGTGCGCCCCCTCCCGCCGCCGCGCCGCGCCCGCCGTCCGTAAACAAATGGGCCCAGTGACAGGCCGTGGTCGTTGGCAGCGAGTCAAACTGTCACCCGCGATTACGGCGCTTGCACACGGGACGATTTTCGGCTTGGGCAAATTGATCTATTTGACTTTACGAGAAATGTGATAGCATTTTTTTTTTGTGAATACTATACTATAAAATGTATTATTCTGATTGTATGTAGTTTGAATTAGGAGCTAATTGATATAAACGGATTTCGAAGGTTTTGCAATTCGGTACGAAATTGAATTGTATCTTATTACGATTAAATATTTTGTTATGTAAATATCCAGTCAATATTATTTGTAAGGAACGTATATTGTCCTCTTTAAAGTGTGAAATAAATATGGTCAAACTATTATAAACAAAAAGTAGATCACAAAAATAACCTTATATATTTTTTCCGAATACGTGATACTTTAGTTTAAATATTAATTGGATTGTCATTTTTATTCTATTAATATGCTCGTGATTGGAAAACGGATGAATAAAAGACAAAATTTGCGCTGTTGAAAAGCGGTGCCAATGGCCTAAAATAATGTAAAGTTTAAGGTTAAAAAATATATATTTACAAAAAGTTAGATAAATTCCGTTCGATTGCTACGGCAACACCGTCATAAATCGGTGATAATCGTCGAACACAATTGCATTAGCACCCGTTCGCGAGACGTCAACCGGGACGCGACGCGCAAGCACGTGGCGGGTTTTAAAAAGCTAACGATGAATCTGCGGCAGTTAGGGCCCGACAGAGTTATTCTCGACTGATGACAAAATGTCGCCACGTCGCCAATGATTTATCGCTTATGTTCAATCATTTTCATTTGATTGTTAATTACTGAATGATTGAGTATACGATGTAATTCTATTGCGTATTTTAACCGTCAATTTTGATAAAATAGCAAATGCTATAAATATTTGTAACTTTTTTCTAAATAATTATAAAAGGAATGATGTTGAATTCTAAGCATATAACGCGAGCACAAAAAAAAAATTAACGCAAAAATTCAAAATGATGAGAAACAATAAAAATACAATGAAATAAGTAAACATTTACACAAAATAAAGACAATTTTTTTTCACTCTTGACACTTAAAATACCAGAGTTTTTTAGTGTTCAGTTTCTCTATTACAAGTATATATTTTTTGTAGAATAAGTACAGTACTTTCCTTATACCTGCATCAGTGTACTTCAACTATATAAATGATATAGATCATCTTGATACCTGTAAATTACTTTTAACTTCAATTACTTTTTTAATAAATTACACAATTCTTATATGTAGGATGGACCGTAAATTTCTGGAATTAATAAGAAAAAATTACTAGGAATGGTCAAAAATGTATTTGTCGTTTCTCAAAATATTCTCTATTAAATTCACTTTTTCATACGAATAAACAAATTTTGAAAACATTTATGCCACCCTTCTGTGGTGACCTCTGAAACATGTTTTTCATACTTTTCATACTCCTTCTGGTGAGGAAAATCGTTGACCGCATAATCGGTTCTGCCAAGTGCCAAATCAGGACTGTATGTAGGATTGCTCATGAGTTCTACATTTTTGTCCTTCAAAAACCTATTTATCTGTTTGCCCGTGTGAGAACTGGCATTGTCATGGTGCAAAGAGAAAATATTTTAAAAGGTATAGAAGCAGAAAGTCCGCTTAAGATAGGGAACAAAACGTGCACGAAGTGATCCAACTTCACTCAATGCACCCGACCTTATGGTGAAATTTCCGTTTACCACGAATGGATGTCTCATTTTTGTATCAAATTGTAATCGCGGTTAAATAAAAACGATAGTATAGAATATAACAGATAATGAAATCGAAAAAAAATACATGTTCCTGGCAATTTATTTTCAAATATATCGTGATGTACAAAAAGTAATTATATTCCTTTAAACAATTGTTTCATATTTTCGCTTTCGCTTATATTTCAAAAATTCTCGTTTCAAGAAAGACGTTTCGAATCCAACGGCCGGCCGTAAAAGCGAGTTCCAGATTCTTTAAAAGCGATGATTTCAAACGGCTAATTAAAGACGTGTTTATTCTCGCCAGCCAGGACGCGCAGCGGTCAAAGGCCAGATACATAAATAATGCAATCAAGTTATTGACGCACCTAACGTTTTGAGGAAAATTCACTTTTAAGACCATTCAATCTGCATATGCAAATATAACTATTTTTTCATATTTTACTATTATAATGTAATATATAAAAATTATACATTTCATAATAACATTAAATCATTTACAAAATAGGAATTATTTTGTAATTTTTTAACTAAGGCGGCCATACATCGCATAGATTAATGTAGGAAATATGATCAGTAACGCACAGATGCTTGGCCTTTTGAAGGTTGTAGTATCAGTAATTTTAGTTAATTTACTTTAGTTAGTAGTTAACTCTTCAATGAATTCGTATGTACTGCAATATCGGCCATGGTGATCTACGTATCAGCTGATGAGATTTATAAGATCGTTGCAAAATTTCATATGAACATGGTTATATTACGAAGACAGCCACAGGAACCCTTATATTGCAATAAAAAAATATACATATATATGAGATTAGTAGGAAGCCTGTCGTAATTCATAGGGTGATATCCAGCCTTAGGGCCGTGGATCTTAAGCACTCGTGCTCTTCGAGGCACGTAATGAATATTTAATTTTCATTTGAGTTAAAAACTTATTGGTCCATTTGCCTGAGGTTAAAATCGCACTCATTAATTCGCAGTTCGCAGGCAACGCTTTTTAACATGAGCGATCACCGTATACATAGAGGGTGTTGGATGTATGTATACATATATACTATAATTACATTATTGTATATGTATATACACTAATACATTTAACTGGAACCGTTTCTTTTATTAATCTGTTTGCTTGCACGCGCTAATCTCAGGAAGTATCAGTTGGATTTGAAAAAATCTTTTTATATTCAATAGTCCGTTTATCGGAAAATATTATAGACTGAATAATATTACGCATCGATGGCAAAGGGGAAACAATGACCATAAAGTCAACTAATCTGGCGGACTGTAAACAACGTGAACGTCGTGCAATGCAGTGACGCTGGCGACGGAGCGTGAACGTGGTAGGGCAACACGACGAAAAACGAATGTTACCGAATTACAAATACCTAAATCTGCAAGTGGGCAGACACGTAAGGGCAGACGTCGCTCTTTCCTATATTATTATAGTATCACTTTCTATTATAGTATTTTTTTCGGGCTGTTACTTAGTTCACTTACGTTTTTCTGTAGATCCCAGGTTATCTCTCTATTAAAACTCATCACGATAGTTTCATTGTCTTACTCGTAAAGATGTAACTAACACACATATAAAGTTCCATATATATTTATAATATTAAGAGGGATGAAACTAACAATCTGACGCCGATGAAATTCGTTACTGGGAATTTAGAAGTAGATATTATAAGTACCGAAAATCCACTTCTTACTGCGGTGAGATGTCTGGATACGCACGGAAACGAAATTTACTCGGAAGAAGTCACGGGCGACCGTATGTACCTACACTGTGTGCGAACGAAAACGGTCATCTGCAGGTATTTTGAAAAATTCTATCAAAAAACAGGCGACTCCGGTCCGCCGGCGGTAAAAGCGAGTCCCGGATTCCTCCGCGGCGACCGATTACAAACGTCTAATTAAAGCCGTGTTTACCGCCGCCCGCCAGGACACGCGCCGGCCAAAGGCGGGCGGCGCGTCGCCCTAACATTTGTACGTTTAATTCGTCAGATCGCTCTGTTTACTTGCTGTCGTCTGAGATGTTTCGGGCAGTCGTCGTTTTTTTTTAAAGTGTTTTAAATGTTTTGTATCGAAACGGTTCCGTATTGTGAAGTTGTGTCTTTAGTGAACAGTTAAGCACGGACGCGTCTGTGGATACGTGGAAACTCTATTATATGAAATACTAAATCGCTTAAGCATGTTATTAATTAGAACGGTTGGCCTTTTATTTGACTGAAATAAATACTTATTAATAATAACCATCATTAATTATATGTATATTCTATGTCAATTTACATGCGATGATGTAATTCATTGAAAGCAATCTTATCGACAAGCTTATACAATATGACGTCATATATTAATGCGGTGTTCATTGTACCTGTATTTTTAATTCTTTATTTCATTATTAATTTTTATCTATATAAATATCAAGATTAAATATTTTCATTGATTAGTAGCCGAAAATAGTATAAAGTTTCGTCATATTGTCATTTGTATTTGGTATATTTTTAACAAAAAACCAGTAATCTTGACTTTTTACGATAACCTTCCCATGTTGCAGTGCAGATTTACAACACCGCATTCAAAATTACAACAATCTTCTTATCGAAGTGACATCCAGATACCACATTGTATCGCTTTTTGGTTTTATCTTTGATAACTTGTGTATGCGTGTTTTTTTGTTTGCGTATTCAACAGACGGTGCGTCTTCACAAATACACATTAAAAAACCTGGGTACCGAGTAAGTCAAGAGCAGTTAGACGTATCGATATAATTTTTAAGTTCAAGAGTGAAATATTGCGGTATCTCGGCTAATATTTTCGAAGGTTGGGTATACACCCAATTTTGTATATTGTAACTGTTTTTAAAAATATTAACCGTTGAAAGAATTTTAGAAATAATATTGTTTTTAAAATTACGAAGGATATTAAAAAAAAAAATAGTATTAGTAGGTGCAATCTATCTTTCAACCAAAAGAGTAGTAATTAAATGGTCTGCCAATATTTAATTTGGTTAGCAACAAAATTCTGCTGTTGCAATAAATAGAAATTTTGCAGTTTTGCATACAATCTATAGTATAGATATATTAACTGATTCACAGCCAGCCTGTAATGTTACGTGTTACATTAACACTTGCGCTGTAAAATGATTACTCGGTTAACAAAATTCCACAATTGGTCAGCAGAAAAAACATGTCTATAAGCAGTGTATCCGGTCAATGAATGAGTAGCGATGTAAATTATTAAATTGCGTTTGTATGAAAATATCGGCAGTTGTCGTTGTAGTCGGCGGATCGTAAAGCAGTCACGTGACACCAGCGGTTAATCTCATGCAAGTGTTCTCATTCGGTCAAAGCATAATGTTATTAACTTGCTTAAAAGCAGGCTGTATGTGTTTTGATATTTTGCGACTATTATAAATGTAAAAGGGACAATACTAATGAAATAAATGAAGTAAACATACGATTAGTTCCTGAATACGAATAGGACACGGACCATGAAAATGAAAATGAAGCACCGGTGGATAAAAAAACAAGGTGTGTTTGGAATGAAACTTTGGCATCTGAATGCACCAGAATTTTATTAAAAACAACCCACTCAATGCAGTCAATATATTTAATTGCTTATACAAAAATTCTCGAAGCAGTCGAGTGTGTTTATTGCTGATAAATTGAACATAATAATATTTGCAAAAGATAAGCCGCTCACCAACTACCCATTTTAGTTGAAAAAATACATTTTACTGCCCACAGAAATCCAAATTCCTTGTTAACCGTTTATATGATGTCCTCTCTAAAATTTTGGTATTGTAACGTAGCACGTTATTGTCTTAACCTTTTTAACGGATTAAACCTAATTAAAAATACATACGTATCCTTCCCCATCACAGCTACTGTCACCTAACTATATTTATTTAATTAAAGGATAAACATAATGTCTCCGCCATAGAGCGTCCGTTGACGCGACGCAAAGACAACACGAGCGACATCTGTGTAAGCACGGCGACAGCAAACAAACTGTGTCCGCTCCTTCCGAAGTTCTGGGAAACTTTTACTGCGCGATGTATACTTTCAGTTTTTCTCGGAGACACTTTTAGAATATCCTGCTCGTAGACGGGGCTTTTTGGAATCGCGTATCCGATGTGTTTACATTATTTGTGGTGGATAATTATACTCGCTACTTGGAAACAGAATGATTTTCTATATACTTGTGATTTCGATTATCTGTGGGCGTTCACCTAATGGCTACATTTTTCTTCAAAAGTTCGTTTTTTATTATATTAATCATTGGTCTCAGACAGAAAAATATTTAATGCATTTATTATAATATTTAAAAAGTTGTCATCGACTGACGTTTCTCTAAAAATCATCAAGATGAGTATTTATATAAAACATTTTTTAATAGCACTTAAAGGGGTAAATAAGCTTGTGAGCAAAGAGAGAGTAGGTGATCACAGCCGCCTATGGACACTCGGATCCCCATTGGAGTCACCAGTGTTAGAGTCACTTTAGGAATATATGCTTCTTCTTCTTCCGTTGTTAACATGCGAAGAACATCGAGATAAATGAAAACTGAATAGACTACAGTCTAGTTTATGAGTTTAAAACCGTTTATTAAGAGAATATGAATCAAACGTAGAAAGGTTTCTTTATAATTATAGGTATTATATATATTTATGAGTAGTAAACATATTGCGAATAGTCGTGACAAATTGGCTGTCGCAAAATATTGACGATGTTCTAAACATTCTGTTCCTAATACTTGAAAACTTCGATAATACGGTGATTTAGTTAATGGGTTTTTGCCGTACGCAACCGTTTTACGATCACTCTGGTGTCATAAACTTTATAAGAAGATCGCTAACGATATCTGTGCAAAGCGAGAATCGAGACCGAGATGCGACTCGACCGCTGTAATCGCGTGTCGGTGTAAGCATCGGCAGCCCGTTCGATGCTTACTCACCGACACGACACAGCACCGGCCAGCACCGTGCGAAACAGGGTCAGCGGTCTAGTCTCGGTCATAAATTCCGTTTAATTGTTGACCGAACGGCTGCTCCTTGTCCTTCCCCGCTTCCGGCCCATCCAGACGCCACCCGACGTGTTTGACGAGCCATTACTTTGACACGCGTCCGAAATGGCCATGCACCGCGACAGGACGTCGGCTGTGGGCCTTTCGTGGAGAACACGTTTTGTGCTGCAAAATCCAATGCACAGGGGTAATAAAATCAGAAGATGCTTTCACAGAAATTGTGTACGTGTTTTCAACGCACGTAAATAGTGTACGAACTTGTGGTATAACTGTCGATCGAGATTATGATATTTTTGGGTAGGTCTACGTTGTAACCTATAAGCCTCTAAGGTTTGAAATGTAGGTATTGTAGCTTGCTCGCCACGTTAGTACTAGTGGTAAGATAGAAGAGTATCTATTAAGTAGTAGGAAGTAATAAGGTATGGTGAAAACTTCAAAAATTTTTCGCTTCATGCCGAATGCATTGAATTTGTACAGCATTTGCTATTGCATTCTTTTTTGCGTACAATTTTGTGTTAAAAATAGAAAAAATATTAACTGAATAAGAAAAAGCGTAAATATCCTAATCAAATGATGTGAAATTTGATTTGATTGGAAGGGTATATTGGTAAAATTGTAAGTTGTCCTTTTTATTTTATTTTAATTTTTTTTGCTTAAACATTTATTCTTAACCCTTTTATTTTATAATGTAACCCAACATTCACATGTACAGTTACTAAACTTTCTATATACAGTATATCATTGTATACGCATTTATTAACGTTTTGACTGCCTCATTATCGACGAGGCGGTTAAAAAAGTTAGTAGTACATAGGATCACTATCCACATTGTTGATTGTGACCCTATATGGTGTACTGAAGGTGTGAGTCCGATTTCCGCACAAAAAAATATATATAATTGAAAACAAATAGTTGTCTTAAGTGTGGGTATTTCTAAGTGTTATGTGCAGATATTTAAAATAAATGTCTATATGTTTATATATATATATATTCTATCAACTGTCTGATACTCATAACCTTTGTTGCTTATTTTGGAAGAAAATGCCGATAAGTGGATGTCCGAAGATATTATTATATTATTACAATTCTCAAACTTTGCAGAAAGCAGAACCAAAGGTATGCGTCTGTCCAGGTGGCAACATATCAACCCACCACCTGTCCCAACGAATTTGCAGATTTTATTGTAAAATATTATTTCAGAAATATTTTTTGAATATTTGTTTCATACACAATAAATAGCATTTTATTTACAATATGTATTTGTAATACCTATCTGCCTCTTAAAGATTTTTCATAAGCACGATTAATTTTTAATCCCGTAAATGAACGCTGGGAAATTTATAACTCTCTAACAGTATAGGTATATATTGTTACTCCGATAAACGAATTTGGTGACATATAAGACAGTACCAAATAATTTTGCAACTCTATATACAGGACAAGCACAGATCCATCGGTGAACCGATAAACGAATTTGATGACATGTAAGACAGTACCAAATAGTTTTATAACTCTATATTTAGAACAGGCATAGGTACATCGGTGAACCGATAAACAAATTGATGACATGTAAGAAGTACCAATTAGTTTTATAACTCTATATTTAGAACAGGCATAGGTACATCGGTTAATCGATAAACGAATTTGATGACATGTAAGACAGTACCAAATAGTTTATAACTCTATATTTAGAACAGGCATAGGTACATCGGTGAACCGATAAACGAATTTGATGACATGTAAGACAGTACCAATTAGATTTATAACTCTATATTTAGAACAGGCATAGGTACATCGGTTAATCGATAAACGAATTTGGTGACATGTAGGGCAGTATATCAAATAATTTCGTAATTCTATATTTAATACAGCCACAGATACATCGGTGAACCGATAAACGAATTTGGTGACATGTAAGGCAGTATCAAATAATTTCGTAACTCTATATACAGGACAAGCACAGATCCATCGGTGAACCGATAGACGAATTTGATGACATGTAAGACAGTACCAAATAGTTTTATAACTCTATATTTAGAACAGGCATAGGTACATCGATAAACGAATTTGGTGACATGTAGGGCAGTATATCAAATAATTTCGTAATTCTATATTTAATACAGCCACAGATACATCGGTGAACCGGTAAACGAATTTGGTGACATGTAAGGCAGTATCAAATAATTTCGTAACACTATATACAGTCTAGGCACAGGTACATCGGTGAACCGATAAATAAATTTGGTGACATGTACGGCAGTATCAAATAAATTAGTAACTCTATCTTTAATACAGCCACAGATACATGGTGAACCGATAAACAAATTTGGTGACATGTAAGGCAGAATCAAATAATTTCGTAACTCTATATTCAGTCTAGGCACAGATACATCGGTGAACCGATAAATAAATTTGGTAACATGTAAGGCAGTATCAAATAAATTAGTAACTCTATATTCAGTCTAGGCACAGATACATCGGTGAACCGATAAATAAATTTGGTGACATGTACGGCAGTATCAAATAAATTAGTAACTCTATCTTTAATACAGCCACAGATACATGGTGAACCGATAAACAAATTTGGTGACATGTAAGGCAGTATCAAATAAATTAGTAACTCTATATTCAGTCTAGGCACAGATACATCGGTGAACCGATAAATAAATTTGGTGACATGTACGGCAGTATCAAATAAATTAGTAACTCTATCTTTAATACAGCCACAGATACATGGTGAACCGATAAACAAATTTGGTGACATGTAAGGCAGAATCAAATAATTTCGTAACTCTATATTCAGTCTAGGCACAGATACATCGGTGAACCGATAAATAAATTTGGTAACATGTAAGGCAGTATCAAATAAATTAGTAACTCTATATTCAGTCTAGGCACAGATACATCGGTGAACCGATAAATAAATTTGGTGACATGTAAGCAGTATCAAATAAATTAGTAACTCTATCTTTAATACAGCCACAGATACATCGGTGAACCGATAAACAAATTTGGTGACATGTAAGGCAGTATCAAATAAATTCGTAACTCTATATTCAGTCTAGGCACAGATACATCGGTGAACCGATAAATAAATTTGGTGACATGTAGTATCAAATAAATTAGTAACTCTATCTTTAATACAGCCACAGATACATGGTGAACCGATAAATTTGGTGACATGTAAGGCAGAATCAAATAATTTCGTAACTCTATATTCAGTCTAGGTACAGATACATCGGTGAACCGATAAATAAATTTGGTGTAAGGCAGTATCAAATAAATTAGTAACTCTATATTCAGTCTAGGCACAGATACATGGAACCGATAAATAAATTTGGTGACATGTACGGCAGTATCAAATAAATTAGTAACTCTATCTTTAATACAGCCACAGATACATCGGTGAACCGATAAACAAATTTGGTGACATGTAAGGCAGTATCAAATAATTTCGTAACTCTACATACAGTCTAGGCACAGATACATCGGTGAACCGATAAATAAATTTGGTGACATGTAAGGCAGTATCAAATAAATTCGTAACTCTATATACAGTCTAGGCACAGATACATCGGTGAACCGATAAACAAATTTGGTGACATGTAAGGCAGTATCAAATAAATTCGTAACTCTATCTTTAATACAGCCACAGATACATCGGTGAACCGATAAACAAATTTGGTGACATGTAAGGCAGTATCAAATAAATTCGTAACTCTACATACAGTCTAGGTACAGATACATCGGTGAACCGATAAACAAATTTGGTGACATGTAAGGCAGTATCAAATAAATTCGTAACTCTACATACAGTCTAGGTACAGATACATCGGTGAACCGATAAACAAATTTGGTGACATGTAAAGCAGTATCAAATAAATTCGTAACTCTACATTAATACAGGTACAGATACATGGTGAACCGATAAACAAATTTGGTGACATGTAAGGCAGAATCAAATAATTTCGTAACTCTAACAGTCTAGGTACAGATACATCGGTGAACCGATAAACAAATTTGGTAACATGTAAAGCAGTATCAAATAAATTCGTAACTCTATTTACACAGACAGATACATCGGCGAAACAATAACCGAAATTGGTGACGCATAAAGGCGGTACTAAATTTCCAACAACGTTACAGTCGCACAGCAGCGGCCGACAAACGTGATCAACATCTCATTCTTTACCGCCACCGATATCGATACCGAAAGTGTTGTATTGAATTGCGCGAGACGCGAACCTTCGTCGGCGCACGCGACGCCCGCGCCGGCACCGGAAGCCGGCGCGCATCGGGGCCGGGCGTAAATCCGGCCGGAGTGACAAGTGAAACTTTATTGCACTATAAATTAGACGAGTGATGGAAGCGCGGCAAAAATAGATTATCGACGGGGATACCTAGCCGTAAAGTTGACTCGACGCACCCCGTTTACGGCGGGTGGCGAGTGACGGCGCGCCGGACTCTGGGCTAAATTTGGAATGCGCCGTACAAACGAAAATTGGCGTAAACGGATGCATTCAATGGGTACCATATCGCCATCGGTACCATAATTTATATGTATATATATATCGCCATCGGTGGCATGTTCCGTGCCATGGCATAAAATGAATACTTCTATGACTATTGGCATATACAATTCTTTTTATTTATTTTGCTATGTTATTTGTTAAAAAATGTGACAAAGAATGAAAAATAAAACAATAAATAGATTGTGCCGCGTAGAGACTGTATAGGGTTCAGATTTTTAAATAAAAAAAAAACTGTATGTACGAGTATACTTATGTATGCACGTGAGAAGACTGCCTTAAATAAATATTTTTTTTTTATAATTACTAATTATTTTTTTACAATACGACATAGTGAACTAGTTATAAAATAAATGTTTTGTAGTGCTTTCTGCATATGCTATTCTAGTACTTGGTTGAACTAATCCGAACTGTGTCTTACAATAAGCGCGTTACTTACTCGAATACAATTCCATCAGTTTTTTCTAAAACGCCGAAAGAAGTATCACTTCAAAAAGTCGAATTTCAAAACATGTCACACTCTTTCAGAAGGGTTTAATTAAAAAGGGATTCTGCGAATATGATAGAAACGGACACACAAAATTTTAACTAACTGAGAGGAGAGGTAGCCGGCTGAGTCTGATTTGGGATTGCGTGATGGCATCCAGAGGACGTCGACAGTCCAACGATTCCAATGACTGTCACCATATCAAACTGCTAACTACGAAATTGTCAATGTTTGATAAAAAGAATCGTGATTGTGTGAACGTAACAAATGTAATATTACAACAACAAACGGGAAACAATATTTATTGATTAATTTATCTAGCGACTTTAGTCTCTAAATCTGCCATGAAAGTTAGAAAATCAAAGTCTTCTTATAGGGTATGAACATTTCTGAGTTGCAAAAAAAATCTGAAATTATTTGCTTCACATTTCAATATATTTGAGCGGGACCAAAAGCGATAATTATTTGAAATCGGTATTCAACCTACTTTATAAATTTTGAATAGTGAAATGAATAGAATATCCTAAGGCAAATGTGTATAAAGGCAGTTTCACAGTTAATTTCCATATTATGTGTACACTACTTGTAACATGTGATAGTTAATCAAATCTATATGTCATAATTTATATATATTTCGCTAATATATTCCTTTAAATCATAATGTTAGTGTATTTTTTTCAGGGCATCGATTTTCGAAGTCTAAACGAAATAGTAGTAATGGTAACACTAAAATTTTATTACATTCAACCACAACGAAAGCGTACTACTCTGTACGAGGAGTGGTCTTTCCTCAACAAATAGAAATCTACGCCCAAGCCGACGCACCGTGAACACCGCTCGAGCAGAAACCGCGATAATAATCGCGACTATAATCGATCCCGTAAAACAATAAACAAGCCGCGCCCGTCCGATTGAGACGGGACCCGGCGTCGTGCGTCCGCGCCGCCGCCGGACGGCCCGCCGTTTTGGTAGGGTGCCAGTACGATTTATATAACGGTGTTTATGTCGTGTCCGGCGCCGTCACGACAAATTCGTGTTGCGCGATGAGCGAAGACTCTAATTCGGTGTCATCGTAAACGCGCCTCGCGACGTTTTTATAGTTCTAGCTTTTATACTTTCTTTTTTGATATGTATATATATTTTTTTTTATTATAACTACTAATGCCTTGGATTCCCCTGTTAACGTCTGCGAAAACCTTTTTAAATAATGTTATTAAGAAATGATTGTGGGGTAATTTATATTAATTTTGATGATATTTTGCGCTCACGGCTCGCGTTGCGCATTTATTGTCACAGGTTTAATGTATTTGTATGTTTCATACAATATTTCATAAGGTTTTTTGAAACATCATAAAATATCACTACAAAAATTTCAGATACGTATCACTTGTGATACAATAACGTAATAAGGTGATAAATGATGATAACTGTTCCTGTACATAGCAAACACAATAAAATAATACTGTGGGCTAATTTTCTCTATAGCCTAAATAGTAAAATAATACCTAACAAGAAGGAAGAACTCAAAAGTTATCAATTTAATGCTAAGCCGTCATTATGGGCTTAAGTAAATTATTGCCCTAAAACTCTTTTAAGTGACGTCTGGGCACAACATATGAAAATTATAATTGAAAGGATTGTTAATGGGACTGAAAATGAGATATGGAGTGTACTTGTGAAATACGAAAAATGATGAAAGCTTTTTCTTAGCTTCAGCGTCCGCATCAGAATAAATGGGGGTACACGGTGACTTGTTTTTAACATTTGTAGAAGAGCGAAACAAATCAATGTATCCCTTCGGGGCTGTGTAGCGTCATAACGGCTATCCAACCGATTCGTTCATGGTTGTCTGCATAATTTAAAATAATATAAATGTAGACTGAAATGGGTGAGTTAGGCATAATACACCTTCATACGCCAAAGTTAAAGAGGTATTTGCGTCGTCAGCATGCGAGTAGTATGAAATGTTAATTAAAATGAACGATTCTCTCAATGGAAGAGATATGAAAGTAAACGTCAGCAAAAATGAGAGTTTAAAAGAAATAGAAGTATGTCTGGTGGCGGATGACAATATATGGATACAAGTTAATAGATTTGAAAAAGAGAAAGTAGTTTATCTATTTTAGTTGTTCGTCTACAAATGACGGTAAACCCGATAGAGATATTGAAAGGACAGTGACGTAGGAAATAAAATGAATACAGTCTTTCTCATTGCCACCAGTAGTAAAAACGTTTTACAATATGCACGTTTGGCTATACATAATAGCCTTCGTTCCTATGCTCACACGCGGCAATAAAAGTTGAACACAGCACAAGAAACATTAAAATAGACCCATACAGAGAAGATTTGATACGTGCTTAGATTTTTTTAATTTTCCTTAAAGTTAAATATGGACGATGTAGAACATACCGTGATGATGATTTAAGCATTTGTTGAGGATGAATAAACGGAGATTGGCAATAAAGAAAAGTTAAACAGCGGACTTGTGTTTTGGAAGGGTCAGTAAGAAGCGCTCTAGAAAGTTTCGTGCGTACCAAAAAAGTAACATATAAAAAAGGGCCAAAATTTTAAAGATGTGATCTGATTAAATTCGCATGAAACGATTGATGGGTGTCAGGGAAGCATGAGAGATATAAACAATCGAATCATGTGGAGATTTATATTTATATATTATAATAGATTTATATTTTAGCGACAGTTTATAAATAAATAAAATAAGGCCTATTGACAATAGACATATTATAATAATAATAAGGACAGCTTTGGTCGTAAAAAAAATAATTAACCAATAGTTAAAATTGTTCTAGTCTGCTTTTAAAACAAGAATTTAATGGTACGAACTAGTTTGATCTGTCGTCAAAATGATTAAACAAGAAAAATTACTCTTCTAGTTTATAATTAAAAGAATTAAATCAAAGTAAGGACTCCTCTTTTTGACATATTAATTAATAATAGTAAAGACTGTTTTTACCTGTCCTCAACACGATAAAATAATAATAAAAATTGTTCTGGCATCTGGTCTTGGCGGAAGGTTAAAAAAATTAAATTGTAGTAAGAAGTGTTTTGGTCTATTGTTTGAACAATTAAATACAAGTAAATAATGTTCTGGTCTGTCGTAAGGACAACAAAATAAAATGTGTCAACTTAAATTATATCGTTCTATTTTGAAGAATTAACTTCGATGTAGTGGTCGCACAAAATATTCAAGTGGATCACCGCCTAACTGAGTTCGGCAAACTTTGTGAAATCTTTCAATTCAACGTTGGGTACATTGGTACTTAAAGATTTTTAATAAATGCATATTCTCTACATTTACTCATGGATGTCAGACATATTATTTTTCTGAACTTGGTAGAAGATTGAGTCTCTTT
Source organism: Eumeta japonica (assembly GCA_005406025.1). Classification (NCBI taxonomy): domain Eukaryota; kingdom Metazoa; phylum Arthropoda; class Insecta; order Lepidoptera; family Psychidae; genus Eumeta; species Eumeta japonica. The sequence continues at coordinate 372,634 of BGZK01000210.1, forward strand.
TAATGTGAGATGGAAAAGTTTAAGGTAGTGTTTTCTTAATGACATACAATCCAGGACAAGGAAACCCTCAGAAAATTTATTACATGTAAAAAAAAAAGAAATGCGTAAAAGAATGAGATACAATCCAGGACAAGGAAACCCTCAGAAAATTTATTACATGTAAAAAAAAATTAAGAAATGCGTAAAAGAAAGAATGATTGTCATAAACTCAACAACAGAAATAAAAATAAACTGAGTTTACATGTTAGTCGACTATGCAAAATCACAAATTCATTTAGAGGGTTATGTGTGTGCATGTTCATTAGGGTTCCTGTGGATATACAAAATTGACCCTCACATAAACTTTAGAATATTGTTAAACAATCACTCAGTAAAAAAGGGTATTACCCAGTCAATTTTCAAATATTTAGGAGACAAATATCCATGGGCATAAGCGGCTCTACTTCATACTGGATTGTTTCATTGATTAATGGTTTTGTATTTGTTTGGGCTATGCTTGATGAAATTGAAAAAGAGCCTAACCGTCAGTTTCTTGCTCATTCTCCTTGAGGGAAAGCTGCTTTTCGAAAGAGCAAAATTTCGAAAGTGTAGATTTGCAAAAAATTATGACGTATTTCAAATATTATTTTTAAAACGTATGAGGTAAAGATAATTTGAATTTGTATTTGAGAGAAATGGCGTACCGAGCATAGCTCGTATCATCCGCAAGTTGGAGTGTTAACGGACAAGCCACATCGCCAGTGTAACCAAAAACTGCCTAGGATGATAAAATATACAGTGTGCGAGTGATCTGGAGTTATTCAACATATGGATCATTCAACATTCAACGTATGGGAGAGACATTTGTCTGTGGTTGTGAAAAAGAGCAGTTGATTTCCAAATTCAAAAGGAAACACAGAGTATTCAATAATTTTATATAAGAGTTATAATTATTAGTAGAGAATATATTCACTTTTAGTTCAATATTCCCTCGGCTTTGTTTTAAATTTGGTTTTATATACCTTGAAATTATTTAGAAGAATGTAATCCTATTCCTACAATATTCCTACAATACAATAGTTTTCGAACCATTAAAATACAAACATTATAAATTGTTTACATCTGTACCCAGCCTACCTATATTACCAATCGCTTGCATTAATAATTACACATTTTGTATTACATTCATATTATACGAAACTATTAAATCTATTAAGGTAGGTTCACACTTGACCAGTTCGTTTCGGCACCCTGTGACACGGTCGTTTGTAGTTTGATGAGTAATTAACTGCTTTTCTCTGTCAGCTCGCGAATAGTTTCAGAGATGTGTTGCAACATAAAAATATATGTGATTTTAAACAATGTAAACCGTCTTTGAAGTATCACTGTCATCAAAACAATATTACATTTTATGGTGGAGATAATTTTTAAAATAGAAAAATGCCTTGTTATTTTAGAAATTTTTCGTTACGACAAATTATATTTGGTTTTTATAAACTTTATACATATATAATAAATGTAGTAACTATGAGGTAAACAATATTAATTTCAAAATTCATTTATTTTGAAAATGTAACTGATATATAGTTCTTATTTTTAGTGTTTTTTATAGAAGAATTCCATAACAGAAAAATAAATGAATATGAAAATCAATACAATACATCAAATTTATAAAGAATTAATTTCTAGATACGTTTTTCAATTCAATTAATCATTAGAAATGTTTAAGTATATAATTATGCTAATTTAATATTAAAAGTTTTAGACTAATAATAATTTAATTGCTTAGTCATATAATAATGTCCCACACGAGTCTATGAAAAATGCACAAGGACGTAGTCTCATATAATTCGTACATAAATCTGCTCAATCAGATTCAACGTCAAAACTTTTACGGATACTGAAACTTTTATAATAATTTATTGTACATATAAACATTTCGCAGCCGGAGTTACAATTCACTTTTAATATCAAATCCTTTGCGCTGTTTAATTTATATAAATCTCCATGAAAACGACAAATATTTTAATCAAAGTCTCGTCAAAAGACGGCCGGCTGCGCGAGGCGCTCGAACAGCGAAAAAAAAAAGGTATTAATCAAATAGTCACATTTTATAAACAATCAGAACGCGAGAACATGTGTGTCGGAGACTAGTTACAGTTTTCTAGCGTGTGAAATAAATATTAGAAAAAAAAAAAAAACGTGGAAAATCTAAACGTTTACGTCCCCTAAAAGTCGTGTAAACAAAGCCGTCGGGGAATTTATTAAAAGATTAATAGCTTGTCGTCAAGATGTCTCTGAGATGGGCCCGCGGCGGGGGTCGATTCCGTCCGCCCGATATTTCGCCGTCGAAGTGATATTATGTCGTCGCAGTCGTTAAACGGGCGCTCTTCGAGTCTTGATTTATATCGCTTTACGTTTTTGCTTAATCGATATATGTCATTGTTTAAGTAAATTCATGTTTAATAATTAACTAGTCTAGTACATGTACTTATTGTTGTGTTTATAAATACTATCGAAAACTCTTTATGCATCCTCAATTGATATTTTAAAACAACTTATAACTTGTATGTTCCATATTATTGGCGACTATTACTCGTTTGCAAGTGAATAAAAAGTAGAAATTTATAATTTTGAAAAAGCAATTAAAACCAACTTTATCTGTAGAAATAATGAAGGATTAATGATGTTATAAATATGGCATTTGTAAATATCAGTTAGCCCTGTAGGCTATGAGAACAATATTTAATGAACTACTTTTTTATATTTTTTTTGTTCACGCACCTAATGTAAACACTTGGTCCAAAAAAAAACTTTAAAACATAAATGGATACTAAAAATACAAGGAGTAAAGCAGATTCGGTAAGAGAAGAAAAGTAGATCACTGGTGTGACTGCAGCTAAAAATAATAATAAAATTGTCGACTTATGTTGTAATTATATTGATTGAAATTAATAAACTAGTCAGTATTTTACGTAATCAGAATCAGAGATATGTATACAGTCGATTGTCTAACATCTATAAGCGTCCCGAACGCAATAGCATATTCATTGGCTGAAAGTTTCAAAATGAAGTATACTTATTTTTTAAAACACATTTGTTCAAACTAATACACAACGTTGCCTGATTTTGGTTTACTTTATATCAACAAGCCCTTATAACGTAAAGTTAAAGATCGAATTAGGACTTTTTTGTTAAGTTACCTTTTCTACTTACCAAATCAGACCCCTTTTCAAATACTACAGATAGAAACTGTTTAGTACGAATTTTATAATTTGCTTTGGATTGACGAAGACGTATTGCTTCAATTTGCCTTAGATTTTTTTAGAATGTTTCAAGTTCACCAAAAATCGCCTAAAGAAAGGTTTCGCGTTTGCAATATTAGGAACAAATCAAAGTGTTTTATTGTTATATTTTTACTAAAACTAATAATAATAACATGCACTACAAAGCCACGTTGCGTTTTTCACATATAAGTAAATGAATGTAGGCCGATTATTGTTTTTTTGTCGTATCAAAATTTTCATACAATTAATGCGTTTCATTACTATTGTTATTTAATCTTACTATATGTTTGATATATTATACGATCAAATTTATTATTCAAACCAATGCAAACAGTGCCAACTATAACGTGAAAACAAACAAAACTTGTTTATTTTAGCTTTTAATTTGGCTTCATATTGTAATCTTTCTAATATAATTAAAAATTTATGCATTTTTCCAGAGATACCTAAATCAATTTTTCGCCCTCAAAACTCTTTGTATCCAGTTGGAAATGTTAATAGGAACGCGATCGCAAACAAACATATGGTTTTTTAAAAGTATAGCACGAAAGGCACAGGTCGTCCCTAGTTTATCATCGTCGTCCTACGTCCTACTAATGTGTCTGGAAGTACGAATCGCCTTGAGTATTCTTCTGAACTTTAACGTATGCAAGTTTTATGACAATCTGTTTCTTGAATGTCAAAGCAGATGTAAGCCGAGAGGAGAATTAAAATCCGTAGAAGTAATTTAGGAAAACGTACAACTTTCAAGCTGCCAGCGATTTATTAAGCCATGATCGCTTTATATATTCTGATATTAAAACAGATATTAAAAATTTACAGGCGCTCGAAATGAAATTAATTACTATTTATTACGGAAAAAGATTCTAAATTTAACTCAACAGCGTGTTGACTATTGATAATGCTTGGTGAAATTAATTGTTATACTTTAGAAATAAAACAGCACCGATGCATTATCATAAAAGTTAAGAATAATGCACCGGTCTCCTAAAACAGGTTGCTGTTTGTTGACACAGAAACTGCGACCGGGCGCGATCACACAGTGACAAAGATAGACTTGACGTACACCAAATGCCGTGAAACCGCTGATGGATGTAGTTTCACGGGGTTCGAACCCCGTCGCATGAACATTAAGTAAATAATGATTTTTTTTTCAATTTATCGGATGCGACATATAACAATGATAGGTCACAAAAATTAAGGAGTCTAAATAAACATGTTTAAGTATACAGAGCAACGCTGTAAAATTGCCGTGCCCGTGAATTGTATAAATTGCCGGATACTGATTGCGAACGATGTAGGGAGTATATGATATTTTCAAAATTACTGAAAGGGTCTTCGTGAGTTTAATAAACTTTATTTTAAAATTAGTTCACAAAAAAAATCAATTAAATTTCAAAAGTAAATTCTGCACTTATAAAATCGCGGTAACAGCTAGTTATAAATAACATTTCAATATTTTTTTTAAATTAAAATATCAATTAAAAAGATCAGTGTTATGATTTAACAATGAAAATTTAACTAAAATACTATAACTTTGATTTTGCCTTTATTAAACTTAAGAATTCCTAGTCAATCGTCATTGTAGTCTACATTACAATTTTGCAAAAAAAAAAAAAACTGTAAATCAACTTAGAATCGAACCCCAAACCACTCCAAAAATACCAAGGAGACCAACAACGGACCACACACATAGCGACAAGCAACAGAATGCTATAGCACAGTACGCTTCCTCATACATTTTACGACGGAGCTTACAAGCGGGGCGATTGTCTCTGTCGCCGGCCCGACTTCGGAAACGTGTTTCAGATTTAGGTAAACTGCGATGCGTCAACTTCCTTTTAGTTCTGACGCCAAGTCAAGTTTTAAGGTTCGAGTTTTCAATTTTCAAGGTTAAGTTTTATAATTCCGTTTTCGGTCGCTGGTGCCTTTGCTTAAGAACATTTTGTATGAACTATCGATTGCCATTCAAGCAAGATGGTTGTGGTAAGTTCTAGTAGTATTTTGGTGGTAGGTGTCGAGCCGTGTAGTGCTTAAAAGTGTTGTTTTCAAATAAAAAACAATGCACGTACTTATGTATTTGCATGAGGCTTTATACTTTTTTCCCGTAATTAAAATTGTTTTTAATTGCATGCAAATAATTATTTACAATAAAACAATAAAGAGACTGGAGTGGGATAGCCAATACGTTTTACAAAGTTTATTTTAAATTTTCAAAATATTAATAAATTAATACTTATTTTCTTATACAAAGTGTAATACTAATTTTATCTTTTTATTTGAAATTATAACAATTATTAAATGAAAATAGGAATATATTAAAGTCATTTTGTTGCCATGTTCCATTTTGTTTTCAGCTACAGAAAATTCACTAATTAATTGCTAATTCCACCTGTTTTAGAGTCATATCAACATTCGGAATCATTATATTGGTAATATCGTCCACATTTTGATAAATGGCAACTCCTCCACATCGTACGTTTGGCACATCAGTTATTAGTGTTCTGAAGTTGCTCGCTGAACCGCTTGCGAGTAACTTCATACTGTAGTTTTCGTGTTGCCCCAATAAAAACTCACTCTCACCATTTTTTCTTAACTACAAACAAACACGGGGATCGATCCTGACCAATGGGCAAATTGACTGTTGACCTTTTCAAGTTAAGACAAATTAATCTGTCTGTTCCGTACCTTAGGAAGCACGTCAAGTAGTTGAACTCGAATGTTGTCCTCATATTGCTAACAACGTTCTCTACGAGTCTTTCCTTTAAAATGACAAGTTTCGTGCGGCACGACATCCTAGAATGGGTCGTTGACCATAGACCAAAAATATATTAGGTCGGGGAAAAAGGTTTTTCGTATTTTATTCGTAAAAAGTTGCAGTTAAATCTCTTTGGTTGTATCTGGGCATCTGGGTAGTTTTGATACCATTAATACATGAAATTTTAAAAAATAAAGAAATTTAAGGAACTGTGTCCCGCCATTTTTCTATTGTTTTTTTTTATGAGTGAATCTAACCTAGGAATTTAACATATTTTCAAGTTTTATTACAAAAAAGGGAAAAATGTGACATAAGCGGCAAAAAAAATTGTGATGTTTATGAACCTAATGCAGTTTCGGTAAGAGTAGCAGAGAACTGGTGCAAGCGTTTTCAGTCTGGTAATTTCGATGTCAAAAATGAACCTCGCTCTGGTCGACCTGTTTTGGATAACGTCGATGCCGTTTTGGCAAAGAATAACAAGATTGGCATATTAGTTCTTACGATAAAGCTAAAGAGCTGAAGATCGACTACAAAACAGTTTTGACCCATTCGAAAAGCTGGATATACAAAAAAGCTCGATGCTTGAATACAACACGAGCTCACTGAAAGAAATGTAATGAATCGTATATTCATTTGCAATTCTTTATTTAAACACAATGACATTGACTATTCTTGAAAAGATTAAAAAAATTCCCATAATCTGGCGTTACAAATAACTGTGCAATATTTATTTTGACTTCACAATTGCAACACTCATTGTGGTAGGTAATATCGGAAAAAAATTGTAAGTGAACCACGAACACGTGGATGGGCGATATCACATTATGTAATAAATATTTAATAACTGACAAAATATATCTTGTTGAATTGTAATTAGAAATAATTCAGAACAAATAGTTATTAGACAATAAAAAAAATTGTGTTTTTCCTTGATTTGTTCAGTTTTACTATAAGGTGTACAAAGGCAGAAAACTGAGAAATGGAAATTAATAGACGGTACACGGGGACTGCAACACTGTTTATTGTTTGTTAGATTATATAAACAACTTTTTTGAGGAAAAAATGCAATTTTTCATAAACAACTTATTTGAAACCATAATCTTATATTTTGCACTAAAATTATATTGTTTGAATGTCGAAACAATTAAATGAAAAACGCTTTTTAAGAGGTGTGAGCGTAAGTGTGGGCAATTGTTACGTGCTGTCGATGTTTACATGGTCCTTATACATGGTAAGTACATTATTTTTTACAAGACTTGTGGTGTGCGCAATTCACGTATTACGTTGCACAAAGTCCAACCATCCGTTTGGATCAATTTGTCAGTTTATAAATATTCACAACGAAAAAAATCTATAAGAGATAAAAATGTATACGATTTCTTTATTAAATAATCTATTCATACCGATTATTGCTAAGATTAGTGCTGTGTTTGTTTATTATAGTATATCGCGCGCGGCTTTGGCCGCTTGGATGTATTCCTTAATTCTTCATATTTACCTGTCAATCCCTACCTCGTTCATGCTTACAATTCTGATTGATGATTTAGATCCCGGTTGAATTCTCAATTTCTTTCCCGGTCGCGGTCTCGATTTTACTCCCCGTACCGATTTCAATTTCAATACCGCTACCAGTGACGTCTTCTATTTAAATGAAAGCTTGGCAAATGTTAATAACAAAATAACGTGTAAGTTATATTACTCGAGGACTATGTAGCTTTCCATGAGTGAAAAAATATATAGGATCCGTTAAACTTGCGATTGTTCAAAGTCGGGTACAAATGCTAGTTGGTATAGGCCAATCGACGTACTACTTTTCTAGTGTTGCGAGCACTAACATGTGTCAGCTGTATTTTTGTACATAAAGGTAGAAACGTACAAGGATTTTCTTTTCAAATAATCAATTCAGGTTGATTTGTACGAAGACTCTGGATACGCATCTGTGAATTCTAAAAATCGCCTCTGTGTTTGTATGTTCTGCCATCACTTCGAGCCGCGTGGGATCGCCATTGATTACACTTTCGCCTGTGAGATTTCGCGTTTTCTGACGGAGATACAAGGTTGTACGAAGCTAAAGTTCGTTTCGATGCTTTTCCGTTAGGTCGTCACTTCCAAAAGCTTTTACAGATTTCCATTGAACTTTCAACTGCGAGTAGTTGCTTTTCTACGTATAATGAAGATAAGTAACAAAATCTCGTTTATTTTCTATTTAGTTTTTTTAAAGTATTTACTTGTTCGCTACTACCCTAATTCACGAACTGCAGAATAGGTAGTTTTTAACGAACTTAAAGAATGTGATCTTGTCTGATGTTATGATATCACTAAACGACCGCCCGAAACGCATGAACGAGACTCTGTTCAGCATAATTCTCCATGATGATTGTAGTAGACATAAGCAGTGGTATCGAGTGGTGGAGCATTGTCTTGTCGACCCGAAGATACCAGACTCACCAGACCGCTGCATCAACTAACTAACGAGTGCAGTAGCAGTTGTTCTAGCATTGCTGACCATCGTTAACAGCCCTAAACCCTCCTACTGGGCCAGCGGAAGACCCAAGTCCCTCAATATGAAATAAAAGGCTTGTGAACGCATATACCACTACAGTGGGTTAATAAAAACCTAAAACACGAATACATCACATCTCTATCTAACCAAATCAACATCCTGTATCTAGATACTTAGAGTTTTCTCTTAGACTGCAAAGAATAATGAAATTTTATTTATATTTGAATTTTAGTAATCAGCGCTGACATTGTTAACTTTCTACGTCCGTTGACAACCTTTTAAAGCTTTAGAACTGCGTACAAGCGTATATGCGGGCAAAGCCCGTCGGCCGCTTCTGTAAAATAAGCCGGCATGGGTCAATCCGCGATCGTGTCGACTCAACAATTTAAATATATTCCACGCCGTGGTCATCGCGCCATTTCGTCACTCGCGATGACGCGCGCAGAGCACTTTCTAACCGGCATTTATTTTTTTTCCGGGGCATAAGCATTACCGAGACAAAAGGAACGCGCGCATACGCGCAGGCGCCGCGGGCGTTGCCCCGTCTAATTTTGGCTGCGCACTCTCGCGGGCTATGTGCGCGGCGGTAATGTAACGCTAAGGTGTCCATTGCTATTTTCGGTTATTTATGCTCCAAAGTTCGATCACTTCTCGTCTATGTCAAGTGTTTTCGAGTATTTGAATGATCGTTTCCTTTGGAGACTCGAGTGTCGGACGACCAGATGTTGGGTGATAGATATTGTTGGAGATGATATTTGTTTTAAAACACATGAAAAAAAAATATGTTAAAATAGTTCAACTCGTTTTAACTATTTGTTAGACACATAAATTAATAGAATAAGACGCAAATGAATTATTAGGCTTGATGTTTAATGTGTATATTTTTTATTGCTAAAATATTCAGAATGTGGAAGAACATTATTAAAAAATACCATCACTGTACGTATTAAAAGGAGTGGGAGGTACTAGACATATTAAATATTGATATTTAATGACTGTTATTTGTATGCTTATAGAAATACATAATTATAAGTGAACGTGTTGCGTCGTTTAGAAGGTCATGCTTGGAATAATAAATATGTAAGCAATATTTGTATTTAACGAAATTTAAGATTCGCTTCTCGTAAATGCCATTAAATTATCATTAATCAATGAAAGTAGACTGATGATAGAAATGTGTACAGCGAATGTGCTGAATGGAAATTTCGGCAAAGGGCACCCAAGAAAATCTTATCAAGAACCAAATTATTGGAGTTTTAAAGGCCCAAGCCAAATTTTAATCCCACGAGACTGACGAGTTAGCATGACATTTGGAAGTCAACGATTTCTGTCTACCAGAAGGGCAGGGAAAACAGACGTGATTTTATTAGTAAAACAAGAAATATTGCGTCAAAACAATTCATTAATAATTCCTCTATCAATGTAACGTAAAATATCGGCCAAACCGATAGCGGTTATCTCTACATGCAAGAACTTTCATGATATATCTATTATCTGTAGACATCCTTCTCCACTCATAGTCACTAGCTCCGTATCCGCCATCATTATATCTAATGCCAGAGATATAATTTCAAGTGGGTAGTGATTTCGAGTCGTAGCAGAGCGTCAGCCGTCACTCGCGAGCGTGGCCGTAATAATTTTGATGGCCCTGCTAATTGGCGCGCGGGTGGCCCGGGCCCGTTCAATAAAAACCCGCGGTCGACTCACTTGTTCCAGTAAATTATAAGCACTACTCAAATGAGCGTCTAGTAGTATATCCGTTATTTATAATTCGAACAACTACCGACGTCCGATGAGAACAGATGGGGCATTATACATCGAATCCTAGAACAGATTTATACTGACATATTTTCAGTAAGAAAATGTCTCAAATGATACCCTTGTCAGAGATGTGACACCTCAAAAAAATAGTCTGAATGCGTGTTTGATACGCGTGGTTAGTGAATCTTAATTTTAATTTATATCGATTATAATATTTTTTTTTTTGGTTATTCTATATAAATGTTTCTATAAACCATTGGCGTTTAGATCTTTAGACTATAAAAAACCAACAGTGTATTTTTTTTCATTTTAGTACACCGCTTTACTTTTTATATAAAGAGACTATCAAGCTTGTCAAAAGTCAAGTTAGATTTTATTTTATTCACATTCAGTACGTTTTCCGCTATATCCTCTTAAATTAATTTCTAACAAAACACTTTCACAAGGCAGTTCAAGACATAAAAAATGAATTTAATTTCTTTTTAATTAAATTTAAAAGAAGGTTATGTAAGAGGACTTAAATCAATAAAGACATGCAATTTTTTTGTAATTTGTAAAATATAATTTAATCTTTTTATAATTTAAATACGTACATAAATTGTAAAATATAGAGGTTCTCACATTGCCCTAACTTGTCCAGGACATCGAAGCATTTTAATGGTCTTACTTCAAATAGCATTATTACGCGATGACTTATTTTATAAGCGACGTACACGTTTATAAAGTCCTGATTTATTCTTGTTTTATTAATCTCTAAAAAATTTTTTAAAAATTATTGCCCAATTATTTGGCGTGCTAAATGATTTCAAAATTGTGATAAATTAATAATTTAGCATATTATATGACTAAGATATATTGGTGATGTGTAGAGGATATGTTATTGTAAGAAATAAAGTATGAAACAAATTAGTGATACCGCCTAAAATGTAAAAGATACGTTTTCGAGCTTCAAAATACTGCATCACTAAATATTCTTACAACTCTTGTTACATTTACACAATAAAATTCCACTTGCTTCATCATTGAAAGGAAATGTGACAGACCTGCCTGTCATATTCATAAGAGCCAGATTTTTGTTGAAATGTAAGGTTGCCGACATGTATTGGGCCACCTCGTTGTTTCTGATCCAATCATATCATTAGCTTCAGAATTTATTAGATTAGATCAAAATTGGGCTAGGGAAGTTGTTTGTGTCGACCGCAAAAGTTTCGAAGCTACGAAGTGTTATCGCGACTCAAGTATAATGTCGCATGTACTATATTAACTTGAACATTTTATTAACTTGAAATGGGATTATAAACACTGCATCGTTCTATTAAGGTCGCAAATCGCACTATCTGTTAACTGCGCGCTTGAGTAGGTGCGCCGAATGAATTATTTGCTTCTCGGGCACATTACCATACTTTTGTTTTACGGTAAACCTCTTTTTTTGCAATATGACATAATACATATCGTAAAATTAAGAATCCAGAAAATGTTTTTTAACTGTCACAGATAAACAGACATCGAGTTGATTATGAATATAATCACATGTCCGTATAAGAACTTAGATATTAGTGTTTCACTTTGTCAAATTTACTCAAGACGCTATAAACGTTTGAGACCTATAAAATGTTTTCTGCTATCGTGTCGTAAATATTTACCGTAAAATATATTAGAATGTCAATTAGACTTTTTCTCATATCCTATTCATATTTCGTCGAGTGGGATTTATATAAACTCAACGGTATGAAGGATTGTTATGCTAAAAAGTAAATGGTTGCCAATCGTTTTTAACTTGGTTATGAACAAAAATTTTCTACTATATCAAATTCGTTTTTGTTTTTACGATTTTACCCATTTTTAAGATGAAACGAATCTAATATGTAATATCAATTACATTTGTTATAGACATGGCAAAAACTATACGAATTCTATAGTCTACGTTACTAATTCAAAACCTATTAATTTCAATAATTTATTTTAACGGTGGTTGTAATCTTGCTTTTTAATTAAAGTTAAATTTATGAGTTATTGTATTGAGTCTTATATATTAAATTAGGAAGAATGGAAATGAGATTAAATTGTTATTAAAAATTAAGTACACATATGAGGAAGAAAAACCCGTCACATGCGCGTAGAAAGCTGTTTACTATAGGTACCGCATTCTAAAGAAAAATTACTGAATATGTTATCTATTCTTAATTTTAATATTTCATACAAATTAAATTTCATTTGGTTTTACCCGTCGATAATCAATTAAACCAAGACCGATTGCTAGGAGGTGCTTTAATTTATCGTTTTCTCTAGAAATTGATATTTCCGTTTACGATGGGACTTGAGAATTCCGTTCAAGTTTGTTTAATTTAAAATAGACATTATAAATACATTGTTAGTAGAAATGTGGACTGTGGAATGTTACTACAGACTAGCGGAACTGGTATGCGGACTGTCACAGCGCTAACCGATCAGCAACAAAGTGGAGAAACGATATTCAGTTCGGAATACTAGTAGTAGAGGGATAGTTAGTTGTCGATAATTAGGTTTATATAAGCCGCTATCGAGACCGAGAACGTGGATAAAGCGAGATCAGTAACAAGAGCGACACCGGGATCGAGATCAGATTGTGAACGGTAACGGTACCAAATTAAACACCAGAGTAATTATTTCACCTACACGTACAAGATACCTACTTCACCCACTTCACACCTACAAGATGTTCACATATATAACGTTTGATAAAAAGCGTATTCCATGTGGTGAAATTATGGATCAGTTTATGGAATAATTTAGTTCCAATCCCAATTCTGCTATCGATGGGGTAGAGATCGTTCGATCGAGAAGAAAACAGAATTGGGTTGGGACTAAAAACGAAATCTAAGTTAGGCCAGACCTTAGAATTCGAATTTAGATCTAAAAGAGGACTGGAGTCGGGATCACAATTGAATCACAGAACGCTCAATATCAAAGACGAAGAAATGCATTGTATGTCCTCGCAGAGGGAGTCGCGGAAGCTAGTACATAATACCTCACAACAAACCTATACAGTAAGTACAGAACCATCGCTAACAATGATGGACACCCACATGTAACAATAAATGTAACAAAAAAATTATAAGATAGAATATCAATTTTAAGTCGTTTCATTTACGAATCAGTTATAAATATCGCGAGCGTCGAACCATAACTAATCTGCTTATGAGATCACTGCTAATAAACGATGCGAGAAATCCACAGAAAAAAAAATGACCATACCGGTTGACATGTGACAAAAACCGATTTCTTGATATCGGGTTAATATCGAAATCGCCTGCTCTACCGTCCAGTCCGCCGGGCGACGTCAAGAAGTCGTTCGCTCATAAAAAATCTTTTTGGCACACTTCTTAGGGTTCAGCAATGGAGAGTTAAAGCCGTCTGAGGAATAACGAATCAAATCATCACGATGGTTTGATTCACTGTCACCGTGCTACGACAGTGCTGGATCGCGACGCTTTCGTGATTCACGCCAGTGAATTCCGTTTTTGATATGAAAGCTTTAGGCGCGTTGAGCATTTTTGAGATGGGAAAAAACCATTGAACTCGCGACACTGTTACCGTTACCGCAATCCATTCCCTTCTGTATCGGGCCAAAGTATCTACATATTTCGGCCCGTTTACACGACGTTTATACGAGAGTTGAGTTTGGGTTCAAATACATTGATAATATAACTATGTTTATTATAAAAATATATTGTATATATACTTAAAACAGAGATATGTATTCATGTCGGGATTTTACGTATTGTACTTGTAAATTTATATTTTAAGCGTTAGATTGCTATTTTTGTATGTAAAATAATATGCATTATTTTTCAAGAATGCAAAATAAAATATTTCCTGACGATTCAAAAAACACACACGTAATTGTTCAAGTTTGTCACGTTTTCGTAAATATTTCTGAGCTATATACTGAGTAAGAAATATATTTATTGCCAGAATTTAAATATAAGAGTAAAATGCATTAAATATTTAAAATGTCTTACACCGAATAGAGTTTATTGCTTAAAAAATATCAATAAGTTCTTATTTTTTGCACTTAAAGCACAAGAATCATATGATCGATAATATAATAAAATTGATATTTTCTATTTATTATATAATAAATAGAAAATAGAATAAAATTGAAATGCGAAAAATTTAGAAATAGTCGTGGCCGTATTAGTTTTTGTAGATCAACATTTTTAATTTTACTTTTTAATTTAAAATTGTTTTTGGCTTTATTTGGAAGGATCACGTAGATATAGTACAAACTTATTGGTCTCCTATATCGACCCCACTTTTAGCCTGATCTCTATGCTGATTCCGCTGCCGATCTAGCTTCCATTCTTTCGAAATCTCGGTGCTGATCGTGTTGTCGGTTCTAAATTTAATTTTGGTTATATTTCCAGCCTTGGTTCCGATTTTAATGGAATTAATATCCCGTTCCAGACCAGAAATCCGATTGTGGTCCTGGCAGATCCAGGAGTAGTCCGATTGTAGAATCGGTCTGATCACAGTTCTTTTGTAGGTCCTATTCAGTTCTGATGTCGCTTGTGCAGTCCCTACAGATTCTTGTCTCGCTGTCGCTTCTGCAATAATGATAACCTCTGCCTTTCATTAAAATAACAACATTCTGTAAGATTTTTACCTATTGCATTTCCAAAAACTTATTCAACCTTTTAGTATTTGAATTTTAGAACTATATCTAAGGGCATTTCAGAGTTAAGATGTTTATATAAATATAATCTAAGAAAATCACATGTTTTTGTGCTTGTTATATTCTATTTTAATAAATATAAAAACACGTGTGGCACTCGGGGACTGTCGCGGTAAAGCTATTGCATAGTATTTTTTATCAACTTATGCAATTATAATTATTTTATTTATGCAGTATTTTTTTGAGGAGGTGCCCTAACCCCGAAACTCTAAGCAGGCATGAGTTACCAGATTGCGGGGCGAAGAGGGAGATTACACATGCGCAGTAACGCCGATACAACCAATTCTACCTAGAGGCGAGTTACTGAACTAAAGAGACAAGCGTGATATTTCAAAAAAAGTCATTAAAAGTTCTGCTATTCATCGATAGATGGCAAAAGTAAAAAGAATCACCGCTGTGCCAGTCGGAGTGGGGGGTGTTAGGTTATTTTCGTTACGGAATTTCTGAATTCGGTCTCCACGCTCAAGGCCCGCGATAGAAGCTATGCAATAGCTTAAAAAAGAAAGTAACGATAGCTCAGTGGCGCGTGATTTAATTTTGATCCCAGTGGGGTACGATTACGAGCATTTACTGTTTGAATACTTTAAAAGTTTAAGTATCTGAGTTATATCCCATCCAATAGTTTGATTTCTGCGAACTCTGAAGGGCCACTTTCGCATTTTTTTTTTTAATAATACCAATCCCACCGTTGTACGGAACACGATTCCGACTGGAATACCTTATATTATTATAATACGGATTTTCACTGTCGTAATACGAAACATTGACCACTCTACTTTACTCTCGTTTTAGTAAGTGTTAAGAGGAAAAGCAGAACCGTAAGAAATTTCGCTCGCTGTTGGCCGAATGTTTATAAGGCGACATAAAACTCCTACGGCCGTTCCAAATCGTCCAGCGCACCTTCATAATCCTGCGAAGCATTTTAACGGCCCGTTCGACAATAGCGCGACGGCACCTCTTAAAATGTTAACTCAAAATTTTTCTTCTTCTGTCATACGAGAAGCATAAAAGTTTAAAGTTCCAAAAATATTAGGAACTTTAATTACGAATTTTCACTATTTATTGTCAAATTTTCAATTATGACTGTACCATTTTTGTCACTTCTTTTTTGTTAATTTTAACGTCACGGCGGCGATTAAGAAAAAAATAGTGGGCAATTCATCATAGTTACAACAAAATATTTCAGATAGATAATTTAACGCACAAATTACGTTTAATAATTGATAATGTGAACAACGTTTTCCAACTTTAGTAAGTAGATAAGAGCGGTGGCGCTTCAGCGTTGAGTGTTACCTACCAACCGAAAGGTAGCGCATTTGATCTTGACTACGTACGAATTGACCATAATTTTGTAAATTATGTCAAATCAAATAACTCATACCGTACAATATAACACGCGAAACTCTGCCGCTATGAAGGTAATCACGAAATCGTCGCAACGGCGTAAAATGGGAACGCGGGGCGAAAGAGGAAGAGAGAAAGGAACGCTCTCCGACGTTGAACCTGCGCATTGCATCACTCGCAGGCAATTCAGAGCGGCAGAGTTCCGTGCGTCGTACTGTATTTGTATTGTACTTTAATTGGTCGATCCCGGATATCATCATCGCCTCGGTGAGACAGCCCCGAACCGTACTCTTATAGCACGAAGGGCTCGATTCTCGGTCCACCGATCTGAAATAAGAAGGTGCTGGGAGAGTATTCCTCAGCAGTGATAACGAAACGATGACTTACATGTACTATTATTACTATGAATCAGAGGATCCGTTAACTACAGACGGTTAGTTCGTGCCCTGCGCAGTACGTCTCGGCGCACGTGACGCATATTATAATTTCAGATCTGTCTTTACCGAGGAGAAGAGTCGCCGTAGCGCGACGGCCACGCGCCGGTGGCCGAGGGCGAGTTCCCGGGGCCTCATGAATAATTCAGATACTGACGTTTAAAACGGCGGGAAGACTTGGAAGTCGACCAGTAAGCACATCCCGCACGGTACCTTTCCACTCCCTTCGAAATTGAGAAACAAATTCCTGATTTGGTTCCGCAATCGGCATAGAATGCTTTTAAGGTGATATAATACGTAAAAATAAAAACCTAAACTGAGTTCCTTTATAGAACAAAACTGAACGCTTGAAGGCTGTGATATAAGCACTCAACTTGTATAAAACACGAATGAAATCTTCGAAGCACATTACAGTTTTGAAAAAGATAGTTGTACACAATTTATTTTATTACAAGAGATATAAATAATATTTTAAATAGAATATTATTGGTATTATGCCTCTGGTTTATCGTGGACCTATTTTATACGAAGCGGCATATCGGTTAAAAACAAAGGTTCTTGTGCGTTCTTTCCAAAAAGCGCAAATTTTAATTCACCACCTTCACGTCGAATTCTCATCTCCGATGGCCCGAGTAAATATAAAAGGCCAGAAGTTATTAGAGAACGGCCGAGAACTCGTAAAGTTCTTAAGAGTGCACATCAAAATTAGCGGGAAGCGTATAAAACCCGCATGAAGATGGGTTTACGCTGATTGGTTTTATGGGGACGTTGATATCTCATACTTTCGTTCGGATACATTTTTGGACGCTGCGTGTTTGAGATTTGAAAAATTAGGTAAGGGCGCGTCAACTTCATACCCTAAGGCTACTTACACAATGCTTGTGAAATAAAAATAAAGAATAATTATAACACATACAATCAAAATAAATAGACTTTCTACGAAATGCAGTGCAACGACATTACAATATAAATGTTTTAAAAGTCATTAGAGGTTTAAATTAATTAGTAATTATTGTTTAATTACACTTTATGTTTGACATTTAATAACTATCAAGAAAACAGTTGATCCTGTATGCCGGCCCTAAAACTTTCCGCTATTATATTCGTCGACGTGCTTTTGAGCTCCTCAAGCAAAAAAATATAGTCGGCTGTATGTTTTTGAGCTTTTTAAACTCAAAAATTCTATAGACGGTTGACCCTGTAAGCCATTCTTGGAATTTCCCGCTACTATATTTATTGATGTGTGTTTGGGCTCCTTAAGTTTAAAAACATGGTTGCCTATATGTTTTTGAACTCGTAAAACTCAAAAATATATGGATAAGCATTGAAAAGATGATTTATGCTGCAGCCCATATCTGAAAATTTTTGCTACTTGTGAGCTCAAAACGTTCAAAAATATACCTAGCAGCAAATTAGTGTGCTCTTTGAACTCAAAAGACTGATTTTAGTATTTTTCGAGATCTTCTAGCACAAATATATAATTTTAATACGTTTCGAACTTTATTTTTTTTTAACTACAATTTGATCTGCTTTACGATATTCAATGCAGTATTTAAGCAGAAAAAGATGACTTGCTACCAAAGATCAAGCCAACAAGAACTTTACAAGTTGATTTGAAAAAAACATTGATATGCAAATTTTTTGTTTATGATGTCTCTTAACAAACTAACCGATTTTGATGAGGCTTACAACGATTTATGTTGTTTTCTGAAGAGACGAGTTGAAAAAGAAATTATGAAACTTATCGGTAGAGAAGTTTAAAAAACGTTAAAACATAATAGTTTTTGAAATATTTTTCTCCAACGGATTCCTCTTGAACGAATCAACTGATTTTGATCTTAGTTGACGTTGTTCGACGACGTAACCAATCGAAACACAGTTTGAAAATTCGAAAGGGGTCACTCAAATTAGTCCTGTTGACACTTTGAACCGAATCTGCCCTATAGGCTTGAGGAATCTCAAAGACAAGTTTTTTTTTAATAAATTTAAGACTGCTCTGCAGGTCGATATCAAAATTAATTGCTGCTCCAGCGATAGATTTCAAAATCTATTCCTTTTCTTTCCTTAAAAGGCCGTGTCGACCTATTTATTCTAAATGCATCGGAATCGGTTTATTTGATCAAGAGATATCGATGTAGAAAAATTTTTCCAAAAGTATTTCTTAGAATATTTTCTACCGAAAAATATCAGTCATTTTCTTTTAAAAATCAAAGTCAATCTTTGCAAAGTTTATTAAAATCAGTTGATTCGTTCAAGAAATATCGATATTGAAAAAAAGGGTTTCTTCAAAATAATATGAAATATTCTTGATGGATTGATGGCGAATTTTTCTTCATCTTTTTTTTCTTTGAAATCTGCGTCAAATGTAGTGATGTAGATCGAAATCTAATTATCGATTCGAAAGATATTATAGATGAAGTATTAAAATGATCCTATAAAAGTTCCGTTTTTCCTTTTTGAGGTACGGTACCCTAAAAATTTTATTACTGCTAGCTATTAACGTTAAAAAATTTTCATAAATTGAGAACACACCACTTTCAATCTAACTTTCGAAAATAAAGTTTCCATCAGATATTGACGTATTGGGATATTTTCCGAGTTATGCTTGTATGTGTGTATATTCTTTTTTGTGTGTTGAAAAAATTTTCAAAAAGTGTTTTTTGAATATTGCTTAAAAAAAACAACATCGATCGTTGCAACACTGCATCAAAATCGGTGGTTTCGTTCGAGAGATATCGTTAATGGAAGAATAGATAGAAAAGTTTTTTCCAAAATATCATGTAGATTTCTTCATGGATTGTTGTTTAGTATTCTGTCATATTTTCTGTTTCTTAACCCGAACCGGATGCCGTAATGCACATCAAAATTGAACAAAGTGTTCGAAAGATACTGTAGTCGAAAAATTAAAAACAACGGTTTAATATATACGGTACGAGAAAAAATTTTTTCGTATCTAATGCACAAATTTAAGATAATTTTTCATCATATTTTATTTAATTTTAATTATAATATATATGTACCGTTTTGATTAACAGCTTCTGGACTTCTGACGAAAAAAACTGCCACAAGTAATTTTGACAGTCCTCTCTTGATGTTAACCTAACACTATCTAATTATTCTGAAAAGACTGAAACACGTAAAAATCTGAAGGTCCAAGGACAAATGTATGGTGGAAGCAGTAACACCTCCCAACCAAACTCTCCCAATATTTGCTGAGTGGCTAAAGATATGAAGCATGGTGATAAACTACACCCTTCCTGTTGATCAATTCCAACTGTTTACTCTACTTCTTACTCGAGTCATATCAACTGTTGACAGAATCAGTGTCAGTAGGGAACCGAATCGATAATTTTAAAAGCTTATAATAAGTATTGCCCTTCCTGTCCGACCATACATACACATGCATCAACTTCTAGCGAGTTAATCCGGATTTCGCTATAGTCTGTGGAGCTTGCTTGCCTTTTGACTATGATGCCATTTGACGCCCTTTCTTGTCATATGTAAACTATTATTCATCACTAGTGATCAATCTTTTTGAAGACGTTCAGGTTTCTTAAAGTTTCAATAGAAAATCGCAAATGAGTAGATTCATTAGATTTCTTTCAGTGAGCACATGCGGGACAGAAGTATCAAACCTTTTTGTATATCCAGCTTTTTTCAAATGGATCAAAACTGTTTTGTGGTCAATTCCCAGCTCTTCAGCTATGTCGTAAGAACTAATATGTCAATCTTCCTCTACTTTTTCCAAAATTGCATCGACTATATCTGTAACAGATCGACCAAAACGAGGTTCATCTTTGACATCAAAATTACTGGTCTAAAAACGCTTGCACCCGTTTTGTGCTACTCTTATTGACCTTACCTTACCTAACCTGCATTGGGTCCATAAACGTCACTAATTTTTCTCACGGCTTGTGTCGCATTTTTCCCTTTTTTTTAATAAAACTTCAAAATGTAGTGAATTTGTCTGTTAGATTCCTTAATTTTGGTGGACAGAAAAACAAATAGAAAAATGGCGGTATGCCGTTTTTACTTTTTAGTTTTCTTTTTTTTAAATGTCATCTATTTAAACGTACGACTATCAAAACTAGCCAGATACACACAGCACAGCCAAAGACATTTTACTGCAACTTTTTACTTATAAAATACCAAAATGCTTTTTACCATTATCTATTACTAGTTGCGCCCCGCGGTTTCACCCGCGTAGTGATGGAAAATTGTTATAATGATGATAGAAAGCGTTTTATTTTTTGTCAATTTTTCAATGTTTTTCTATTCTGCTATTTGGGATGGAGACAAATCCAACAAATTAAAAATGAAAATCGTTCAAGCTATTCTCCAGTTATAAGTGTTCAAACAATTATATTGTGTAATGTATGTAAATTGGAACTAAGCATTTTTCATGATGATCTCACTAATATGACAATATAGGTATTATAAACGCTATAGTTTGTAAGGATAGATAAGTACGGAAGTATATGATGATTGATGGTAATGCGAAAGTTATAGGTGGCTACTGCAATATACTCCTATAAACTATGTTAAACGATTTATTTTGGTCTGTATAAACATACAAATTTTGCGATTTAGAAACGCGTGAGCAAGCCACATAGAGCTGGCCGTGCAAAAAACATTGCGTGCTCAAATGTATGCCTGCTACCTTTATGGTTAGACCCTGCCGCCGGACCACACCATAATATCGCGCACTCGCTTGTTTATTTTTATAACTATTCAAATATTTGTACAAATGATGTTAAGTAAAAGACAAAGTTTATCTATTTTAAACACCAGATGCGATAAAAGGATTTATTTTGATATAGGGATCAATTTGTAACTACCAAATGTGCGTTAGAAATAAATTATCAATTGTTATTGTATTTATGGTTCACTATTTTGGCGATAATGGCTTACACATAAAAGATATAAATGATAGGTATATATCGTCGCGGGCTTTTTTGTAAGACTATTTTAGATAAACATTTCCATTACACATTATATACGTTTAATTCCAACGGTTTTTACGACGCTCGCCAGAATAGCTTGCAGATGACAGGTTTTTTTCCTACTTACTTGACACTTATCGTTATATTTTGGATAATTCACACTATATCCCTATAAATTATAGCCTATGTGTTATTCTGATAGCTAAGCTATATATTATTGTACCGTGTCATCGAAATCCATTCGGTAGTTTTTGCGTGAAAGAGCAACAAATATCCATCCATACTTACAAACTTTCGCATTTATAATATTAGTATATATGTGTACATATATCTCTGAGTTGTGTTTTGAAGCGTAAAACTTTGATAGACGGTTAACCCTATAGACCATTTCTGAGACTTCTTACTCCTTTCAAACTCAAAATATTCAAATATAAAAAAAACAGTGAATGATTGAGCTCATCACGCTCATTTTATAGGTTTTTCATGCTCTCAGAGCCGAAAAATATAGTTCTAAAACATATATGTATATATATATGCGAATATAATACTGTAAATAAATTAATATAATACTGAATATAGTAAAGATATACGTATATACATATCAACCGCCTACCAAATTTAAAGCTCCAAGAACTCAAAAACTCATAGAAAATATTTAGAACTCAAGGAAGTCGAAGACACATCGATAAATACTATAGCGGAAAATTTTAAGGATGGCCTGTAGGGTCAAATGCTTAATAGATTTTTTTGGGTCTCTTTGTTCTCTGTTATATGGATTCCAGTCTAGTACAGAAATGTGTATTTCATATAATTAGTTCAAAATTATGGCTATAATATGTATGTATATCTGTTATTAAATAAATAAACATAAAAATACCATCAACTCGATCTTAGTAGATTTCTAGGATCTTAAAACGTCAACAGTATTTTCAAAAATCGGACTGAAAACTAACTCCCAAAAATTATTTTCATAGCGAAAAATTAATAAGTATTTAATTTGATATCTTAATAATCATATAATTAATATTAAACTAGTAAATATTTGTAGTCTATAAACATATCATATACACGTAATACTGAGCTAAAGCATTCACACGGAAGGACCAATGAATTCCAAAGAAAGCCTGAATAGTCTTCGTACAGAGCTTTTGTATATCACAGACAATAAAGAAACATGTTTCAGCCCCTAGCCTCATTTTGTGCTCTAGCCATTTAAATAGCAAAGATATTTATATATACATACATATATATATATTTTTTCGTTAAAGATTGTTGCCACAAAGAAAGGAAAAATGTATAGTAATCCCTAAATTATAGTGTCCATTAAGGGCTCCTCCCGCGCCCGCGGCCGCGGAGCTCAAACGGAGGTCGACCCTCGGCCGCGCCGGCCACGCCCGCTTTTCATCTCTGACCTGCAAAAAACGACTTGTGTAAGTGATTAGGCTGCCCTTTTAAATTTTTAATCAGCGAGCAAATTTTATGAGCGCTTTGTGGGAGCGCGACCTGCGGCCGCTTCGTTACGTTAACTACGAAAGGGAGTTCAGACGGAATTTTTTTAATGTTCATTAATTGCGAATTAGATGTTAAAAACAAGCAAAATTTGAATTCGGTGATTCTCCTTAAAATGCTTTTAAATATGTTTTCTTCTACATATGTGAAAAATAATAAGTTTAATTTGAATTAGATGTAATGCTATCAATATAACTATTTTTTTATCTATCTCTCACACATAGCTATAGAATATTTCCACTTTGGGTGGAATGAAACTTTAATGGTAAATAAAGGGTAAATCTGATTCTGTTTTCTATCCTTAAATTTGATACCATCCGCAGTGACGTAAAATTAGAGTGTTACGATGTTCCCATGAGTTATTGAGATAAACGTAGGCTTTCTCATAAAGTATTTTATTGTTTGAGTTGTTAATTCGTGGAAATCCACAATTAGACGCTTGTTTGTAACATGCATTAATATGCAGCATGCAACCCACCGCTGACCCTTAAAACTGTTCTTGCACTACTGATCGCTATCCAACTAATTGAATATTGATTCGAGAGGATCACCAGATATCGAACACCTGAGCAAGTGTTCATAGTTTTTTTATCTTAGTTTAATAAATAGTTATATTTTTATCTGCACGGACGTTCCATGCCAACTAGCCACATCCTCGGTAAAATGCAGATAGTCACATCCACCAGGGGGTAAGAAGTGTTACCTAATATTATACCAGATATGACCATATCAATATTTATAAATCGGCATTGTTGGACGTTTGATTGCCTGTAACTATTTGGGTTATGTTTGGTGACGGTTTGTCTGTAATAATTGAGAGTAATTTCTATTGGTGATAGGCTGTGGCTGCTGATAAAGGGGCTTCTGTCACCCTTTAGATTATTGCCTAGTGCTTGACTGTTTTGTCACATGAGGTGGTTGGGAGCGATCTGACGGTTGTTTTAACACTTCTTTCGCCCTGGTGGATGTGACTGTTTATATTTTATTCAGAATATGTCCGATTAGCATGAAACGTACTTAGGAATAACAATATAACTATTTAGCTGACTAAGATAAATGAACTATTAACACTTGCTCAGGTGTTCGATATCTGTCCATCTTCGCAAATCAATATTCAACTTGTTGGATAAGGATTCGCAGTTAAATAGTAGTTTTTTTGGTACCAAGGTACGAATGATAAATTTCCTATATTTCTATTATTTTAGAAAACTAAAAAATCAAGTAAACATTAAATATTTTTTCTTTAAGCATTGGTACATTATAAAAAAACTTGTTCAATGTAAAGCGTTCATAATAACTTAAAACAGAAATTGTTGTGACTGCACAAAAAGTTTTATGACTCAAGTCACTTTATTTGTCTCATTTTTGTCGATAAAATTGATTTTGTTTTTACCCTTAAAGTTTCTAGTCACACCCGAAGTGGGAATGTTACATATTTGTTGTTATGTGAGATGTTTTATTACTTTAACCCTCAGGCATATAACGAAGCTTGACCTTGAGCTGTCCACCCCGGCTCAGTCCGGGTTGGAGGCTGCTCTCAACCGTTGTCACCGCATTGGTGACAACATCTGAGACCAAGGGCTTTGCGTGCTTTCAAAGGCACCGAGCTAATGTTGAATTTAACCATTCGATCATTACCATGATATTAGTAAAAAAAATACTCCACATTTGCAATTACGTGAAAATAAGCAACAATAAAAGTGAAAATGTTGAATTATTTTTATTTTCGTGTTTCAGGATTCTTGAATAATTACAACATGCATCACAATGTCAATTAACACTTTATTTGTACAGTTTGTATTCAAAATTTACACAAATTTTGGTGGTCAATAAATCATTACAAGAAACTTTGTCATAATACTCAACGCATCAAAATCACAAAATATTTTTATCAAGCATTTTTTTACAAATAAAAGGAAAGCTTTTAGAGTAAAAAGACTACGCGAGCTTTCGCATGAATCACGACTGAATGACATAAAAGGGCTTATCCATCAAAAGCCCTTGAACGTACATCAAACAAGCCAATTGAGTGGAAGTACGTTCTTCATAATGTGCCTTTTAAATGGACAACTCTTTTGATCTTTAAAGGTAATTAGCTATCTCGGCGTATGGAATATAGTCAATATGAAATTTTAGAATATTGGACATTAATACATAAGATATGAATTGCAAATAAACTAGTATAATTTACAAAACAAATTAGAAAATAAAGCTCCCTAATCACTTAATGCATTCTTTAAATATATTCTATAGATATGTTCTTCGTCCATAGCCAAAGTTAATTAAAGTAATCCATATTTCGCCTCACGAAAACGTACAAAATTAATATTTAAAAAGTAATACATGTAGAACATTGTCTTTACCATAGCTTTTTACAATATTAACAAAATGAAAAGCGGATAGAAAAAAAACTGGGTAAGTTTGGTTTTACAGGATTACCCCAAAACTTTAATGATTGTTTTGAGCAACAATTTTTTTGAACTCTCTAAAAACGAAAACATTATTCGTTTTTAAAATAAGAAACCAATCTGATTGGAGCTCGCGGTAGTCGATATAGTTTTTTAAGCGCTCTTACAGATTATATATTTAAAATGGATCTGCTAATAACCAGATAAATAAAAAAAAAACCAAATTTGCAAACTTTGTAAGCATGTAATGAATTTTATCATAACCATAGAGACAAAACGTGCAGATTTCCCAAGCTGATGTCTGAATTACGTGTTTTGTCTCAGCCGCAGTGCAATTATCATTGCACAACGGCTGCTGTCAACTGTCACTCAGTGCTGCAACCCGGCGTCGGCGCAACTACGTATCGCGAACGGAAATTGCCGACATCGGGCCGTGTCGAGTGGGCGCGACACGCGACACCCGACTCCCTTGTGCAGTTTAAGGCTATTTCATTCTTTGCGTGTACATATGTACATTGTATTGCAACAGTGCAAAATGAATGCAACGACAAAATGGAATTTCGTCTTGAATATTTTATTGATTTTACTACAATTTAGCAATGTTAAATCAAATAGGGGTTAATGAATATATATATAAAAAAAAGCCCTGACTGACCGATTCTCTGACTCATGGACGCCTAGCCCAAACGCTTGGGCCTAGAAACCTAAAATTTCGCACCGAGGTTGTCCTTCAGGATAATGACAAAGAATAATGAAGAAAATTCCGAATTTCAACCCCTAAAGGCGTTAAATGAGTGTTTAAATTTTCAATGTGAAACAGACATATGATTCATAAGCTCGAAAAAGCACCATGTTTTAAGATCAAATAAGTAAATACTAATTTCGTTATAACATATAAAATTGAAAATGGATGTGAATGTCGTAATTGAGTTGTTTTGGAACATTGATTACGATTGATTTTTATTTTAGGTTGTCATTTTAGATCTTTGTGAATTGGGGCTCAGACTAGATTTTGACTGGCTTTCTGTCCATGGCTTCGTTTTCGTAAAGTTGTTTTTTATACACAAGCTTCTTGGGAAACGTGAAGGAATGGAACCCATTTTATATTCAGTTCTCTGACAAAAAACAATTTCGATAGATTTATAAAACATATAGAATTCATCGTCACATACAATATAGGTTACCTACTGTTTATTTCTTTTTGTTTGTCTGTTTGCCTCTTCATAATTAGAACATTTAAAAGTCATTCATTTTATTTTGCCGGCCATGCTTATTTTTTTGCATTGTATAGAGAAGCAGCAGTATGAGAGTGTGCGGGAGGGCTGGGGGCAGTATTTATACGGCCTTTTTTGTAACTACTGTATTAAAATCTTAGAATATTACACATTTGTAATGTTATAATAGTAGGTAGAAACATCGTCGCAAATACTATGTTGTTTGTTTAGTTGTTTTGTAACTCAATTACGTATAATCCGCTAGACGGATTTAGGTTAAACTTAACACACGCATAGAATATTTTCTAGATTACACGCCTGATATGTCTCTCATTAATGCTTTCTTGTGCAATAATTGTATTATATTAAAAGTAGGCTCAATATCGGAATCAAGAGCGATAGCACAATTGAAAAAGAGAGACATCCGAGATGGCAATAGAGAACATCATCGAGTCGGAAATATTGGAACTTAAATCGAAAACAATGAAAACAAGACAGATAGTGAGATAATGAGATAATGAGAATTCATAGTAAATTATCTGTCCATGAGGACAGAGCCGCGGGAATAAGCTAGTCTATAATATTTGTTATTGTAGAAGATTTTAACCAATTTACAGCTGAGACAGCATCCCTTTCCGCAATTTTTCATTTCCTTTGCGGAACTTCGCCCTTGAGCCTTGCGTGCCGGCGCCGTGCGGATTGGGGCCGAACGGTACATACAAAAGTTATTTTATGATTTTAAGTTCGTATGCTTAAGAAATAAATTATTTTTATTATTCACCTTTATGGATAATTACTGAGTACAATCCTAAAATTTATTAAAAAAATGTGGCTTTAGGTTATGTTATACACAAACATAATAAGTGAACATAAAAGACTAAAAAAATAGATACTTGAAGAAATGAAGCAAAGTAGTAGCATATTTTATTTATACTGTTTTTATTGAATTAGTAAACATATGAAAATTATTGACAGTGTTTAGTTCAATATTGATATTCTTGTTAGGTTACAATTTATGGAATATAATCCGTTATTTTGAAATATGGAGAGGATAATAAAAATTTTATCAAGGTTTTTTTTTTGAAAATTATCATCATGGGTATATTTTATATTATGCTTAATATACAGGTATTTGTAATATGTAGTTTTGTTATCAATAATTGTTTTCATTTTATACTCGATTTGATCACTGTGAAAAATGTTTGTCTTTCGACAATTTTCAAACTTTCCATTGATTTCAGTTGTGAAAATAAATTATAAAATTTCACTTAGAGTTATTAAAACACCTTAGAAAAAAGCTGTGATTTGCAGAACTACAAACTCGTGGTAGAGCCACGCTACGGCCAACTTGACTGTAATGCAAATATTGTCCTGCTGAAATCAATGAAATACCACACTCGCACAGAATGCTGATGTGAAGTAGTAGCCTCTGCTGTTGCCTTTCGTCCAGTGAATAAAAGTTCCAGTGGTCCACTTCTTTCTTCATCAGATATCTTATTTTCCTAAGAGTTCCGGTAGACCAATCTCCCTTCCATCAAATAACCTATTCCTTCCTAAAAAGTCGGCAATGCCAATAACTGGAATTGCTGGTATCCATGAGCGACAATGATAATCTGCTCTTTGATGGTTCACGTGCTCGTTTGATTTTTAAATTGCTAAAAAGAATGTAGACAAACTTACCGACAACACTCTATTGGTAACATAAGCGTTTCATATTTGAACTAGAAACTTTTATTGCGTTAACATTAAAAATCCTCAAGTTCACAATAAACAATACATTTAAACAAAATCAACGAGCTGACCTTTAGCGCAAGTACGGCCACCTCCCCCCGTGGCCCACTCGCTTCCGAATAAAATCTTCCCTAAAACGGGTAAATGGCGGACGATTTATAAGCGGCAGAAATAGCCATAAAACCGGGCAAATTACCGACCGCGTCCTCAGTGGCAACTCGGGGCCGCTGCTTTGTTATTCATAAAGGAACGATATTTATGCGTTATCGTCAAAATATTTATTATTGTGTCCGGCCTATCCCTTTGTGCGACGCGCTACAAAAAAAAAACCGGGGGTGTGAAAAGATCACGTAAGCATGGTGACGCGACAAAGATATTTTGTCGATGAACAAATTTCAAATGATGAGAGAGCTATGGTAACAAAATCATAATGGTTTTAATTTTTGTTCCTTTTCATTGTTATTTTTAGTACGAAGTTCATACTTCTGGTTATTTCTTTATTGTGATGAAGAAATAACTAGAAATATGAACTTCGGCAACACAACTGTTTCTATATTGTAACGTTTCTAAAGTTCAGCTTACCATACCTCTTAGAAAACTTAATTAACAAAGTATATATTTATAAATACACTAGCAACCAGCAGTAGTCGTGTGGTAATTCCATTGTTATCAAATTAATGCGCACCGCATTCGTTATATGTCCGCGAGCGAGTTGACAAATGAATTTTTGACTCACCATAATCAACAGCTATTTGTGTTACCCTTTATCGAAGTAATAAAGCGATCGGCGTCAATCTCGTACGCCACTACTGCATTGTTAATAATAACCGTTGGTACACCCCGACCCAATTCTCTAGAAGTATATTGTACTCCGTTGGCTGTAAGTGGGTGCGTTTCTGCAACTCCTTAAGTAAGGTGATAAAAGCAAATACGTTATCGTTGCACAAATAGATTATACACACAAAAGCAATCTTAAGATCAATAACTTCAGCGCTTCTTCGATACAACGCTCCCTTCGTAACGACAATATGGCTTACTGATTCGAATCGTATAATCATTGGAGATCATATAGCATCTATTTATAATTACTGTCTACCTTGTGTTTGCTGTAAGTTTTTGTAATCAAAAGAATGTGTGTAATCATGAAATTCCAAAAGGAATCGTGGATATAATTATATCGATATTTACTGACGCGGCCCATCCTTAGTGCTGCAAGAACGTTATGAAATATATGATTCCTTATACGGGAGAAGTCCTTTATGCATCCCCGGGGAGGCACTGGTCAAGTGGGTTATCACGAAATTGCCTCTGGCGGAATGAAAAATTTATGTCTCAATACAGCACGCCTCGCCGAATTTATAAGAAAGTTTTCGTGGCCGGCATTTTTCTTTTCGGCGTTCATCAGCAATATGTAAAGACACGCTAGCGTTTTTACAAAAAAATAAAATAAAACTCTACTAAAAACATATTACATTTTATTTTAAACACTATAGAAAGATAGATAGATCAAGACTACAGTGTTTCATACAAAAAACGAAATGATCGGTACCGTTTCAATATTTATATCTCTTTCTGTACGTCAATCAATTTTTAATGTTTGTACTGTTAGGTATTTATTTATACCTAATGCTTAGTACAATTCTATATAGTTACTTCAAATATATTTTCTTAATAGGTATATAAGTGTTTCGAACAATACTTATTCTTTTTTGTGATTCAAGACGTTTATTAAAAAAGAATAAGTTATACCACATTATTTTGTAATTTATATGTCGAAATTTATATGACAAATTATATTACAATTGTTAGAATTTATTAACTTTGTACTTAGATAAAATAATGTAGCTAAACATAAATAACATTAATAAACGTATATTTTGATTTTCTAAAAAGTATTTCCCAACAGACTTCATAAACAGTAGCATGTAGTTCTACAAAAAAAAACCAGTAATTTTTTGCATACAATTAACAAAAATACTAAAGAAAAACAGCATTGAAAAACCACATCATTAAAATAATAAATTTTCAATTTCGCTCTTCATTTCGATTCCGTCACCGGTCACAGTTCCGAATAAAACGAAGCAGGGGTAAATCTTAATATCAAAATAGAATATAGGCTATATCACATGAATAATATAAATCTCTGTGAACCAAAGAATTTTAGAGTCTGTGCAGTAGTACATATATACATATGAAACTAAGAGTACATTTCAATAACCTATTTAACTAAGGGATGTAGTGTTCTATTAGTGGAAGATATTTAAGAATCGATTAATTATTCATTTCAATAGCACACATATCCTAATGAAGAGTGGGACAATTGCTAGCTTTTTTTCTTCAGATTTTTTTTATATTCGCGTGCAATATATCACCAAAGTTTCATAATAATCGGATACACGGTATACGCACGCAAAGAAGACAAACAAACTGCCTCAGAAGAAGAAAAGAAGACAAACAGAAAACCTCATTTTAACCCTAAATTGTGAAAGATTTATCTCAAAACTTTTAATAGAAAGTATTTGTTTCGAATCACGCAGTTGTACAGCCCTCAATAAAAAAATGTACAAGATTTAACCCCTTCTGTTAATCCCAAGAAAAGTGAATTTTCAAAAATATCTTTATATGACATGTGTCTGCGACTTAATCAAATTTCATGTATCTAGTTCAAGCGCTTTTCGGAGTTCGTGGTTAGTCAATAGATGAGTGGTGTTTCGCTTCTATGTGTGTCATTCTTCTATGTGTGTGTGTCACGCGTCTACTCCAATACATCTTAATGTTAGTCTACAACTTCATTACACTTTCTTTGCCTCATGTCGCGACGGATCCAAATGCATTGCGGTTTCATTACAATTACGTGAATAAATAGCAAGTAAATTATTCACTGTCGCATTGGAATTAACTAAAGGGCCGAACATCGAGCACGACAACACATGGACTAATCAGTCACATTTCAACTATTGAATTTATATTGTAGGTATTTATTTGTACGAGCTATATAGAATATTCAAATACACTGGTCCACAGTATATCGGTAACGTTTGTTTTTTTTTTCTACACCTGCACACATAATGTTAAAACTGGTATTGCGTTTTAGGGCATAGCATTTGCATCCCTCGCTCGTGCAATTGAAGCGACAGCCTCGACAAAGGTTCTTATCGTTAAACGTGATTACAATTAATCGTGTTTATCACGGATTTATCCTCGAGTCTGTCCGTATTGAAGGTAAAGCCATCTGTCGGTCTCTAGAATGAGTTTTTTTTTGCATAATTAAACATAGTACTCGCATTGTCTACGCGCCCTTTTCAGTGAGGCGACATTCGTTATGAAACTTCGGCCGCCGCACGCGTCGCGGCGAGAGCGGCTCCTTCGGCGCTCGAAGGCGAAGATCGAGAAAGATAAGTTTTCTCAGATAACATTAATATTATCATTAGTCGGTAAGTGGGCAGCCTCGGAGGCGACACCGGCCCGGCGAGTCACGCCGCACAAAGGCGCCGGTTGACATTTGACGTTGATTTAGTGTATTGTGTGGGAGACGCGGCCGCGCGGCGTCCTCGCCGCGGAAACGGGCCGGGGCGCGGGCGGGGGCCGGGGGGGCTAAGCGGGGAAAAAAAAATCGAAACGTCACCTCGATATCGATAATTGGAATTCGACGGTCACGACTGTATCTCTATTGAAATCCCCTTTATGGAAACTTTAAGGAAACAGTTGTTTACGACCATCGTGAATGTTTTTCCTTTCTTATGCTGAGTTAGACGTCAACTCGTTTATTAATATAAGAAACAAACAATAGGAAAATGTTGTTCGTATACTATTTTATGATAATTTTTTAAGCCATTTTTAATAATGTAAAAAAAGGTTTCAGCGTCTTTCTCGATACAGCCCTTTTGAAAGTGAGTTTGAGGTTGAAATGTAAAAAGTGGAACAATTATTCCTGTCGACGACAACAAAGAAAAAAGATTTTAACCTTCATCTAAACAGCGAAGTCAGCAAGCACTCCAGAGTATGAAATAAAGAATTTAAAATATGTAGGCAAATTTTAAGAGTGAAATCGATAGTCATCCTTTTACGTTATAATTAGTCGAATATATTATAGAAAATCACTCTTCGGGTCTTTTGTAAGCATTAGATGTTGATTTTAAAAATGTGTTGCTTTGAATAGTAAAAACTGGATATAATAAATATCTCAAAACGTGAAAAGTTTATGTTAAGCTCTTTGTAAATATATTTTAAAGCATATATCGAAAAAAGAGTTTATTTGTATAAACTCTTTTTTCAACATTTTTTTTAACAATCAGCCAGCATGCTTTTAAAAAACAAAATACAGACAATCTACTTAAGGCCAATGTCAAAATCTAAAATATATTTTGGTATCGAAAAACGTATATCAAGAGAAATATAGAATCGTTACCAAAAATACCAATTCGTAATTTTAGCACTAGACATAAATATGATTTTGCTGTACATAAAACCAAACTCGGCAAAGTTAGCACACATTCAAGGGCGTTGTCTCACTTTTACAATTAAAGTCCCAGCTGAAACTCAAAATTTGCCATTTTATGAAATTTAGGTTTTCGTTAAATAACTTTATATAGGCTGTCGTGTTAGTTAGGAAACAATTAATTCAGATGCAGCTGTTACATCGTATCTGAATTTATTAATGAAAAAAATACTTTAGGACGGAGGGTTTTAACTCCTTAGCCATCGGGTTGTTTCGTGTTATTTCTGAGTATTGAACTAGTTTTATTAACTATTGTATATTTTGTATCTCTGAGCTTTGAGTTTCGTTTCCATTGTTCTTAGGGTAAATTAGTATTTGGAATCGGTGGAAATAATCTTACTGTCGAAAGTATAAAATAATGACGTATTTCAGGGGTAACTATTAAATACACACAAACATGTGTTTGTTTCGATTTGAAACTGATAAATTAAAACAAAAATACCTAAGTAGATACAGTAACAATAGTATTGTCATATAAAAAAAAACTTACATGCTGCGGACTATGCTTGACTGTACGGAATTTTAAATGAAACACGAAATTTTTATTTGACTTCCTTGCTTATTTTTTGGGAACTTTTTCACGAAAAGAAATTAAACACAGTTTACTCTTATTATAAAAATATAATTATATTTTTATCGAATAAAAATAATGAATTGTAGAGTTGTAGAGCGGTGTCGTAGCTTAAGCGCCAGTCATAATTTATTCGATTTAAAATTTTGAGAAACCTATGACCCGAAGACTGCATCGAGTTTGATGTTCGAAACTTGGTGCACTTTTTGATTTTAATACATTAATTTTTTGTTGTTCAAAATGTCAAATGAAGATTCAGCGACTTATTTGACATCACTTTCAGGACTGGACAAATTTTTTGCCGTGACATTGTTGTGAAAAAATCAAATTAAAAGAACTTCAATATTATTTTTTGCGATGTTTCCTATCTTTGTTCTCTTCAGTGACCGGAATCGACATCGATTTCAATCGTGTTTGAATTATTGACTCTATTAGCTCATAAGCCGTCGATGCAACCTTTCTTAGTTAGGTAATTTGTCACATTAAATTTTCCTACTTCATGCTCTATTTCGAACTCGATGTTAAATAAAAAACGAGATTTCCATAGTAGAAGCCTTTTTTGCGTGATACTTTCAATAAAAATTCGAAAAGAAACAGATAGACAAAAGAAAGAAGCTGTACAGACAACCGTATTAGTCCATCAGTGTTTTTGTTGTAATGCCATCTACATATTTATAGTTACCCCTCCCATCATCTCAATAACTTACGGACGACGCCCCCCACATTATGAAAAGCTGGAATATCGGATAAAATAAAATTATGCTACAACAAAAAAAAATTAAAATCAAGTAAATGCAAAATTGTGAACTGAACTTTGAATGAAAGAATGAAGCTATAATTTGTTGCTACGTAATGTATATACATAGATTATTTACACGTTCGCTTCGCTTGTCTGTTATTTTTTCTTAACATAGCCTTGACTCGTACAGAAAATTTCGACACATGAATTTTGAAACTAATTGACAGTAACGTAAGCTTAAAGGATCTGTAATAATTTTTTCCTTCTGACTGAAGCTTTAAAGCGTATCTAGTTTTCCTTTGTCATTATCGGTTATGAACCAAATCGTCCGAGTTGTTATCATTATTTTTTTTCATTAATGATGCACAAATCGGAAAACTGTTCTATTAAAATAATTAAAAAAAAAATGTTTTGATAATAATATTGCCCTAACGATTTATTTCCATTTTCATCTATCTCCTTTCACCCTTTTCATCGTTACCGTCGCAATGATACAAACATTTCGTCGGGGCGGGTGGTCTTAATTCCATATCAAGTAAATATTCAAAATCATCGTGTCATCAGCCGCGCGATCCGCGCGACAAAAGACTTGTCGCGTCATCATAGGAAAAAAATTCGACTGGGACATTTTAATAAGACGCACGAGGTTTCCCATGGCGTACGGCCCCGTAGGCCGTGTGTCGTCGGTTTATAAAAACACATCTTCGTATTTGTGACGTTTCGCTTTTGTTGATAAATGACGAAGTACTGATGTAAAATCTAATGGCATTCGCTTGTTGCATCACCTTGCAGCTATTAGAATACGTGTATAAGTAAAAGTACCTAATGAGTTTAGTTGTTAGTTCGTTATTTAGTTGTAGTTGATTTATCAATTTGTTGTAAATTATTGCAACAAAACATTTATACAGCTGTATCCATGTTTATTGGATATCTCTGATTTAATGTTAATTTTATTAATGAAGACGATTCCATTTAGATTTGAAGCAATTGTTGCGTTCGATATACTCAGTCAAGTCGAGTATTTCAATGCATTTTTGTTACCGTTTTACTTTCATTTCACAGTATTTGCATAAATGCAACTATTTTTTTTTTTTAAATAATATATTGTACTATAAAAAATCATTAGATTTTATTTAAAGGTTGTTTTTTTCTGCATGAGATAATCTAAGCCCCAAAGACAATGAGCATAATAATGAGTGGCCGGCCAATCGTTAAAATGGCGGCTCAAGGACGTTTTATTAAAACATGATTAAGCATGAGTTTCGATTCCGTTAGTGCAATTACCTCTGCGGCGCGCTGCGGAAAAAACTTGCAACTTTTTCATTGTTCATTCATTATTGTATTCATTGAATCGAAATAAAAAAGTATCCGATTCGGAGCGATCGCGTAACCGGGGATCAATATTCGTGCCAAAATAAAATCAAAAGTTATTAAGCGACAATGTTTTTCATGTAATTGGTAAGACTAATGATTTATATGTATGAAATGATGCATATTATGCGATATATGTCGGTTTATATAGAAAAAAATTATTTATATATGTGTAGCGTATATTAACCGCTACTTGCCCGCTTCGCTGATCGTTAATTAAAGTTTAGCAATATTTTTTTTATGGTTCAAATATGTACGCGGTTTCGTTGCATGGACGTACAATGAATTCCTTTATCTTTTACATCGGCCTATTTCACTGACTCTTCTGATTCTGTTCATTTTCTGTTATCGATGTTAATTCTGGTTTCACTGTTGATCCGTTTTCAAGTTCCAATATCGATCCGATGCCAATGTTGTTTCTTTTTTGGACACTGACGTTAATGATAAAAAACTGCTTTTTCACCGGTATTTATATATTCTTGAAAAAAAAAATGTTCTATACAAAGTTTGATCTTTCCAGTCGTTTAAACGTGATAAATCTGCAGATAAACATACTCTTAAATTTAAAATATTATAAATAGTTTTTAACCATTAACCGTCAAAGTCTCATACCGATACGTTCAGTAGTTTATGACTGATATTTGGACAAAGAATCTTTCATTTATTCTTTTTTTATTTTCTGCTATAAACTGCTGTGTTTGAAAAATAGCACGTTATACTTGTATTTTGCTTGAAAAAAATCACATAATATTAGACAGTGCATTTCTTTTAACTCACATTTATATTTACTTTAATATAAATTTTATTCACATATACTAAATAATAAAATTTACGTGCTACCTGATCTCATGTTAATAGTCGTATATATAGTACCATCTGTTGTTGAGAAAGTTGCATAAAGCATTTTTGGAGCTCGGTACTGCATGCAGTAGGAATCAACCATACAATTAACTCAAAATTCTACGAGATGGCGTCATAAAAGAAAGATATTTTTTTAATCATGTTTTTCCAGGTCTCATAGATAAAGTTCAAAAGCAAATTATTATTAATATACAATTTTTTATCGAAATTGTTAGAGGCGTTTTCGAGATGCCAATTTAAAAATCTATATATATATAGAATTGTTCATTTAAAGTAATAAGATTTAGCCATTTTTGGTCGGCCGGTCTCAGGTGCAGCGATCTATCAAAGTCTGTGCGGTGACGGGTGACAATTTGACGTATGAGACAATCCGTCCATGCAAAGTACCGAACGGGGAGACTCGCCTAAACTGTTTTAGACAGGGCTTACATGCTGAGGAATATTTATGGAACAATGCATAAACATTAAATTTTGTAGTGGGCTTGTTCGATACACAATGTATTTATTATTTCCTAAATTTACATATTATTCATTTCGTTTCAAACAAAACATCAAAATCGCTGCTATTTTAAAATTAAAAAAATCAAATTAAAAGTAAAAATAAAAAAATCTCATTAATCATGCGCTATCACGAATCCATACACTTACATGTAGGTATCAGATAAAGTAAAACATCAATATGGTTAGAATCGAAACTAAAATGTTACATAACTCCGCCACCGACGCATCAATTTAGAGGAAATAATTTTAGTTCCCGATTTATAAAAATACAATGCATAAAATTAAATATTAATAAATAAAATGACAGACTGTAGTTCATATCGATATTAAATTTAATAGTAAGAACGAAAATACGCGAATTATAAAAAAAGAGTCTGTTATTTTATTTTTTATAACGACCTTTTCTTTGGATTTCATAATGAAACATTCTTTTACACGTATATTATATACTTCGTTGTTTTTTAAATTGTATTTTATGTATCACAATCACAAAATAACAAAAAAAAATCGCAAAAACTATTTTTTTATAAATACCCTAATACTTAAAAAAATACTACTATGTTCATTAATGAATTATTTGTCCATTGGCTCAGTAGTTTTCAATTACAATCAATCAGTTTGATGGAACTACTAGTGTGAATTGCAATTTCCATGACAAATGTCGTCATTTAATGTTCTAGTCCCCAAAATGCAGCCAGGGATATTTTTCACACCACACACACCCATGACGCCTTGTCGGTGACCGGTACTACTAGAGAAAATACTGAATAATCCTGTACACAAAACTGATTGTTTTAATTTACCTATTTATCATCAGTTTCGTTAAAATAAAGAGTAACTATTGGTGAAGGTTTACAATTCAGAATATGACGGCCGCTCTGTATACAACGTGCGAAGTATTAGTACTAAAAGAAAATTTCTAGTGTTTCTTTGAGCTGGTTGGACTCCAATCCACGCTGGCGAGCGCTGATTGGTGGACGCTAATGACAGTTGTCATTAGAAAAAAATATTATCGATGTAAATATTTACAATACCACAAAATTCGTTAAATATACGAGTGACGTCATAATTATGTAACATGTTTAAGTGGAGTTCTAACGACCTTGCTTTATATATAATCTCGCTAGCACTCGTTTGCGAAATAAAGGGTATTTTTTAGTCAGTAATAAATACTATATTCTGAGTAGAGTCGTCAGTAATATAATGAGAGATCCGATTATCATGTGACTGACATTTGAATAATCTTAGACATGATGTACGAAAAAGTCTTTTTTTTTATATTATCATAAATACACCACATCTAAGTAATCTTGAATTTTTTTTAAACTCAGAACTATAATAAGTATGGTACACTTTTTTATTATACTTTTAATCTTTAGTGCTAAATTCAGAACGAGTTTTCATGTAACAGCGGTTTTACGCACTGCTTTGACAATTTACATCGTAAATGGATGCGGGGTGTCAAACGAGGGTTGGGTCTATCAAAATTTCAAATAGGCCCGCCTAAGTGGATTTTTAAGGGTAGCCGATCGTCTCGTCGAGTATCATTGACTCGCTGCGGGGTGAATTGGTGCCGTCAAATGGGCTTAGCCAAATTTGAGGAAAATTAATCAGAGCGACGGCAAATATCATTGCGAGGATTAGAGGCGAAACGGAAGATGTTGGTTAGATAGGTTATATAATTAAATACATATCAATCAGTTAGGGTAATTAATTTAAGGCAATCGTAAATTAAGACTTTCGGTTTTACCCGCATCGACGCAATGGGGTTGTCGATAATATTATAAATCATTTTCAAGAAACATTAAAACGTATTCCTTTTATTATTACAGCGAATAATATTTAATATAAATACACTTTGACTTAACATTTCAAAAATTAACACGTGTTCAATCATCATATGTGTCAAATGTGTGTTGTTGTGCCAGGTGTTTAATCAGTCCACTTATGAAACGTAACCTTCCCCAATCTTCTTCCTGCAGACCGAGTGGATTTAACCTTGAGTCTTTAAAGCTAGCCCGTTACGTGTCGGGGGCTGCTAACTGGCGTCGTCACCAACGCGACGACAATTTCACGTACAGGCGAGTTGCGCTCGCAACCTATGAAGACAGTGATTTGAGTTCACTTAATTGAAAACTTACTCGTCAATTCGCCCGTTGCCAGGATTCGGATTTAGAACGTTCTGAGGCAACGTTTTCAACCACTGAGCCATCACCGCCCTATTTTAACGTTCATCAGTTATGTGCGTTGAATGCAATAAGTAACAGTACCTCTATAGGCTCATCTGAGGAAGTGCGGGTTAATTATCCAGTCGATGTGTTTGTTGGGTGTGATTTTCGTACCGATACGAAGAAATAAATAAGTTGACTGTGTATTCGATCCTTGATCCTTCAAAATGAAAAGATCCATTGACCAATTGACTTCCATCGCTACTCCTGGAGACTGCACCGAAAACGTTCTCGTAATCTAAGAGGCAGCGACTCGTGGTGGTCTTTTCATAGCTCGGTTTGAAATCGCACATGAATAATTATGTCAAGAAAACACGGTTTTCTTTGAAGAACAGTATACAGAAAATACACGGCGCTTCTAACACGCTCGACACAAAAGACGAGTTCTTCTTATCGTAAATAAATGTTTTTGACAGCGTCCGCTCGCTCCGATGTGAAAGTGTCGATATAGTTGTACAATTAATGGAGGATAACAATTCATGTCAATAATTGATTTAAGATTGAACAGGACATTTTGTTCGGATTCTTGTGTTTCTGTGTATGTGTAACTCGCGACTAACTTCAGCCATTCGCTTTTAAGATCGGCGTACACTAAACTACATCTTTTAAACCTGGAAATTATTTTGACAACAAAATATGTTGTATGCACGTAAAAATGACGTATCTCAATGCAATTAGCACTTTATGGTATTGACAGATGGATTGTCCAATTGTCCTACTGTTCCAGTCTCGATGTGTCCTATTTCCATTCCAGATCTTAAACCAAACTTTGATATAATTTTTACTGACATTCTTTACTATCAAAATCCATGAAATGGTAGCTACAAACTCCAGTAACTTGATAGGCAATCATTTTAATTCGACGCCAACCCCGCGCCTGACTCTGATTTAGACGATACATTTCAAATCGATCTCATTCTTGAGACGTAAAGTAATCTACATAAATGATATTCGGACCTAACGCGCAAGTCGATAAACAATAGCCAGAGATCGCGTATCCGTCATCTGCCGCTAACCGCCGCTGGCCTAATGGCGGGGGGGCCCGGTAAAAAAAGGGGCAATTCCGACGACAATTTTCGTGCGATCGAATCGAGAAACGTATTAAGTCGCCGTTTCGGATTGTCATCGTGTCGAATTATGCAACGAACGAGTCGATGTCGATCGAAGTACGATTACATCGGGCGACAGATGTCTTGCGAACGTGACGAATTTCGACTGACGGCCTCGGCACTAAAACGTAACAAGTCCCGATCGCGGCATCATTGCAATACGGACCGTATGGCTAATTCACAAATTTTAATCTTCAGAATCGGCACGCGTCCGTTGTGTTTCGCCCGGGGTAATCAGGCGGTGACCGCAAATTGTTGTCCCTCGATCATTCGCCGCCAGGAAATTACGATTTGGGATTTTTATTTTACGAACGAGCCGAGTATATGTATAATGTGTTACAAGTTATTTTTATCTTGTTGTTAATTTTAAGTGATGTTTATTGCAATACCGTTTTTTGCATCTGAACGTTGAGCCGATAATTATATTATCTAGGATCAATATCATAATGCGATTCAAAGAATTACACCAATACAGATACCATTTACCTTTGGCTTTACACTGATGAGATAATGATACTTTTTGCACGTTCACGACTTGTAGCTGGTACACTGCTGTCTTACTGTGACTAATCATAATTACGTAATAATATCTTAAACAATAAGCACGAATTCATCATCGTTATATTATAATATATTTTTTTATAATAAACACACTATTATAATAGTTTCACTTTAGTTCTAAACTAGATCGAAATCAGTTTGAAGCTGCACTATGAATACCAACACATCGACATACCATTAGCTAGATACGCATAGCTGCTTGTGAAGATTAGCTAAATTAAGTACAAGTCATCCCAACTGTGAATCGAGTCACTACGTTTGAGCTTGGGTCAAAGGTTTTGCTCAAGAGGCCATGGGTAACTCCAATTAATAAGATAGATTTTTTTTTCTAATTACGAATTTTTCGATTGCTACACATTTTTGTTTTATGAACAGCTCTGAATAAATTTTTAGTACTATTTTAATAACATTGTAATATACAGTATCATATAGAATTAGTTTTAATACATGTATTATAGAGAGGAACCCCTAGCTATCGACCAATAAAATTTTACTTTCAAAGAGACTGAAGGTTTTTAAAGAAATATTCAAATCTTTCGTAAGGAATACCTACTTTAAAGTAGCTTAAAACAACAACCGCGACAACAAAAGATTATTTTTTGAGCCCACACACGGTCTAATAAATTTGGTCGTCATAAAACAGTTGTGAAATATATGTAATATTAATAAAAACCCACCGGAGAAAGAAGTAGTACGATAATATTAATCTAAATAAAATGATTTGAAAAATATTTTAAATCGAAAAAGCTATATCTGAGATCTAAGCATATACTACGCAATGTATTGTTTTTGTGATGTCATCGTGCGCAATCAGACCGCGGGGACGCGGCCGCAGCGCCGCCATGTATCGGGCCCGCGATGGATTTATCGATCACCGCCGCACCGCAAAGCGTGCGAGGCCCGAGATCGATTCCCGGCCCGAAAATGTATCAGGAATGGAAACAATTCTTTACAGTTATAGTGTCCCAAATACAATATAGACTGTATAAGTCATTTCAAAAAAGAGCTTATAATTGAATTTCCTTAGATCCGTGGCGGCAGCAAGAGATAGGTAAATATTCTCGAACTGCTATGGTGTTTTGACTTGCAAAAGACAAAGCTCCCTCAAAATTTAGAAGGCTATATATTCGCCACGCTAATTGGTCCTACTGATGTTTACAATTTTTCTTGTACCAACATTGCTAATATTCTGCCAACGCTGACCGCCGGTGGACGGAGTTTCTGACTGTTATAATCGTATTAACGAAAGATATAATGGCTGAATCGACATGTCACTCAATTCGAATTAATGGAAAATGTTGGATGGATAATAACCATACATAAACATAACAGATTACGACGTAGACACATTCTATTAAACAAAATCCAGCCGATTACATAAGCATCCGACACCAAAATGTTTCCAAACCCAAAATGTTTCCCAACTCACGCATTTTGTGCTTACACACAATAAAATAAATCCTCGTACACACTTTCGAAGTGACGAGACGCGTCAGCGCGACGACACTCGCGGCCCATCCGTCACGGACCATTGTCGTCGCGGATGTCACATTACCGCCGTCAACCCTCCGGCGCGCGCTTTGTCCGACAGAAAGAAAAAAGCTAAAAACGGTCAAATAGACCCCCCTCCTCCAAAAAATGAAATAGGCCGAATCATCGCGAGATATATTTCATCTTGTCATAACACGGTGGCCTCAAAGGAGAGGATCACTGGTGATAAATTGCACTTCGAATTCGGTATAATGTCTTTTTCAGTACTCACTCGAGGTCGGAGTGATGACGTCAGCGAGGTGTCTTAAATGGATATCTCCATTGTAATTGGTGCACTCGCGCACGCATCGGGGGTAAGC
Source organism: Eumeta japonica (assembly GCA_005406025.1). Taxonomy (NCBI): domain Eukaryota; kingdom Metazoa; phylum Arthropoda; class Insecta; order Lepidoptera; family Psychidae; genus Eumeta; species Eumeta japonica. Next base: position 415,508 of record BGZK01000210.1, read on the forward strand.
CCGCTGATAAATTGATATTAAGGTCATGATTCATTGATACGCCTTTGGAGTTGATGTCGCTTTGAAGTTGGAGGGATTATTAAATTTTGTGATAGTTAGCATTTAAATTCTATTCTTCTAATGATATGCACTTCACATAAGAAATTTATAACTGCGTAGTATTTAACGTTAGGTTTTTGATTGAGTCGATTTTAGGTCAATATTTCTGTACTTATGATATCTTGACCTAAAATCTATTCAAAACTTTTGGGTCAAGTTTGAACAGTATATTCATTGACATTTTCTTAATTTCTTCCTACCTTTGTCATATTACCGTGTGAAATTTATCAAGCATACGAGTTTAGTAGTTATCCACAAAGTTGGACTTTTAATTTCTCGCTTTATCGGTTTTTGTCAACTGATTACTCACAATAGAAATTTCTAGGATATATATGTCTAATAGATATTCACAAGTGATGTCGTAGTGTTATTACATAATCGCACTTTAGATTTGTATGGACAGTTAAGTTGTGTGTTTCTGCTGCATTAAGTGTGATAATATGAAATGTAAACAATTTTTTCTTTGACCGAGCATTAGTTGAAAACTACTAAATATATCGTAAGGGACTTTAACTGTACGATGTGTAACCGCTTGTTTAATAGGGTGTTGTCTTTTGCATGCCTTAAGTGCGAGCGTAGGTACGCTTCTACTGTCGCCTGAAAATCCCGTCTACACTGGGTGTGACCACGATAACTAAAAACTATTCAACTTTTAACGTTAATTTCTTTTTAATCTCGTCACTAATCGATTGGTATAGTACCGATTGAGCTTGATATAGTACCAGTTAGCTGTAATTGAATTTTTTTAACTAGCAGTTATTCATGTTTTGATCCGCCATTTCGCTTAAATATCTAAAATAGAGGTTGAGATTGAGCGTGAAGTTGTTTATTTTGCATTATGATGTATAATAAATGTGAAATTACGTATCCTTTTTTCGATTCAAGTTTACTATAAAACTATTGTTATCATAAACCTCTAATTTAAATAACATACGTATGGAACGAGCGCTTAAGGCACGCACATTTGGTTTCATCAAATTTAATAACCTACGAAATAAAATATTTTGTTTTTAATTTCATGCGCCTTTTAACCTTTTTTTTATTTTCCCTTTCTTAACGCCTAGCAAAGACAGTGACAACTACTGTCTGTGTATATTTATGGATTCGACCATTTGAACTATTCACCACTCCTCGTGCAAAAGTCACAGCCTAACCTATTATTACTAGTGTTCTAACGCGGAGCAGGAAATGTCAGACGAATGAGGACGAGCGTATAGATAATTATTTCTAGCGATTCGCATAGAATCTATTTCGCTCAGATGTCATTTTAAACGTCATGAGGGTTCCTCTCGACTTGTCAATGTCCGCCGCCCCCCGCGTTCCGCTAATGGACGCCGTGACAAATGGATCTGCGCCGACGACCGGTTTAATGAAGCGAGACGTTGTTAAACTTCACAAACTAAGCTTTTTTAGTTTGGCCATCCGGGGATGTATTGCCGCGCTTGCGTGGCGATGTATCTGTGTTTACGATTTTGTACAAGCGGTTACATAGAGACTATTTATTTGTATGTAATTAATTGTATATAATGTATGAGTAGAATTCGTTTTCGATTTCGGTCAGGAAAGCGTTTGGAGTTTGGTCAATCTGTCATGTTTGCATGTTAATAGAAAATTTTTATCTTTACCATCGATAACAGTAATTTAAAAGACGGTTCAGATTAAACAAATGTGGTATTAATAACGGCATGTTAATTAATTTTAATAAACAATAAAAGTTAAATGACATTTTATACAACTTATTTGTAGTGTTGCCAAATTTTGAAAGACGGACTTATAACGTATATCCAGTTATAATTTGCTTAAAATGACGTAATAAGAGAGGTATAAAACGTTCATTTAGTCCATGGTTATGTTTCAATATTGTCGTCATATTAGTATTCTATACTTGAACAATCTTTACGCAATAGTTTTTAAGTAGTTAATATTAACTTAATACGAAGAACGAGTGGTTAAGAACGTTTCGCCGACATCAAAAAGTAATTACTTTGATCCTGACCACGATGGTATTAACTAAGTTTTTTGACTTAAATGAAAACCATTCGCTCCGCACTTCGGGTATGTCGGGTATGTTGTGCTATGGGTGCCAATATTCGGCAATAGCCTTAAACCTGCACTAGGCCAGCATTGTGGGAAGCTTTAGCGTTCAATGGTGATCAAAAACCCGTTCATTTCCAATCTAAATCAAACGAAATCATATAAAAATGCGACATTTGCCCAGATAATGAGAAATATGTCGTTATCTTAATACAGATTTAATTTCGTCACAAAATTAACACGATAACAATACAAGGGTCCTTCGGCGACGACCGTGCTCCTGTAGGCGCGCCACGACCAACCGATCGTCTATGGTCAATATTTAAGCGTATCAATGGTATGTCGGGCCGCCGGAGCGACGGCGGCGCGACCGTACCCCGGGATGTGGCCTCATTAGGGGCGCGGGAGGCGCATACATCATCGTCAAAGCGCCGCCGCTGCTCACAATCTGCGAGTCATTCCCGACTCTGTGCGTGCTGCGTTCTGGGGCTGCCGTGTTGGAAAAGGCTTTAGTGGAAGTCGATTCTCGCATGTTGCATTCTTCGTTTGATAGGTACTTAAAATTTTGTTTGACGTGTATATGTAGAAATGTAATTGTATTTAATTAAAATGTGGACTTACTTCTGTTACAAGAGTTTAATGAAGAACTTGGTATCAAAAGCATATTTCGTCTACGCGTAACATGTTTCGGTTTATTTTCAGTCTATTTGCGAAAGGTAATTTTATTCGAACAATAGAAAACTTTATCTAAGTGACTATTTAATATAAACTTAATAATTTTAATAGATTTAAAATATACAAGTTTCTTCCTATTTATTAAATTATAAGGTCAGTATTTTAAGTCCTCTACACGTAATTTACATTGTTTTGCATTACTTAGTTTATTTAATTTTACAATGTTCACATCTTTATATACTATTTTTAATATTCTTTACTAAAAACAAATAGATTTCATTAGTTGTATTACATTTTATTAACTATTTATACTTATATTATATGTGATTCTAGATAACTTTTTGAGTGTATTAATTAAAAAAGAATATTTATTATAGAAAAAAGATTAGAGAGAAAAGAACAATTTATAGGAAAGAAAATTAGGAGCAATTTCTTTTAAAACTTCTCTTTTTTATAGAATATGCAAATATATAAGGTTTTTAATATTTAGGTGCGAAGAAGAAATAAATTATTAATAAATAGTATTAAAACATAAGTCCATTCCATACAAATTTATCTGTGCGACACGACAAAAGAAGTATCAAGCAGTAGCTTTTATAGAAATTACCATAACTATCAGTCAGTTTCGGGTCCCCGAAACCCGCCGTCATTACGCGAAGACCTTTAATTAAATATCACAATGCGGAGCTTATTCTATTCATACCTAAGCAGCTAATGATAATGCAGAGATTGTAGATCACAATGCGACAGCTAGGAATTTATGGATGGCAAAAAATCTAACCATACTAATAGCATGTGTACGCTACAAAGCTGTGATAGTATTTGACACAATAATAGTTGGTTTAGTAACAATACAAGAAGTTTAATTAATAACAATAAGCCCCCTCAGGTATATGCTAGTATCGACTGAGAATGACCAATCTAATTACAATCACGTATCTACATGACGAAGATTAAAAACTAAAGATCTATAAAGAATGTTTTTCATGCAACAATATTTAATGATTTGAAGTCGTACTAACACCTTCGTCTGAAAATAGGGGCATACGATTAACGACCTTACCTAATCCGGAAACAAGGATGTATAATAAACTATTATTTCCGATTGCGATCCACATGTTCATTGCGATCTCGATCCTTAGAGATTTCATGTAACTTAACATCTATTGTTACAGTATGAGCATATCTTGAATACCGTTGTTGTTGACTGGTCAATTTTTTCTGTCAATCAGGTTTGATATCAGTGTATTATTAATTTTCCACTGTGCAATGTTTTCACCCAAGCACTCAACATGAAAGCTACCGGAGCCCACCATTAAGGCCTCTCAGTGTGTTTGATAAATAAAATCTGATTGGCAGTGATACCGCGGCGATGGTGATGGCGGCGCGCATGCAGCTTCCATTTGGAAGTTCATTAGGGCACCACAAAGTGCTGCCGCGGCCCCCGCCTCCTATGACCTGAAATTAAAAAATGCATAGAGGCGTTCGCTTTAAAAACATATTTCTCTAAACATAAGCAAAGGTAATTTTTGGTAGAAATTTCCTTTTGGATAAAATGCGGGATTAGACTGAGGTTCTTTTTAAAATCACAAAAGAAATTTTGTTCTACAGATTAAGACTTAATAGTTTTGTCACTATTTATTTTTATGCACTTTTAAATGTGGCGCGTAAAACATTATAATTATCTTAAAGATAAACGAAAAAGATGGAAATATAATTACCATTTGCAATAGAAAATATGAATGAAAGTAGACTGACAAAAATAAAATTTAAAACGAATATGTGTGATGTGTGCTCGGCTAAGGTAGCCCTAGAAATCTTACGTAAGCCAAAATGGTAGCATATTAAAAAAAACTAAGTTTTAAATGCCCGAAACCAACGAGCTCACTTAAAACGATTGATCGAGATCAGCTAAGCTAGAGGATATTCAAAGATCGTACTATGTGAAATCTATGATCTCTTCTTACCCCTTCTAAAAAATAGATGTAAACTTATTAAAAAAATATATTGAAAATCTACTCGAGTTCATTTCTAAGGAATTTAATCAATTTTGAGTCAGTGCTATACAAACAGAAAAGTACAAACTAACAACGCTGCGCCGCTGATGATTGCCGAGCGTTTCCGACATTAAGATGTTCCAGACAACAAACCGAATGGGCACACATATAAGACTGCTCTAGGGCGTAAGGGCACACATCGTTGCAAATGATCGCGAGAAGGGCATATTTTTAATATGATAATTTGCTATCGCAGTAGACGTGACAGAATTTCCTTTGCAGTCTCATGTTTAGATTATAACCGATCTTTGTTTATTGCGAACCGATACAAATTTTATTAAATTTATTAGACAGGCAGCTTGATTAATATCGTGAAGTTTAATTTCATTTCTCTCTTTTTATTTTTTTTAATAAGTATTTTTTTCTAAAAAGAGTATTATTTTAAATCTACGTCTTTTCTAAAATATCTATATAACTAAAATCTGATAATTAACATGTAAGAAATTTTGCATGATCGTACTCATAAGAAATACTACTTGTTGAATGGTTTTTTTTTATTTTAACCTCTACTTTTCAGCCGTTAAGGACGGATTTATCTCTACAAATTTAATTGGAAATCACTTTGAGTTTGAACCTACACAATATAAACATAATCATTGAAATGAGATTTTCCCGTAACAAATGTTGAATATTATCATGATAAATCCTATTTTTCTAATCTTGGGAGTAAAATTTTAGAGATAAGTTGCGCCCAAAATAGAAAAAAAATCACTAAGTAAAAAGTAGTGTTCCGTACTTTACAAATTCGAAAAATATCAGAAGAATATCGTTGTCCCTAATCGAATTCCACATAAATAGGCACATTATTTATTTACAGAATATACAATTTAATTTAAGTAATATAAATTAATAATTCATTGAGATTAATAACACACGTACCGGCTCTACGGTTTCCTCAACCTCTAACACGGTCGCCCATTAGTAGCGGACACCTCCGCGGTATTAACGATTCAGTTGGCTTTTGTGGTCAAAATCTTTTTCACTCGCGGCTGTCGTTAATGGCCGATTCTCCGATAGCGCGGGTGTCAAACCTGGACGGCGTCGAATCATCGCGATCAAACGGCGCCGGCGCAGGCGCTGCCGGCTCGCGCGGTTCACGTGGGCTTTGTTTGTGAAAAAAGTATTCTTGTATCCTCCTAGGTAAGAAATTGCATGGTATTCTTAGGAATGGATGTTGATTGACTTTTGTCATGAATACTTTTGTCAGAGATTCTTCAGCCTTAGAAGATGTAATTTCAAAATATCATAAACTATTTCATATCTAATGCTATAAGATAATTTATTAGTTTTAGATTTTTGCGTACGATCATTGGGAAAACTTAAATTGAAAACCCTGATTATATAGGATAAGAAGTAAAAATTTACTTAAAAATAAATATATCAACTTGGAAATCAATTTAAATTTGTAACAACTTAGAAAAAAAAACTATCTTAAACAAGTATTATCCATATGATTTTAATATCATTGTTCTGAAGCCCCATTGTTATGAAAAGTACATATATGTAAGCGATAGAACGTATTATTGCTCATAAATAAGGCAATATGGTAGGTATAGCAAATTTTATGGGTGCGGGTTATGAATCTGGAAGATCTAGAATAACGCACAGATTACGAAAAAATGTCTAGTACTCAAATAAAAATTAAGTTGAAAAGCAATTAATACAATCCCACTACGAAATAATATGTGAAAATTGTAAAAAAGTCGTTTCAATGAAATGTATTCGTTACTGAATTGTGATATTCAGTTTTGACGGAAAAAATAATTAATACATAATACTTTTAGACACCTAATATATTCACACTTTTTAGTTGTTTTTGACTTTTTCTCATGATTATTATTTTTCCTAATACCGTAATAAAATAATACGAAAATTAATAAATTGTTTTCAGTATATCCAAAGCTTTTTCTGTATACGTCTTGAAAATCAACGACAATCCTCTTTTTAGGGTTCCGTATTTAAAATGTCAACGGGACCTTAATAGTAAGATTCCGATATCCGTCTTCTGTCACCTGTGACAGGTGTGACTGTTGTTGTTCAGAACATAGAGTCCTGACTCTATGTCGTCGCCAATCGAATATTTTTTAAAACTGTCCTCTCTAACTGCACACATGAAACAAAATCAACACTTAAAAAATGATAATATTATTTCTCATTCGATTCCCATCTGTCTAGTTCATATTTATAATCTTTTCATCACTTCATAAATCATTAGCCATAAATACTGGAAAGTAAATTACATAAAAGTGACTTGAATTTGACTATTGTCATTAACTTCCCCCTCTATTTCAAGTAAAGGTCGATTTAACGTGTGAGAAAAATATCAATAATTGTTAAGTCACACAAGTTGTTATGTTAAGCGGTAGCCGCTTAAAAACATATTCTTATATATCGGCTGTCGACGCGAAATGTCACCATTAATAAAGTCTCGAATAACATACGCCCGTACAAGAGGCTCCCACGCGAAAGCTTTGTCGATCGATATGAAATATATCGGAGGCAGTTTTGTGTCGAAACTTAATCGTCGCTTATTAAATAAACAAGTTTCGTACCTGTTTACTTAAATAATTACCGCTGTCGAATAGAATTTATGGAGATTGCACGAGACGAAAAAGTGTGTGTAAACGGCGTTATATATACGTATGTTGTGGTCTGAGATGTGTTTTTGATTTAAGAAAGGGAACAAAATTTTGAAAATTATTTTATATTTAATGCGATATAATGCGATACTTTATATTTAAAGTCCAAATGTCAGCACCGATCGATGTTAAAGTGAACAACCCGTTAAAACATAATTGTGTAATATTTTGTATGAAGAAAAGATTTTAATTTTAATGTAATTTACTCACTTAATTGTTAAAATTGATTGATGAAATCGATTCTAAGTTGTATAAATAGTGGAACAGTTCAAGTGTTGTTGCTTTTGTGACAGATTTTTATCATTCCACTGCTGAGGCACATCACTCAATATTATTTTTCTTTCAGTTGAAAGGTTTGGATTTTAAGTTCTCTATGCCACGCCAGTACAGATTGAGGGTTACCTTCAAACGCAGGGTGTGAATAATTTTTAATTTGTCTTAGATAAGTTAAACATTCGTTAACCAATAATTAATTATATTCGTCCTTGGTCAAGATTCAAACCGGGTACTTTCTCTTCCAAAAACAGAGCTCTTAATCGTTTGACTATCACCGCTTTTGGAATAAGCCGTAGTTACAATTAATAAACTTTTTCCTATAATTGTGTACAGGTAGAGTTAAAATTTTCATTAATAAAACAAACGAAAAAAAATATGATATAACTGAAAGTAAAAGAAAAAAATAAAGATAACAATTTGTCTCTTATAATATGCCGTTACTTTTCTAGTTAGTCCACCTAAGAGGTCGATTTGTAGGATAAAGAAAGTTGGTACAAGAAAAACAAAAGATGGGTTTTACTGCATTGGTGGCTTGAGTGTTAACCGCGATCCATGGCGATATGATTAATAGCTAATGCTATTACTGTGATCGATGCTGTATATTACAGGTTCTGACTAAACATGTTCATATGTTTATTCTAACAAACAGACTTATGTAATCTCGAACCCGAAAATACGGCAACAGATTTACTGCTAGCGAACGGTGTGCCCGAGCGGTCGACGCACGCGTTTCGAATCAAAAACCACCACTGGTTCGAAACCTGAACATGAGTGAATTAACCATCAATGAGTTTAGAACTTAAAGCAAATCAAACCACTGCGCTGGTTCCATACCATAGCGCCCTATGCCTTGTGTGCAAGAAACCATCACTGCATTGGTTGCAACACCAACTCTGTAAGACGTTTAAGATGCTAAATTACCCTAACAAAAAGAATAAATACGTGCGAGAGTATACCTCTGTAGTGTATATAAACACCCGAAGAAAGAAGTTTTACTTTTTCTGTAGTGAGGAATGGAGTTCTAATATTACTAAGCCTTCATATATATATATGTATATATGTCTTACAGAAATACAGTTACGTTTACAATAAACAGATTCTATGCATAAGGAATGGTTTACGTTCCGCCTAAATATATTACAAAATAAAAATGGTTTAAAACGTGACGTGATATATTGTGAAAATCTGGTTTCTCTCTCTCGTTTACGTATCTGATTTGATGTACAATCAAATATATGACGCCGCGTTAAAAGAGAACGTCTGCAACAAACAATATAATGCAACAGTTACCGAAAAATTCAAAACTAAATTGAGCGCTTCGCCATTTCCGTTTATCAAATACGGCAGTTGACAAATTTTAAAGTTGTACGCGATTTAAGCGCTTATTAATTATTAACCGATTAAAACTGTTATTAAACGATGTTACTATAATCTATTGCTACAAATAAAACAAGCAGCATGCGCTGAAATGAGGGCAGTGATTGCAGTGTAATAAGTGTTTGCATGTCAGTGTAATAAGTTTTTTTCAAGAGCGAAACAAAGTGTAAAAACCGCCATAACCAATTATAACCGCATCGATCAATGCTCGACGCTCGGGGCGACGCGTGCGCCCGCGCCGCCGGCAACGCCGTATGAGTATGTCGGTATCTTGTGTAATATTTACAACCTATTATTGATTTCCGTTTTGTTTGAGTAAATTAGTTCTTCTATTCTGTCGAAACGTAATTCGGAATTCTCCTACGAGATTCAGATTTTTCTATAATATTATTACAAATATTTTTAAACCCGATTATAATTTATAACAATTACTAGACCGCATATGCATTTTGGGGATTCATGTCTAGGAAAATACTTATGTGTAAAGGTAAATACGGCCTAAATTATTCTTTTTTTTTTTTTTAATGAAACCAAAGTTTAGAAAATTAAATGAACATACATACACTAATGAAAAAAAGAAATAAAAAAATTACAATTCCACTTTTTTATATAGGAAATAAAATGAGGATTGTCAAATATTTATATGTATTTGATATATACGTACATCTAATAATTCTATTCAAATCTAATATATGTAGTATTATTTAAACTATCGACTCTTGTACATAACATTTTTGAGCATCGTACACAATAATTTTCATAAAATTTAGCATATTATGAAGTGTGTATTATATATCTAAATATACATTATTTCAATCGAGTGTAAGCAACTTTTCCCGTGGGAAGTCACCACATTCGCACAGCAAAGTCTAAAAATACTGCACAAAGTTTAGTTTCCCGGGCAATGTTTATTATATGTGGTGAATGTTGGGAAATGCTAGTCTGTTTTAGTTGGTTGTTGACTCGACAAACGCCAAACGCAATACTATTTTCACTCCCGCGCAGTGCTAACTTTTGCAGTATCGTATTCGTGACAAAGGTGGCGATAAAAATTATTTTTTAAATGTGGCATAAATGCTTAGACGAGATTTTGAAACAGCAACTCGTGGAAATAAGGGCCAGTGTCAGAACCGATTACAGTTTTAAATTAGAATTGACATTCTAAAAAAACTTGAAATTGAAAATTGCACAGTTCATACGAAGTCAAATGCGACTCGTTAAACAAGAGATTGTAATTATAAGAGGACAAAACACAAACCGTGCTATTTGCGACCACGAAGTAAGAAATTATTTATAACAAAAACATACTTTTTCTACCCTATATTACAACCCAGATGATGGCTATATGGTGTTGATATGTAGGCAGTTACAAGAGTCCTATAAGTATCAAATAAAATACTTTAGATGGATTTTTTACGGTTCGTGTTTCGATTCACGATTTTTTTATAAGCCGATTTTTCTAATTTTGTTAGTGTCTTTGCGCTAATGATCTTGTTACAGCAATATTCGTTTTGTGGCAAACTAGTGCAGTGACTGCAAATAGTTTTTAATTTTAAAAAATAACAGATACTATACGAAATAATGTTATTATATATAGCATCTGTTATTTTTACATATACAGTGGAATCTCAATAACTGGAACCTCGTTAAGTCGAAATCCTCAGTAAGTCGAAAAAAATTGCCATTCCCTTCCGATGAACCCCTAAATACGCGGTATCTCGAATTATTTAGACTTTGTAACTTGAACAAAATGTTATTTCCCTACGAAGTATTGACAATACTTAATTATACTCTATAATTCAAATTTCAAAAAGGAGACTCCGTAAGTCGTAGTTGGTAAAATATAATGACGTCTTACATGGAATTCCCCAAAATAATAGTAATAAATTCCAAAATGAATGTTCGGGTTCGGGGCTTCTAATCTATTGTTTTTGTCTTGTACACGTGCAATGAATGAATACATTCATGAAACTTTCTAAGTAACGCAGCTGTGAACGTTATGTTTGTTCCTTGTTGACGCAGTCATGTATCTCGAAGGTCTTGTTAAGTCGAAAACTCGTTAATTCGAATTTTTTGCATTTCCCTTGACATTCAAGTTATTGAGATTCCACTGTAATACAATTTAACGAATGTAAGAATTGTTACTCAAAAATTTACGATACTCTTGAAATCATAATGTTCACTTAATATTATTATATCATCACTCAACCAATCCTTTACAATATAAAATAGGTAACACGCGATATTATTTACAAGAAGCTTGTCAGAGTCGAGATTTTTAAATTGATGTTTTGAAGGCGATCTTATTTTCTTTTGTATGACAAATTACCAAACATCATGCATTCTGTCCAACTTCTGTATGGCCTCCGTCCATGTTGCCGTGCTCAGAAGAAACTATCTTTGTTTATTGAGCCGATAGCGATACCAATTCGAAGAAGTATTACTGAGGCAATTTGTCAATACGCCCCTTTGTGCGGTGCACATTCCTGCTTTTGATAATATAATGAAGACACGTGAGATAATTTTGATGAATCGAGAGTCGAGTTGATTGGGTGTCTGATGGCTGGCAATTTATTTTGTGGACGAAGAGCTTTTGAAAGTGTTCTAGGCGTTTCTATACACGCTTGTATAATATATAGAAGAAAAGAGTAAATTGAGAGATCTTATGAATTGAAATCTAGGTCACATAAAACTATATAATTATTTATGTATTTCATTTTTACAGTGAACGAAAAAAAACCTTAAGTACTGTTACGTGGGTTTCCAATAGTTTTAAACTTGATTTGATCAAATCGAACCATTAGTTCCGTGCCTGGAATACGTAAAACCATCGTTTCCGAACTTTAGAAAATCGGTGACAGTGTTCAGATACAACTCCCAACCCTCCCCGGGCCAGCATGGAGAACCCAATGTCCAATCCCTTCAATTTGAAATGAAAAGATCGTGGGAGTAGCACAAGGGAGATCTATAACCTCACACAGCAACGGCATAATTAGAGTTTGTTGTCAATGTTTTACGTGCATTATTGTACGTACCATTATTAGAATATTATTAAACCCCATGGAAAAAAAAAAGGTTTCAAATTGGTAAACTTTTAGGAATACAATTATTTTTTTTTTTTCTGGTTTTATCATCAATGACGTTACTATTCTAAAGTAGTTTTATTTGCCTACGGGACAAAATAGTTATATTCAAACAAATTAAGTTAATTCCTCATTCCCGTTCGGATCTTTGGACGAGGTCGGATATTTTATAAACGTGTCCGGCAACGATGAAAACTAAAGTCTAAGGAGTGAGCTGTGAGACCAGTTCCTTGACTCGCTGACTAAGACTAGTGTGGCCTTTATACAGCCTCCTAGGAGTGACCCATGTGACGCGATTTCATCATCGCTTTCAGCCAATACGTGATCTCGTATTGTAGCGGTTTCCGCGCAGCCACATTCAGAGCGTAATTAATTGATGTTTCTACTTATTTTACACATCAGGGATCACTAGGTACTACATCAATTTAATTTGTCATGTAATTTTACCCTTTCCTTGGTCGTCATTTTGATACTTGTGTTAAGTGTCAATTCGCTTTGTCTCCGAAACGTTTCCTATAAAATTGCCAGTCAATTTACCTTATTATTCTTACATGATAGTTACATTATATATAATATTTTATGAAATATTATCGAATACGCGTATTTGTATTATATAAAAAAGTACACTTGCCTTAAGCTATCATATCATTAGTTGATATATTATCTTTAGTTTCGACCAAATTTTAAAAATTAAAAAATCAATAATTTAAAATATATATATTTTTATATCTTACTATTTGTGTTTTATTGTGATCACACACGTATTGCGGAAATAAGCAAAGCAATATAAAGGAAGAAAAGCAAATGCTGTTCATAGATAAAATGGATCACACAAAGGGATTTAGTTGTTGGATTCGAAGTGTTTGTACTTACCTCAGTGACGGTTGGGCAATAGGTTGACAGTTCCCAAAATGTCAATGTCGCAACGCACGCGACTCCGTGGTCTATGGAAATGTCGAAGTAATTTACTGTGAACTGCTTATTGAGGTGTCTCATATACACTGCACCAATATAGCGTAATTTCTCAAGGAGTTCTTAGACACTATATGAGGTAGTTCTTAATTAATTCATGTTTTTTGAAATGATATTTAAACTAAAAAAAAACTAATTATATCATTTTTTAACATAATATATATTACATTACACATTTGAATTAAAAACTTTTAATGTTTATGTATAAAAATATTAGTATTTTTTTTCAATTTTTGTCATTATGTCGTAAGGTACCTAACAGCCAACATTTCTAGCAACTACCAAAATTCTCATCGCCCAATATAAAGATTACCTCACTTGTACCCGCACCTAATTCTTCACTACCCAGCTTTTTAGATAAAGAAGTATAAAATCATCCATGTGACTCAAATTTAAATAATAAAATTTTATAAATATCCAAATTTGTAATACAATTTAGTATTTTATACTCATCAGATATTTTTTTTTTTCATAAAATATAATTAATTTTAATAATGTATTTTTATCGTTCGTAAATGAAATCAGCATCTGAAATTTAATGGCAGCTGTGACATACTTAATAGTACGTAAAGATTTAAAGTAAATAATTCAATTCACAAACCTTATGCAAAACCTTTAGTATTGCATACGAGGACGTATTTAAATGATAGCATTTTTAGTCGATATTTTTTTGGCGCGTTTGTCACCAATCTACAGTTTTTCAGTCTAAATATTTTCGATTTATTTTTCATTTAAATACAGGCTCTTTTAACAATAAACGAAACATGACTAATTACAACTTCAGTACTTTATCAAACACATTAAAAATCTTGTTTTACACTTTCCACGAGAAATAAGTAACTATAATCTTAAACTATTTACAATTTCATAATTGTTTTAAACAATTACTAATATTTTATGCCTGATGTTGATTTGTTCTTTGCTTTTCGTGATTACGTTCAGTCTATTTTGGTGTCTGTAAATTAAGGTCTAATTCTTGAATTCTATTTTCAATAGAATTCAATAACTTCATTGTACATTTGATTTTATATAACTTTATTTATTTGTTACACAACGCGAGTGTATTAATTAACTAACTAATGCGCTCGTGTTCACACCTCTAATATGTCATTTTTCAATATATTTGATATACCTACCTATTTTAAAGGATGTTTTAATGATGTAATGATTTTAATTGCTATCATAAATCCTTGAAGCCAAATATATAACTCACCAAATATTGTGTGAGAAATATTCCAGCATGTTTAATTACTTTTGGTCATAGATTTGGGAAGCTGCAATTATTCGTACCCTTCTCTTTTATTAAACCTTAAAAAGTCTACTCAAATCTAACAATTTAAATCACCCCACTCGTGTTTTTTACTCGTACCATATTACATACCTTAAAGTTAAATCCCCTAAATTTGAACTTCTCTTTCGAAACTAGATAACTTTTATTAGTTATCAATTCCGATCTTTTTTTATAACTTTCGATTTAAGAAACTTTTCGAGAACGATTGGGACTGAGTGTTCCAAATTCGGCTTCTTTATGTAACATTTAAAAAATCAAGAAAACAGTCAACTCTATAGTTAACCCCAAAACATTCTGTTAATTTTTGAACTTGAGTAGTTCAAGAACAATATCTAATGCCCATATCTTTTCGCGCTTAACGACCATAAAATAATTCGCGGTTAATAATTTTTTTTATAAAATATGTAGACTAATAACTTTATCTTTCTCTTATATCAAATACATTTAAAAATTAAATTAAAAATGTTGATTTTCGTCCATGCCATGTATTGATTTAAAATCAATCAGTTTAATGTTATAAAATATATTCAGAAAAAGGAGTTTTTTCGGTGATGGAAAAATTTACTTTGAAAATTCTTCTGAAAAGTCTTCTGAGTTAGTTGAATTCAAATTCAATAAAAAAAATTCAGTTGATTCATTTATTATGCTGTACATACTAGGACGTCACTTTAAAATATCCAGAATAGTTTTCTAGAATCCTAAAACTGCGTCAGTTAACGTACACTTGATTCTACAGACTGGCTCTGAAAATAGTTACTTAGCAATTCATTCAAATTAAAAGCATATTTTTTTAGCAATAAATCGCCTAAAACATTAATCCCCATAACCGACTTCGGCAACATAGAAAAATCGCGGCCTTTCGCCGTGCGCCCGCGCCCGCCTCCCGCCGTCGGTCACAGTTCGTTACGATTCGGGCCGACTGTACCCGCGGCGAGACAAAAGAACGGTACGCACACCTCCGTTTGTTACACAAGCGACGTTATTACATCTACGGTACCATGCCCCCGGTAATGATACGCCCGCCGCCGCGGTAATGGGACCGGGCGAATTGCTTTAACGAGTGACCTCTCGCGTATCGGGCCACGCCCACTCTTGCGACAATATGTACGACAAATTCGTATTTCTCAGACGATGCGATAGAGAATAGATCTTAACGGTCATTCGCTTTAAGTCGAGATCGGAACGTGAGACGGTGAGCGAAGAGACTCGTAATCACAGAAAAAAGACCGGGTATATGAAATTAAGTGTAATGCAGTCGAGATTGAGTTTCGTAAAATTGTAATGGAGGATGACAAAAAATATTAAAAAATTATAGTTGATGTTACAAAATAGATGTCTGTGGTGATTCTCTGTTCTTCGAATGGATGTACATGCACGAAATAAAGAAATAATTGTTTTGTTTACTCCCACAGACAACCTTTATGTGTGGATACTTATACGGCATAGAGCACATTAGTCTATGGCTTCCCTCTAAGAAGAAGGAATCAGATCATGTCACTTGTAGTCCGCATGCCGCAGTGTCCAGTGTCCAATCACGTGTTGAGAAATTCTCATGTCATCGAATCTAGTTCATCACGACATCTCTTTTTGCGGTTTCAACTAGGATCGGAAAAGCGTTTTGAGCAACGAAAGGCGCAACCTTACTATATATAAGCTACGGTACGCATCACCGCTCAAAATACAAAGCAGCGCTGGTGGTTTTTGTATGTATGCAACAGGAAATAGGCCGTACTGCGCGACATAAATGTAGAATGAAATAACATAATTGCGAAACAAATAAATATTCATGTATTTAATAAATTAATATCTATTAAAGTATCCTCCTTACAGTCGACGATGCAAATACAGTCCTATACGCTTATGTAATATTGAAGACTGACTTTAAGCAATAAAATAAAGAAAATATTTAGAAATCCCTTACTTAAAAAGCATCTTCCGTTTTGCAATTTCGATTCCGTTACCGATCATATTTCCAATTTACATGAATCCAGGACAAATTCTAGTATCAAAATAAAATTAATGTTATATTACTTGGGATAGTGTTATTTTTCACGAGTGAAAGAATATTTAGAATCTGTAATAATACAAATATACACTTAAAGCCAAAGTGAAACGTTGATAGCCTATTTTACTCAAGGAGTTTCTTATTAATGAAGTAATTCTTAGCATCGGTTCAATATTTTAGTTCAATAGCCAAAATATAATAGTAAAAAAAATCGATACAATTAGAAATAAAAAACAAAAAAGGCCCCGCACTCGAAGTACCTATCGCTCAACGATGGTACGTTGATACAACCGTGCGAACATAAAGGACTGCATCCATTTCTGATAGCTTCACATTTAGGAGTGTTCGACGTTATTGAAGGTAACTACTTAAAAAATGGATATACCAAATAATGAAAAAATTACCATCGCTAATAAAAATATTTTTTTCTACGTGGACTTGATTATTACACTTTACAAATATCCACTATAATGCTCCTAGATGGCAGTATAGTTTTTAATTTTTTGTTCATAACAAATATTTAAAATTAACCATTTTACATAATTTAGGCGATGCATGTTATTAAAATACGTATGCAATTTTCCATTCTGATAATGTTTTTAAAACTAAGCGTAAACGTATACGTAACCAGACAAACAGTCTAAGTGTTCAGTTAATATAAAATAAAAAAAAATACCTCGAGGGCGCTAGGTAGATACAAAATAACAACAGAGGGCAGTAATGACGCGGGCGTGCGCGGGGGGCGGGGCGAAATGACAATCACGCGCGCCATAATGAACGGGTGCGCACGGGCATCTTCTGTGTATATGCGCAGGTGTCATTATATACGATACGATAAAAAAGAAGTTATGTCAATACGTATAGTATACAAAACCAGGGACAATGGAGGCCGCTTCTGTGAATCTAAAATAAATTTATATTTCAAATTCCGATGACTGTGACTTCATGCTTCATTTTGTCTCTTGCGAAACACCTTACATGATTTTATCGTTAGAAAAACAAATTTATTTGTCTGTATATATCTTTAGTACCTTTCAACTGTATAATAAGATTTTTATAACGTTTTCACAATCATTTAGGGAGGTCCTTGAACGAGATTCAAATGTACAGGTAACTAGAATTTTCTTTGAGCACCAATGTGTGGTTATAGAAATACCAAACTCTCACCCATTTTATGTCCAACGAACATTAGTATTCAATTATATTATTCAATAATAAGCTTCCTCAAAGTTGTTGGCAAACTGAATACGAAAATCATTATTGAAACGGTTGTGGATGAGGCTGAAAATTAAATATGTTATGTACAAGCGGGATTTCGAAAGGGATGGGGGTGTACGAACCAAGTTTTTTTTCTACGTAATTTTATCTATTTATGGATGTCTACCTATTTTATTTACGTATTTCTTATGCCGTCGGCGAGCGAGTTGCGGGAGATGGTAAACTAATATGAATGATTCAGTAAAGAAAAGATATACAGGTAAGATGTAAAGATATATGTGGGATGGTTAGTATGGTTGATAAATTTTAATTTAAGTTAAAGAAATTAAATAAATTAGTGTTTATTTTCTTATGCAAAATGTGATATTAATATTCGTATTTTTTTTGAAATTATAATAATTATTAAGTTAAAAATTACAATCTGTTAAGGTTATATTTAAAGGCGCGATTGAATTTTAAAAATCAGCAAAGACCAAATTTTCTTCTCCTAATGCCGATTCAAACGAGCCCAATTTCGATCCCAAATCAACCAGCCGAAATTTTAGAACCACTATCGCCTAAATTGCAGGCGGGTGAGGTATCCCAGAGGGGAAATGGGGAGAGGGTATAAAATCGACAAGGCAGAGAGAGGAACAGGGTATACCTCTCACTTTGATTGTATGGTCACCTACCTGGTGACAGGAAACTTAAATAAAAGCAGGAAATAAAAAATGAGAAAAGGTTGTATTGTGGAATTCGTAAAAACATAGGAAATATATTTATAAGTAAACAGAGACCTATCCCTTTAAGACCTCATCGGTGACCAAGGGAAAATAATATATAGGAAAATAAATATAAAATAAGGGTATAGTACCTAGTATTTTGAAGGCAACTAAATGGTGGCCTGAGGACAAATATTGAAAAAAACGAGAAATAATACCAATCAACAGACAATAGGGCATTTACAAACTAATTAGTGGTCTAAAGTTGCTCGCTAAACCGTTTGCGGAAACTTCGTACTGTAGCTTTCGTGCCACCCAGATAAAAACTCACTCCAATCAATATATCAAGTGGAAATCTATAGTCTATATAGTACCAGTGAAAATTCTTATTAAAAAACAATGATTTTGACCAGTAAGCGACTACCGCTGAATGCATCACGTTCAATATTTTTGACGTGAATACATCTTTAAATTAGCTTTTATAGTGGGAGACAATTCAGAAAACTGATAACAAAATCGAGGGATAGAGTTTGGTGCTGCGGCTACGTGGCTATTATCTACATACAAAATTTAATTACGCCATTCGATAGCTAAAGGATAAAAAAAATTCGTCACGTTAAGCGAGAACCGAAAAGCATCGCGCGCAGAGGTGGGGACAGAGCCGATATTTTGAAGCCGTTTCGCTGCGTCACAAAATTTCTTTTTAGTATGAATTTTGACACAGAAAAGCTATTATCTTCGTTTAAATTTCAATCGTTAGCTGTTATCAAAATCTATCGATTGCGCATATAAAATATTAGCAAGAAAAAGTTATACAAAATATACATAGAGTTAAAGTTAAAATTGAAATAAATTTCGCAATATCGGCCTATCATTATCAAAAGCGAAATAAAAGTATAGAAATCCTATGCCATTGGCAAGGGCCACTTGGGCTGACAAGGGCTAAGAACAATCCAGGGATATCCATAAAACACTATATAACTGCCGGGAACGTAAAAGAATGAAAGCGTACGAACAGATCAATGACGGCGCCAGTTCACATGCGGCTGGGACGACCGAGACTATGCAAGTGGATAATGTAATGATTTCTATATCAACGGTGATCTATATAGACATCGATTATGTGCGAACACCGATTATTAAAGACCCATTTAGCAACAGCTAGTGCGCGTTTCGCTACTGCGTTTATAACTAGACGAAATTCGAAGGACTTAGTGGTATTCAAAAATAATTATACACACTTCGCTCAAAGAAAATAGACGTATGCATCTAAAATACACGACCGGCATCCAAGACACAGCCAAAAACTCGATTTTTGGCGACGATCTTATTGGCATAAGGAATGCAGTAGCACGCAGCTTCTAATTTTCGTTTGACATCACACAGCTGTATCAGGTATTAGAAAATTGGCAGTTTAAATGGGCAGAAATTAATTGTTATTAATTTCAAGAACTAGTTTTTTTGTAGAGAATAGAAATATAGTGTGAGAATACTATTAAACAATTTTATCGGAGATTTACATAAAATTAGTGACTGACATAAAAGGAAAAAATTTTACCTGTCAATTTTATTGTGATTAACGTGTAATTTGAACGCTCGTGGTAGTGTTTTCTCTATTTTAACTCGTCACGTACTTCTTTACAATAGGTTTAGAAAAGAACGAAATAATATATCATAAAGGTATGGGTTAGAAGCGTATCTTTAAAAAAAAAACCAGTCACGCCCTTATTACGGCGAAATGTCGGTGGCTCTGCTAGCGTCATAGCCAAAATAGATCTAATAAATTATTAGACTTGGCGTTATAGAATAAAATAGAGATATTTATGGATTTACCTTTTTAATTTTTAAGGAAACGAAATAATAATAATAACCATATTTTGATGAAATATGATGGTGTATCCGATTTTGATAGAAATTTATTCAAAAAAAACATGGATTTTTTCAATATTTTCTTATAAACCAAAAGCCATTTAAATTTGTATTATTCCTCCATACGTACTTTCATTTGTCAATATTTCTTAATTTTCTAAATATCACTTTTGACATATTTCAGTTCTACGTAGGTAACCTTTGTGCTACGACAATAATAACACAAAATAAGTGGTTACAGATGTATGACGACAACATACGAAGATAAAATGAAAAATAAAATATAATTATTTTGTATCCGACTGAGGCGAACCCCAAACGGAGGGTTTTCTTAAAAAAAATGGAATTTCATTCAATATTATTTACAGCATTACGAGCTCCGATTTTTAATGAGCTCTTATCTGAATTAAAGCTATTTAGATCTATTATATTTCAATTTTTTTTAAAAAAACTTACACAATATGTAATAAACACAAAATTGTATTTATTTCGTTAATAAACGTTGTAATGATTTTTAGAAAATCAGCTGAAAATCAGCGCTGTGGCTCAGACTGCAGCATTTAGCTCACCTGGTCACCCTTTCGCCCTTTTCTTGTTTATTTATTTTTAATTTGTAAATGTATGTCTTAGTTAAGTTCATTTTAAGATGTTACACATGTCTTCCTTTTTGTTTGTTTGTTGTTATGAGGTTTGTTATGAGGGCCGAATAAAGGGTTATTATTATTATTATTATTTGACGAATTAATCGTCAAGTCATTTTAGATTTTTGATCAAGTATATATATGGCTATTTGAACGTTGAGTACGGTAGAACTACAATATTTGAAATAACTTTGAAAGCTGGTTCAAAGAATTTCATATGCTCGACACTTGCGGATGTCGAAAATTCGCAGAACGTCGCATCTAAAAATAAGAGACTCTGTTTAAAAGCGTAACGACGCCGGCACGTGAACCTGCATCGGGCAATTGAATTTAATAATTGTAACACTACGTGTTCATGGGAAGCCGTACCCTTCCTATTGTGAACGTAGGCTACATTGGAAGTAACAAATGCAAATGATATTTTCAAAACCTTATCCCGAAACTGCAAATTTTATGATCATTATTTCATTGGTAGTAACAGGACATGCACAAAATAATACGGCTGTAATTTCAAACCGTGGAACTTGAATGATAGCGATTGGATAGTAGCCAAATATGCTATTGTTTAATAATAATACTAGCAATTACTATCTATTCTTATTAGTTAATTAATAGTTCTGTACTCATTAATTGATTACTAGTACTATTAATTAATTACTGTATAGAAGCTTTTATTATTACTCGTTTGCAGTATTGTAGGATTTAAATAAAAAAAGGTACACCTAGTCATACAGCACGTTTATAGTTATAGAATAGCAATTATACACAAATTTAATTGTTAAAATTAAATTTGAATTTAAGTTCGTTACTTCTTTCGTGTTGTGGATGTAAACCTAAATAAATAAAATAAGAAATTGATTGATCGATTGACTGATCAATGCAAAGGCGAAATGGCCTAGTTCCCTTTTTGGTGCAGGCAAATATTTAATAGGATTTTTTGGAAATTGAGCCCTTAGAAACATGAACGAGATAAATTATAATGTTTTGTGGAAAATTGAAACTGTAATCATTGCAAAAACTAAAATTGATTTAAGTCATTCGTCACAAATAAAAAGGAATATGTTTTATAATTTTCTGATAATCTATCCATAAAAGGTGAATTAAAAATAATATATACATAAGTAAAATACCACTCAATCACTCATCACGATCTCTGTAACTCCGATTCGGTTCGATCGAAACAAAAATTGGTCTGATAATATTTTATATAAGGTAGGGACCTATTAAGAGAGGATTTGTTAAATTCACTTTTTAAGAGGGACTAAAAGGGGTTTAAATGTTCTATGAATTTCATTTATGGAGTTAAGTATGACTGTGAAACTTGGAATCATTATAGTGCGTATAAT
The DNA here is from genome assembly GCA_005406025.1 of Eumeta japonica. NCBI lineage: Eukaryota > Metazoa > Arthropoda > Insecta > Lepidoptera > Psychidae > Eumeta > Eumeta japonica. The sequence goes on from BGZK01000210.1 coordinate 437,791, forward strand.
TAAAAGCTAGGTTGGGAGCGAAATCTAGACCCAGGACCTGGGTTGAAACCGAGTGTAGCATCGGAATTAGGCTTGAAGAGCGTATCCTGGATTAAACCAAGAACTGTACCGGTACCAGAATTGTAAATGGGAATTTTCACAAAACTTTCTGGTAATTCACCACCAGAAAGTAGGAACGGGACTGGGAGTGACAGCAAGATCTTTCCGTATAAGAGATGAGGGAGCACATTTTATGTTTGCTATGTATGCGGACGAAGCTGGGGCGGAATACTAACTAGTATTACATATAAATCAGCTAAAACTGGATCTACAAATTTGAAATTTCGCATTAGATATTTTTGTACGATGTTGGCAAGCCCTACGAAAGTGTTATCAAATAGGTAAAATAAGAGGAAAGTGCATCAATTTGTTCATGTTCCAGTTTTGAGCACTCGATTCGCTTATATAAAGATGTGTCACACTCACGACGCGCACGCAGTGCGGATCGGTTAAGGATTGTGTATGAGACAAATGAACAAGATACCGTGAGATGTTATCAAGCCAACTTTAAGCTTATTATACAGTTATTACAGTTAGATTTTATCATCCCACTACACACGCCATATTTTTTTTACTTCAGACTTAGAGGCACTCAGGGAGATAGACGAATACTTACGACCGTTTGTGACCGTCAGTTTGATATGCTGTCTGTGGCAGAGAGCGAGCGATTTAACTTGACTTAAGTTAAAAACTTATCGGTCATTTCGCCTGTGCTCAGAATCAAATTCGGTACCTCTTGGCTCTGAAGCAAAGCTCGTCGCCATTGGATTGCGCTGTTCATTGATATCGTGACTGCACTTAAAGAAAAAACGTACTGAAGAAATAATTGATGCTTCGGCTTACTGACTCACAGTGGTTTTGGTCCATTGTTTTTAAATTTACAAGATATTAATCAAAAATAAATATATGCAATTCCATCGACTTTTAAAAGTAAATGGGATATATTTATATTTATTTACAATACGTACATTTTCAAATTTCAAAATAGAGTGACAAAACAATATCAAATCATACTCTTTATATCACCGATCGTCATCACCTAAAACAGTGAAAATTTAGAGCTGAGTTTTCCTTACGAAGCAAACCCATTCAGTTCAAATTATTTTTGAATAGGAAATCACTATACTTGTATATTTCGGTGCCCACGCTCCAAAATAGATACTTTGTTGGTAAGTCAACCCCTTAACAGCAGCTGACGTCAAATTCACATTCGATTTTCCGATACACGATGGCTTTTAATGTATCCGATATTCAGCTAGTTAATCTAGGTGTATAGAGAAATATCTAACAAAATATTATCGTAGACGCGGTCATGTGACTCTATACCTTATATACGACAAAAGAAAATCTGAAAACGGATACCTTCCGAAAACTACAATACTTCGTACAATGAATTCCACGTACACAACTTCGTCCGTTAGACATATCTGAGAATGCACTACTGCATTTTCATTAGATATCATTCGCAATGTCGCGTTAGATATTGAATCGCACGAGTGGAGAATCACCCCCTACAGAGACACCGAAATTAACAGCCGCCCTTCCACAATCTCAGACGGCAGAGGCTTGATCAAGGAAAGGACAAGCGTGTACGTAACGGGCGACGCGGCTAGTCGCCATGAGCTATCGGCCTCTCTGGGCCGAAAGCCGAATGACATTCATTATTTTTTAAGAACCTCATAAAACAATATTACGAGCCCAAACCGATACTTACACTCTGTTTATTCCCAATTACCGGCTGTAACCGGGCGTTGGAATTGTGCCGATAATTATAGGCTGTGCGCAAGGAGTTCAAATACGACATAAATTATATCGGTGCTTGTGTCGTCTGCGGCTGGGGGAATGTTGACGCACGAAAAAAAAGAACGGGTCAAGCGCGCACTAGGCTCGTACAACCAGAGTTCTGCTCTTATGGATGTACAAACTATATGATATGTATGACATCAAGTGAAAAAGGTTGAAAAATACGAGAGCGCCATAAAGATATATATTAACATCACTTGTATAACATCATGTATTTATAATTTATTTATTAAACGATATTTCATAAAATTATATTTTATTTTACTATACCAATTTCATATTTAGTATTCCCTTCATCAATAAATTTTGTGCGATATACTTCTTACATTAATTTCTTAAATTAAGTGGGATGCACAACAAACATATTTTGTTGCTTAAAAAAAGGATATTTTCAAAGTTAATCATTGCCTTTAGTTGGATATTTTTCTCGCCACATTGAAAAGCCGTTTTATAGTAAATAAAACAATGTTTTCTTTTTTATGACAAATAGTTATTCAAGTGATACATGTACACATAAACAATAAAACGTTAGCTGCTTTTAACTTTTTTTTCTGAAACACAAAAAATTAATTTATCCTAAAGCACGCATTTTATATTCAAAATTGAACTGTCGATTTTAGTATGTGCATCGTTTGGTATAAAAAAGTTGATGAACGTACTTTGACATTTAGACACACGTACAAAAAGATGAATATATTAAATTTTTAAGGATTCGTTACACTAATTTCCAAACTATACAATTACGGAGCTGTAAAATATTAGTGTTATTTCAAATAAATGTTATTATGACATAGAATTTTTATTTTTTCACTATGATTTACATCCTATTTTCTTTACAAAAGTACTATTGCTATTGTTGCTATGTGTGGTACACCCGGTTACATACTTAACTGACAAGTTACGTTGCAGTTTAATTGGCACAAAAACAGTAACGTTATAAACATAAAATTGCTGTAGAATGGTTTGACTGCTATGTCATTATATAATACAATATAATATAATCATATTAATCTTATATTCTATTTAAGGACGAAATCTACCTGTATTCTGAATTTCATTAATATCCGTCCAGCTATCAGCGAATAACAAACGTCCTCATAAACATGCTTTCACGTTTTTTGTATTATAAGTAGCCTACAAGCATCAACAGACGATTGTGTCGTTTGGTCATGGTTTCCTGCCGATACGTTCAATAGGTAGTTTCCGAGGTCTTAGAACTCAAAAAAAAACTATATATATAATTTTTAATATAGTTTTTAAATTAGAGTAATAAAGATGTTCAAAACAAGTCATTTATAATTTTCTAACATCTTGACATTAGAACATTATTTCCCTCTACTGACAGACCGACCGAGAAGAGACCGACCGCGTGACGGCATTAGACTGAGATCCCTGGGCGGGTACTCGATACTTCCTCGACGCTCGTAGGATATATACCGTCGACGTATCGAGTATAGAAATTGTTCCGCGTTCTAGATGATGGTGAGATATTCTGTTGGAAGAAAAGAATTCTTCCCTGGGCAATATTGGTGAACAGATGTGAAACTTACCCCAAATGACTTAAACGTTTTAAGCCCTTTGTGTGACACTCTGTAGATTTGATCTAATATGAATAGATTGCACTCCTAAAGGACTCACTGTAACGAAGAAATGAAACATTGTTGTGACCTGCAAGTCGGTGGAGACTTGCAGAATAGCCATTGACAATTTTATTAAAATTTCAGCATCTCATTCCGTTACCTTGAAAAGAATAATCAATACTCCTTCTTATGGAAAACCCGTAGCCGGTAGTCGGATAGTTTTAGATTTCTTTAGGATAGGGTGGAAGGGATGGATAGAATGAAAGGACAGGGTGGGATAGTTCAAGAATTTAGATACAAGTTATCATGAGTTCTATGATATCTAGCTTTTTCTATGGTTGTACCTACCTATACTAAAATGATCTCAAGCAAAACCCATAATATTGTTGTAAAATATATAAATAAACGTTTAGTAAACATCCACTAATATTTAATTTTCATAAATTTAATGAAACGTTTTGCTTATGTCAGTGAATAAAATGTAACTTATAAATAACTATTTCTAGTATATATAAGAATATGATCCCAACACTTATGTAAGGTTATATAAGTTGGTTTTGGCAGAAAAAATTAAAGAAGAATTAACGCGGCGGAGATTTGTGGAATGTGTTGTATTTGTGGAATGTTTTCAATAATAGATATAGGAACAGTCATGTCAGTGAGATGTGATACAAAAGATGTGGCTATAGTAGAAAAAGATATTTGCGGTGGTTTAGCTATCTCCAAAAAATGAATGAAAGTAGACGGACGAAAACAAATTTACGAATTACAATTAGAGTGAATGTGTGTGACGAAAGGGTTGTCTTAGTAAATATTATGCAGGCCGTCGTTAGTGCCGAATCAAAACAAAAGGGGTCTAATTTTAAGCACCTGAAACCGAAGAACTTGCAAGAAATGATTTATAAATGACAGTGAAGCCAGAAGAGATATGCAAAAATCGTATCATTTGAAAATCTATTGTCTCTGCTTACACCTCTGGGAAACAGGTGCGTTATAAAAAATTCGTCTACTAGAAATAGGTTTATACTTACGTACGTGTACTTACGCATGCGCCCAAAAGCGTCATTTAATGTTTCTTCTCGTATGCCATTCGCGCACAATTACCTTCAGATACGATCTACAAGCGCGTACACTTCCTAGTGTTTCCCGCGAATTATAGATGGAAATAACCATGAGACAGCCTAATCATTAATTCCGATGACATGGCGTTCAACGAAAAAAACTGACGACGTATTGCCTAATAGGCGCAGGGTCATCGGGCGTGACATTCAGAAGGTCACTTATTTCATACTGCTTGAAAGCTCGTAGTGAATAATTTTGTAGTTTTATCTAGGCGTTACTGATCAGTTTTCATTCGCGACTTTGTCCATATAAATGTTCACGTATAACGGAACCTGGATGTGCCACACCCAACGCCGGGAGTAAACTTTCCCACGATGTTGTCCAAGTTTGAAGGCCTTGAAAATTAAGTTATTTTATATTCCGATTCAGTTAAGGTTGATAGCTATTAACGACCGTTATCACTACTATAGTGACAATCTTCCGGACTCAACGTAATTATAAGAAGCAATCTGAATACTCTATCGTAGTCATAAGATCAATTTTACCAATTTCAATTGATTTACATTTACAAAACTTATTATTCAAGTCCTCTTTAGTATCCGTTACTTTCTGATGACAAAAACAATGCCGACTATTTTTCACCGCATTCTCTTTGACCAAACACTAAGCAGACAAGTAGACATTGAATATAATCAAAATACCTTTTCATTTGTAAATTACTAATTGTACCAAGGTTTACATATGTATTATCATACTTTAAATACGATGTAGGTAATATAAAGATAATTGATGGTTAATTATAATCATTTGTGTTCTAAATTCGATATGTATTATATCGAAATTAAAATATATATACATCATGACTTTAAGACACTTTCCTATAATTTTCTCCAAGTTTCTTTCACGTAGGATCGTATCAGTTTGAGAATACCTCAAAGACTTGTATTTTTTTTTATCTTATATAAAATTCGGACATTTTATATATCTCAATACTTGATTTTCATTTAATCTAGTATTTTTTTTTAATTACAAATAAAAAGACAAAACGAATAGTCGTTCCAATCATCGACATTGAAACTGCTAAACTAGTTTTTTTGGGTATTTCCACGACCTGCTGTCGCATTGAATTTTGCTCTAGGGGCATGCTGTGGATGTTCATAGAATTTTCGGGCTGCAGCAGCAGGCTGTTCACGCGATTTACACTCTCGGACTTCGTGCATCCCTTAAAAGTAGGTTTATTGAAATTGGAATCTGGACTCATAAATTTATTACGCTTAAAAAAAATTGAACTATTTAAAAGAAATAGTGATTAACATAAGCTCAGTGCGAAAAATAAAAATCAACTGTTTTTACATTTCAGTCGATTATGAAAGTCACAAATTCATTTAGATGGCTCACATATTCACTTGGGTCCCTTTGGATATACAAGATTTACTTTTATATAAATTTAAGAGTATCATTAAGCAATCACTCAGTAAAAAAGTGTATTAATCAATTTCCTAATATTTATAAGACAAAGAACAAAAACGAATGAACATAAGCGGCTCGACGTCTTACCGGGCTCTTTCGTTCATCAATGGTTTTGTATTTGTTTTGTCTGAGCATGATGAAATTAGAAAAGACCTATACATGTTTCCTGCTCATTCTTCTTGAGGGAAAACTGCCTTCCAACTAGTGGTAAAGTGTAAGTTTGCAAAAAATACCCAGTTTAAGTGTTATTTCATAAATATAAGCATATAAATATCTTAGCTTTAGCCCGTGGCTCCGTTCACATAAACATATAAAATTTATGGGTGGCCACCGTTCTACGTCTCGACAAGAATAACTATCAAATCGTTTGTATATTTCAGAGATTCCGTGAGAATCGGTGGTATTTCGCTTATAACGTATCACAATCACTGCATAGTCACTCGGTCGCGGGTCGTTCGATGGAATCAAGTTTCGCAGCCGGGGAGCCGTTACCCAGCTCGTCCAACTTGTAATAGAGCGGCGCCTCGCCCGCCGACGAGCCGCCTTCTAATTATGCCATTGGGGCGCTGTTAATTTCACTTAAGTTCGTGTCACGCGGCGTCTGGCACCGGCCCGTTGTTTCGTTCGCCTGAAACTGCATCGAAGTTGCGGCAGACACTTAACTTGATAGGTTTCGGTACAAAGAGAAAAATAAATGAAAACAAGAAATATTTCGATTATACAGACATGTATTGAAAGTTAAAACTGATTCGCTACCGGTTCGATTATGATTGTACAAAGGGCAGTAGAAATGCTGAGAAATTTTATTTTGGTATACTTTTTTTCGAAGTCTGAAAAAATTTGCTCGATAATTTTATTCTCACATAAGAACCTTTAAACACAATATTAAACTTTTCAAATCAATTAAAAAAACCCTAGAGAGCATAAAATTTATTTTAGTTAATTCATCTTTATAATTATCGATATAAGTGCTGTAAGAAAGAAATACTATCACAATACTATCTCAACTATCTCATACTCTCTCTATCTCAAATACATAAAATAGTAAGTACCTCAATATTGATCCTTGAGAATCTATATCTTCACAATAAATCCTGCTTATTTAGCTATATTAATATCGACTTTTTTATTGTGTTACATATATATAATTCTATTAATTAAATTGTACTAGCGCTTATCTCATAATGTATAGATAATAACGTGTTGTGATCAGCCCATCAAATGCCTTCGATGAATTGCAAAAAAAACACCATAGTATTCGTAGAGATTTCCAATGCGTTAAAAATGTATTCAGAAGACAGACAAGACCAGCTTTCACTGCATTTCATGAAAGTTAATTATTTTACATTTAAAACATTGTGGAATATGAAAGAATTTGATCAAGCGTATAATTTTCAAAAATTTCTCTCCACGCGTGTTAGTAAAATACGCAATCTATGGCTAGTGATCTAAACTGTCACACGATTCAAAGAGAAGAATTAATTTACAGGAATTTTTATGTTATCATTATTATTGTTACATTTACTATGCAAACTACAGCGATTGGGCATTTCATTGTTGACTATGGAGTCACTTGAAATGGTATTTCAAACTAAATAAAAATTTTCGTAGCTTGTGATTACAGACACCTGTTTATTGCTCTAGTGCTACAGTATCAATTTTACTGATGATAGTTATCCGATTTAGTGTACGGTGACGTAGTGATAAATTATTAATGTGACGTAGCGTAGCGCCTCGTAACTCTTTATTTTTTTTTGTTTAAACTATAGACTAGTGCTTGTATGGATTATTCTAGGTATAAAATTTGGAGGCTTAAATCAGTATTGTTTACGCGTAAAATGTAAAGCTCTGTTTGGAGGATGTATCTTTGATATAAAAGTTGATAAATCACATAACAGAAAGTGACAAATTAACGTCAATAACATAAAGAATCAGAGTAACAAATATCACTTTCGCATTTTTTGTATTTACTGCGTAAAGTTAATATTATTACCACCAAAATTTTCAATTCTTCACCTTGATTAGATCTTAATTTAATTAAATTGCAAAGACGACTTAGAAGCAAAACTATAAAATTAGTATCCTAAAACATTGTGAAATTAAGCAAAACATGATATATGTTCAGATTTGAAGATAAAAACAGACACAAGTATACTGCAGTATAATAATACCTAATCAGTTCCTTTATTTCTTTAAATAAAAAATTGAGTGAGAATTCCATTCAGCGGAAAAAAATTGTAGGAAATACGTTTCATTTGCATGAGTGCAGAAATTTCATAAAATGACATTTAATCTCATCAGATCAATTGCATAAACAATAAGATTTTTCCCAATAAGGATGTGGAGTATAGGCCCACTTCAAAATTATTAAGTGAACTGTCAAAATAACGCTGCTCCATTAAGCACCATCTACATATTCTGAATATTCCCATCATTGAAAACGAGATAATATAATGGGAGCAACGCAAGACAGATATTTATTCAAAATGCAGCATAGTATAATGTACGAGCGTGTTTATGCATTTTTATTGTCATTTTTAAACTAATTCTTCTCTTGTTTTCATACTGTACAACATAAAATTTACTAGCACGTGGTATGTATGTACCATTGCGGCTCACACTACTCCCGTAATGATATTCACACGTCTACACAGTATAAACATACCGATCCCGTGGATTGCCAAACACAAAACTAACATATACGAAGCCCTATCACGCCTTGGTAGCTTCTCATTGAAGACTGGACAGCATTCGGTTTTTTTTTCCTTTAGATTTAGTCATAAGCGGATGCATTGTCTCAATGAGTTGCATGTCAAAGAGCATAAGGAAGTACGATTTGAACATCTGATCGGAGACAAAAATACACACTAAGCGCGGCGTGGCAGTTTGTATGGTTACAAAGCAGACCCGTGCAGACTTGTTCAATCAAATAGTCATTGATTCATTATTTCTCAATTCTTGTAAAGACTTGCATGTTATACAACTAAAAAATAATTTATTTCTATTTTTAGTTTTTATTTATGTTTGCACGCGGCTTGTCGTTCGTATTTTTTTTCCGGTATTCATGAAAATATTGTAAAACACTTAATATATATGTGATTCTGAAAAATTAGTTCAATATTCATCTAAATATCTAAATTGAACTGGGTATTCCATCACTTTGTAAAATTGGAATATTTTATATGGGTAATAATCAATTTATAAAATTTTTGCTCTAATACGTGATTTCCGGGACATACAATAATCGTTATAAATTACCTTCGGAAAGTAATGCTTGTAGCGTGTACGCCCCTCTGTCTCAGCTAAATTGCGTAACGTCTGTACGGAGTTATGTATGTCATAGATTGTTTGTCATGTCCCGGTATCGAACCCGCGCTCGCTCCCAACGACACCCGCATTTGTCTTCATTTTATGGGCGTTAGGGCTGTCAGTAAACATCGACACGCGTGTCGACGTCCTTTAAAAAATACTATATTTACTACTATTGTGACAATGACATTAATCTAACTAAAATAACTTTCCGGCAATCACATTTATAAGCATTGTTTATGTGTTATGAGGTTCCGATTTAAATAATCGTAAGTAGGTACACTGATAGTTATATAACGTATTTAAAAAGTATAATTGAATTAGTTACTAATCAAATAATAAAGTCTTCAGTAGTGATTAAATGTGGAATTTGAAAATTGTGAAAATTTGACATTATACAATATAACTATAATTTTAATTTTGATATTCACATACATTTTGTTTATCTATAATATCAAGCGTTTATTACTTATATGTATATTATAATTATTTCTATATAGTTATTGATGCATTATAGTATCTATGACCTATCCTGAATCCAATTTCTAAAAGTTGCGCAAATACCGGCTGGCTCTACACTCTGTTGCCTAATCCAAACTATGACCCGCACTCCCCTATAATTATGCTTTCTTCGGTCTATCGGGACTTGTTCTTTCAGTCATTGCGACTGGCTGAAGGTCGAGCGACAATGATGATGATGATGATGATGATGATATTAAATCTTCTCGTTGCAGACGTTCAATATCAAGTTTATGAGAACCTTTTTTCTTGGAGTTTTAATTTACTTCTCAGATTATTCATCAATTATTGTATTAAAGTTTTCTTATAAGTTTTACCGTATCTGTAGTACCCTGGATAAAATCTGATGGATAAATTTTTAATTGCTCTAAATGGACAGAATAGACCCAATCGATTTTATCAGTGACAGACTGTTTAGTTTAAATAAGAACCATCTTGTTTTGACAACTTTCGTAACCATAGTCAAATTGTATTTTTTTTAACATTGATGTAATGATAAATGAGATGATGAACATTTTTACATTCTAAAATTATTTTTTGATATAATAATATTGTTTATGAAATTAACATTTTGAAGTAAACTTCTTTAAACTCAATTTGAGAGTAACTAATAATTTTTTTTTTTGATGAAAGTAACATTCAACAATGTATATTTTAATGACTCAGTTTCCGAATTTATAATTTGAATTTCGAATTTTTCGATGATTCAAATTCCAAAACAGCTACAATAATTTGATACTGAACATATTAATATATACTATGTAATTAATAGTTAGCTTTGCCCGCAGCTCCACCCGGATGTACAAAGAAAAAGAATTTCTTTGTTTTTACATCGATCGATCTTTCTTTCAATCAGGTCTGAATTATTAAAGTCTAAAATGCTTATTATTCTTTTGTTTAGTTGTAACATCTACCACAACACCAAATAAAAATGTTTTACGTCAATCATATTTGAAGTTTACACACTCTCATATATATATTTAACAATCATACTAAATAGTTAAATTTCCTTGAAGCACTAGATTTATTTTTTGACGTGAGTGTAATCGAAATGCAAAATTAAACATAAACGCACGGATCTGCATCCGGTCTGTAGACAAGAAAACGTAATTAAAAAAAAAAACACATCACCCGACCGGGAACGTAACGCTTCACGCAAAAAACTAAGTGCCTTATCCAATTACACCAATAGGTAGCAATTTTATTTCGATACGTTCCATCGACAACCACTGCCGCGCATCACTATGCGCTTGCTTATCGAAACGAAGAACATTGATATTAATTTGGGACGCCTTCCGACGCGAAATCAGGTCCTCTTTATCTAATTATCTAATATTCGGCGACCGGTAAATATTAAATTTCGCGACGGTGTTTCTCTCGAGGGAAATAAATGCTTTCGCGCAGAACGAGGGTATATCGGCCGCCAAACAATCCCCCGCGTTTTATGAGCGGACGCCTGATTAGTAGGTACTGTATTCACGGAAACTTTTGTCCGCAAAATAATTTCCGGTTAATGAATGAACATTTCTTTGTGTTTGATTGTACCTCATTCGTATTTAGTATGTCGACTATGGTATTCCCTTGCCTTTGTAAAATGTATTACTTTGAATACACTAAAATTTTGTATGTATATAACACACTATTATTGTATGACTCTAACTGTGGCAAAGATGAAAAATATTAAAATCAGTCAAAGGCAGACACGAACTTATCATATATCAAAATGTTTTATTTTCTTTTTTTAGTCATTAAAATAAAATTAAAACTCGTCCGCAATACGATGCATCCTATAAAATATATTTCACAGTTGTGGCAAACAGCGAAGTCGCTAACGAAGTATTAAAAAAAACTGTGGTGGCATTCAAAAATACAAAGTGGCACCAATTTTATACTATAAAGTTTACTGTTTTGATTTTTTTGTATATAGATTCTCAATAACAACTTGTAACCAATTTATCGTAAAGAATCCAGGATCCATTTTTGAGCTTCGTAATTTTTTTAATTCCTCCAATTTTTAATGATATATCGCAATAAATTTTTAAAATAGTCAAACTTTTCTGTTTATTACCATTTTACTATACATCGCCAGAGATAAATGTAACCTCCCGTATGGGTCTACTAAAAAAAATTATCAGTCGATAGATCGATGTACTTTTGAAAATCGTTACGGAGATACGGCTACTATTATTATCATTATTTTATTTTTCTAAAAGGAAATCATGCTCACAAAACATCTTACTCTTATTAACTAAACCCAAATAGTATCGTACTGCAAACGAAAAATCATGAATTGCTTATTATGACTTCATATGAAAGTTAAATTAATTTACGCATATAAGTCGCTGCCGTTTAATGTCACAAATTCTTTGAAATAATGAAAGATTGTACAGGTGAACAATTTTATACTAACATTAACGAGAAATGTATTTATAGAAGTTCGGTAAAAATATATCCTATATCATTCCCCATAAACAATCTGAACACTTATAAATAATAGATGTAATCAAATGATTTACCAAAGTTGACCGAAATCCGTTGATTACACATAATAACACAATACGGTAGCAATTACCATACTGTATGAGTCGAGAAAAATGTCATAGCCGCGGGAGAGCCGTGTCTAATATGAATCTATAATGCATGTTAAAAACTATTGATCAGTTTAAATTACGGGAGACCGGCTTTTAGAATCCGATGGTGATTGAGAAATAAAATTGATGCGATACTAGAATTTTATGTGATGCTTGTACACTTTGAACGTGTTCAACATAATGAGTATTTTTTTTAATATTATAGCTTGATGAGCGCTTTAAAGGTGATAAGAGTGACGGTGATCGAGCTGGTTCGTTCATTAGAAAGTTCGTTGTTTTCTAAGGGAATGGACCAATAAGTAATTAACTTAAATTAAATTTAAAGTACTCGCTTCGTGTATCAGACAATACGTTGAGCCGACAGTCCCACGTCGTCAACAGCTTCCAAACACACTACAGTTGTATTTCATCCAAGTTCCTGGATTTGAAGCAAGATTGTGAAAGTGTGTTCCTTTGCGGTGGGATGACACATGACTCCAGACTTGCTAAGCTGTATGCTCTAATTTATAACATTGTTAGGTTTTTGCATGTATATAAGAAAATGTCGAAAATTTCGAAATTAACTTTGATAAAATTTTGTGATGCTTTGCTTTTGGGGACCGAGTCTGTAACGTTCTAATAGTCACTATGGTAGCAAGGTATTAATCAATATTTCGTATTAATATTACAAATGTAACTCTTTTATGTTTTGACAGCTAAACTGTTTTATCACGGCTTTTTAAGCGGTTATAATACACCGGTATGTTTGTTAGCAGTATGCTAGAAAAATAACCTGAAACACTCGAAAGGACAAAAGTTGCTTCTTCTGTGTTTGTTCACTCGTGTATTTGTCTGGCTTCTTATTACCAAATAACACTTAAACTAATTACACTAATATTTCTTACTTTAATACAATATACCGACACGTAAAACATATGCTAGTGTATGTATATACCTGTCTGTTCGTCTGTATGTCTACTTTTACTCTACAAATAGCCAATTTTGATGTCTTATGCCGATAGAATTCGTTATTGCATAAAATATACATTAAAATTTATTTGTCGGTTTGTATATTCGTATATTTCTTTTACACTCTAAAAAAAGGATTGACTGATTATAGAAAAAATTGTATACTGATAGAACACACTGCCCCATAAAATTTACTACAAAGTTGCCAGGTCAAATTCTATTTTCTATCATAGTTGTGCACTTATTTCTTAAAATATGGATTAAGTATATAAATAATAAGCGTAAGAATAATAAAAAAGGAGTAATTTACATTTATTATTCTTATTGAGAAAGGGAGAAATGGAAGTGTAGAATGAAAGGGATAACAAGAGTTAAAAGTTAGTTAGAATATGTTAAAAAGTCAGGAAAAGAGGGAAACGAAAAGAGATTAAAATCAATCAGGACCAACTTTGGTATTGAGATTTTAATAGTCGATCAAGATTATATGAATATTCACGCATGCGTGCGGTCCTGCGGTCGGAAGTTAAGTGAAATAAATACGAACAAAGAAAAATTTTATTCAAATACTTTTGTTCTAATGATTAAGTATATACTTTCGACCTCCAAACGGATTAGAAATATTTACAAAAACATACGGCGGCGTTCTGTGACACCTGTCAATCGAAATGAATTTAATTTATCTCCCAACGGGAGTTGGGACTTAGCAGTGACCAAAGTCAACATTTTGCATGTGACAAAACAAGAAATCTCTATTAATAAATGCATATTTCAAATATTTTTCAAAAATTATTGTAACCATAAGCGTGGATTAGTTTTTCTGATTACGCTCCTTTTTGTTTCTGTACTTTGTCGAATATTTTCAAGTTTTTTTTTTATGTTTTTAAAAAAAATTACGCTCTGTTCTTCAACATTAACGTTTCCTCATAATCGATATTGTAGTTTGAAATTTAATTCCTATTATTGTATTATTCTTATCGTCTGTAGTAAATTTGAATGTATCTCACAATCCTATTTCATTTCACAAGAAATTCACAATCAATTATTTGATCAGCCGTATCGCATACCACAAACCGACCCTAAGTTCGTCAATAAACGCTATGGGCTAGCCAATCAAGGACATCAAAGCCGGGTAAAGGACCAATTATTAGGACGGTCCCGGCGCTCCGGGGCCCGTGTGGGATCACAATTTGAATTTGAAATTTGTGAAGCAATTTAGTGAGACGATCCGAAGCGACAGTGCGCCCGACACTACCGCGCCGCCGCACCGTGTCTGAATGATCTAAATTGCAGTATATGCAAAATTTGTGCATACAGCATAGCTTTTTTTGTACCAATAATATATAAATATCCCGATCATTAGAGTATGGCATACATCTAGCGTGTGTGTGTATACGTTTTGTTATCTCAGTTGTCCATAACGATTATTGGGAACCTTTATTAATAACGCAATAAGAAATGTTTCTGTATTTTCACGTTATATTCCAAAATATAGGTATTAGAACTAAAACTAAGATCAATGGTGCGTTCGTGATTGGTACAGTTCAAAATTAATTTCAAAACTAAGTGATAAATTTCCACGCAGACGAAGCCGCAAGCAAAAGGCACATAACACATAAACCTCAACTCTTCTAAAATCTACAAGCATGTCAAGTTCCAAACACGCATTCTGTTAATGATGAATAAGCACGATGACCTCTGTTTAAATACCAGCCCCGCCAGCAGTATTGCGCCAAATGAATTAGACAAGCTTATAGAATTATGAACTTAGAATCAATTCTTTTATTTTTTATATCCGCTGATCGTGGTTTTAACTACAATCTTGACACATTTTCAACAACACTCAATCCCAGTTCCGTCCTCAATTTCAATTTTTATCCCGTTTTTGATTTCGAACCCAGTTCTGATTCAGATCTTGATTCCGATCGAATAATCGAAGACGAGCGTATATTCTTAGATCGAAAATATTACGTTCTTTTACTAAATTATTTGAATATTCGTGCTGCCGCTATTGTTCCCGATCCCGGTGAATCGGTGTTGATCGTAATATTCTCTTGGATATTGCTAGTTACCGATTACTAGGGGGTAGAATAAACTAAAAAAACCTTTCTATGTTCACTTGTGCAGAAATATTTCAAAGAAATTAAACAACTCAATTAATAACATATAAGAAATATACATAGTGACATAAAATTACGCGCTGCAAATGTACTTGTTTTAATCTTACCTTAGTTTCTAATGCTTAACAATAGTGCTATATATCATTTTAATTACAGCTATCTGTAGTTCAAACACTAATTAAACTAAATCGTCTAATATATGTCCAAAATTGTCTAGTAAAGCCGCTTTTGTATGCTTTATGCTCTATATTGTTAGTAAATAAGGTACAAGTAATGAACATTGTGGTCAGATATGACCAAAACTTGTAAAGTTATATAATTGTAAAAACGATCTTTCCTCGACTAAAGTCGAAAATGCCTGTTTTTACTTTTACGAATATTAAAAATACCTTTGAATACGTACAAGTGATTATGCGCAAGTTTAAGGTGGTCTTTATTCTCAGTCACAATATTAATATCGGGTCGCGTCGCGTTCGTCCCGCGGGGTTTCTAAATCATCCGTCCCTGTCGCTCCCTCCGCGGCGGGCGCCCGCTCACTGACGTGGAAAAAGCTTTTCACTTAATTCGGTGACTGCAAAAACATACTTATTTACTTCCTGTGGTTTCGTTCGTAAATATTAAATAAAAATGTTTTTTTTATGCATTTTTAGAAAAAGCTATCCTAAAATTATGAATCGAATACAGAGTTCCGGGACAAAAGAACAAAAAAAAAGGGTAATGTGATTCAAAAGCATAATAATATATTTATATTGAAATCGATTTAATAAGAAACATGAGCTTTTTAATTTCAAAACTTTCGGTAAAAGCGTTCTTAACTTATTTACTACAAATATATATACTTAATATACAATTATACTAAATTTCATGATTTCATTATTATTAAAATATTATGCATCTCCTTTTTTATAAAATGTGTAATTTTGGTATGACTTGTTTGTTGTCTTTATAAAAATTTATACGCAGTACTTTTTTTTTATTAAATCTTAAAATTTTAGCGATTTAATTTAAAGAAGAGCATAAAAAATTTGGGACTTTTATAATTTTATAAGTTATTTAGAAATGTTTAAAAACTGTTACTAACACTAACGTGTTTTCTACATTTTATTCTATAATACTAATGAAATAACTGCAATTATCACTTATTGTGAGGACGACAAAGCAAAACGTTGATATGTGATTTTAAATAAGTTGCAAATCACATTATTATAGAACCGTGTCAGTTTAACAAAAAATGTGAGTGTAACACAATTTACGTAACAATAACTTCTAAGAACATGTTTACGCTTAGCAAAATAATATTCAATTTTATAAGTTATAAAGTAAATATAATATCATATAATTCAAAAAATGATAATGTTAAATAACACTTCGGTACTCCGAAACTGAAAAATTCTTTTCAGTTAACGTATGATTAAAAGTTTTAAAGTTCCTTTGTTTTCGGTCCATTTTTCGTTTGAATACTTATCAACATGACCTATAATTTTACATATGCAGATATTTAACATTTCATGACACATTATAGCATAGTTTTATCACATGAAAAAACTTAACTAACTAAATTAATAATAAAATTCGGCCATACTAACGGTAGTTAAGTAACGATAATAGGTATTTTGTTCAGACTTGCAACGCCACTCTCATTTTATACTAATCAAATTCTGTTCTAATGTGATTTCTGTATAGATGTTTTCTCAAATGACAAAACTTACTAAGATATATAAACATTTTAGTAATCATAGTAATATCGTTATGGCAGTCCTTTTCCATACTAAGGGAGCTCGTTTACGCCGCCTCCGGTTACATTCGCTTTACGGTGTAATTTTTCTTTGGTTATTTATTTATTTATTACGAGGTGAGTGATCTATTCCACGTCATATCTTACACCTGTAAATGGGTCGGCATTTATCCGGGCATGTCTCGGCTGAAGAAACCCGCGACTTATCGTGCACTGGGAAAATACTACTTGTTTTCATGCCGACTTATACAAGTAATATCAAATGAAAAAAATAACAATTTTAATTCTTTATAAATATAAGTAATTAAACAGCTTTGATTTGTATATTATCAAGATGATTCTTTGCTGTATATTCGCTTTGTTATATTTATTTTGATTATGAAATATGTATGAGCGGTGATGGCCCAGTGGTGAAAAGCGTTGGTTTCAAAGCAAAAGTACCAGGTTCAATTTCTGATAACGAATTGACCAGTTGGCTGTAAGATAAGTCCAGTCAATCGCTCCGTGCAACGATTGACTGGACTTATCTTTAACTTCTTTAACTTAACGACGGTCGTCAGCAGCTTTTATTCTGCGCTGATCCAACGCGTAGTACTTGAGATACAAACTTCTGAACCTGAAAAAATAGGTGAAATAAAAATATTGTGAAATGTTATGGTTTAGTAAAGGGAGGGGATTAAAACTTGACACAACAATAACTATAACGGATCATTTTCTTTACACCAATATATCTGAGGATGTGGGACAGGAATAACAAAATTATTTATTTTTGTCATTTATTATAAGATAGATGTTTGTATGAAACATTAAAATTAATTTTTTAATTATAAAGACTTTCGATACTAGAAACTGTGAACCAACTGATTATATTGTTTCATGAGCCAAAATCGATTTTGGACTGAAGAAATTACCAAAAGTAAGATGCTGAATATGATTGGATTCGCCAAGAGACTAAATATTTGTAATAAGTGTTCACTTTAGCCACTATGAGGCTGTACGCGGTCGTGTGATGCGATTTTGACATTGTGCCCGTGAAAATGAGTTATACGATAATGGATGGCATACGCGGCTGCGAGCGTCTGTGAGCGCATCTGCTTGATTTAGTGATGTTCTGAACTGACATCGATAAATGAAAGGAACTCTATTACAAGTAAGGGAATATAGGTCGAGGATAATTTTTCATAAGCATTTTGATGTGGAATGATGTCCTACGCGGTATAAGATACGTGTGTGTTCCGAAAAAATGATTACTTCTCAGCCATTAAGCAACACTTGTAGTAAATACATATTTACCTAAGCTTGAAAGGAATTCAAATACAGTACTAATAAAAAAATTATTAGGGCAATTATTTTCAGAAAGAGTGAGTTATCAAATTTGGCCTCTTTTGCATTTCTACTACAAATTGTTAGAGGCTATTCAATAAGAGAATATTAAATTTGAAACTGAATATTTAATAACGAGCTTCGCATTTAAACCAGTGGTTATAACAAAATTCCGTGACGAAGTTATGGGATTCAAAAGAATGAATAATGTTAGAAAATAAAATAGATTTTACATACAACAAGGTCAAAAGTTACATTTAAATGAAATAATATTTACCATGAACTATCGATGCTTAAGCCCACACTATTTATTAGCCGCCACAGTGGTCGCGGTGTTTTATATGTATCATCGAGGCACTCTTCTTATTGTACATATTTTTGTTACGTTTTTCCCTTTCGAGGATTCAATTTAGGGCACTAAAATGGCAGAGTTATTAAGAGCAGGTGTCTCTTGTCCGTGACCGCCGGCCGCGTAATGGCTGTGACACGCCAATTTGCTTATCGTCTCATTAAATTATTTGAGACTGAAGCTATTTCACTTTTAGACAAATTGAATATCATTTTGCTTTATTTCTGAATTACCTAATTTGTTAAATCGGATGTGCATCGATTTCTAAGAATTTTGTATGTAAAATATCTACGAGTAATACTTGAAAAGACAATGTTTTAAATGTGAACTATTTATATTGAAAATAAATTTATGTCAAATACATATTAACAAGGAAGCTAATGAAATATTAATATTGGGAACTGGTCAAAACACTTCTAGATTATTCTAATGCCATTTAGAGACTATAATTATTAAATATACTTGCGAACGAACGCTAAAAACAATAAGTTTATTACATATTATATTACACCGTACATTACACTCCGACTACACATATTTCTTTGTTAAGCTTGGCGCTAGCTAGCGAGTTACCTAGTCATGTATTGCTACATTCAAACTGATATAAATAGAACTATATTATAAGTTCCAACAAACTGACTCCCTGAAATTTCCAATTTCACGTTCCCAGTTTATTGGAAGCGAGATAAAGGAAATTTTATTGTTCGTAAATTTATTAAATTAAGCTCCATTTCATCCTATTAAAAATGTGAAAACAGAAATATATAAAATTTCACCAATTAGTAAACAGTTAAGTAAACGCGTAATTTAAACTGTATCAGCAATGGACTGTTCACGTCAGGGTTTGCGTGTTGCGCAGGATTCGTTCTTATCAAATTTATAGCTGTAAGGTTGCATCTTGGTCACTTATCGATGGTTTCAGTTCAATGTCGATGAAGTTCCTGTTAAATCCTCTTGCGTAAATTATTATAACACATAAATCATTTCCAATGCATTATTTTCATCTCAAATTTTTGCATGACTTAAAACCATGCATATAGTAGACAAATTGTGACAAAATAGTGTGCAATATCTAAATACATATTATAAATTATAAAAATTTCTGAATTAAAAAAAATCGCATTGTGTTTATATAGTATTTATGTTTATAAAAAACCATGTACGTACGCTAAAAGTTATACTTATTTAACGTGATTAAAAATGATAATAACATTTAGATGCTTATGTTCAACACAAAAACATGTGTTTGGTAGATTAAAACCATTTATGAAAAATCAATAACTTTATAATGTATATATTATTTTCTGTATTTTAAAAATATATAATAACAATATAATGTAGTATACACTCACGTCTGTTTGGCAGAAGGATAGAGAGATTATAGATTTCGAGATGGTACGATACGACCACCGCAACATAGCTTTTTCTACTCTAGCCGGTACATCTTCCTTCATGCGACACCGCTCTCTGATATCACTGTTCCTACATCCACCTTTCAAACACTCCACACATAGTATGCATAGATCGTATGTCCTCGGTATTGTCCCTACTTTAATTTTTTTCTGGCTTACCCAACTTTCACTACTATACATTATAGTAAGGATCAGGACCCCATTATGGATAGCCCAACGCGCTTGTCGCGAGACGCTTTTAATTTTCATAAAAATAATAGTAAGCAAAACCCCATTCTATTTATTTCCTTCATTCATTCTTTATTCTATATATCTATCATGTTTACCATCATTAGTAAACAGGTTATTCTACACTCTAACTTTCTACATACGTATGTAACGTACATCACATTCAGTAGTGCTTTTGCCTCTTTCAAACATTATCATTTTAGTATTGCTGACATTTGTTTTCATAGAATATGTCAATAAATATATGGTAAAATGTAACTCAGGTATTTGTGCCTATTTTTCAGGCATCAGTCGCCAGACTCCACAGTGATGTAATTTTGGTGGAATATATAGTTTATTATTGCTACTATATTATATTTTACTCATACAAATTACATTTACATGAAAATGACTCAAATCTTTATAGAAAATTTTCTAAATACAAAATTAAATATAATGAACAGGTGCAATAGAAAATTGAAAATAATGCAATGTCATTTATTTATCGATATCGATGCATCGCCCTTCTCACTGCATTCCTTCGCCTCCGTTCCATCGATAAAAATTGAGTTTGAAGTATGTCGCAGCCCATTTCCCTATCTCCGGTGTAAGTGGCAAGTGAGCTGATACCTGCGACACATGCAAATGTCCATTACACGCTGTTTAATGACTGTCGACTGCGCGAGCGTGGGATTTTATTCAGTATCCGTTGCTTCTACATCCATTATTTTCACATCTAAACCCGTTCACACAATAAGGCAATTACAAAATATTTGAATGATAGGGAGGCAAGTTCTTCCCAGACACCATCTCTGCTTTCGAACTCACATTAGTTATCATTTAGTTATCATCTGTTATCTTTATCGAAATTCAATATGTGACTAAAATCTCCACGTCGATACTCGGTGTTACAGTGTATGGAACTTGAGGTTACTGACTGGCGAACTCTAATATAAATCACAGAAATTATATGAAATTCATTATTGCGATATATATTTGTCGAAGGTTTGCTATTTATTTATTATTAAATTCATCATCAAATAAATCCCGTTAGGTATGTAATACCGTGTTCTTTGTACACAAATGTTTATGGAAAAACATTGTTATGTAATAAACTGTGTATTATTATAATAGAAAAACAAATAACAATAGAAATTAGCGTGTTGTGATTAATCTTTCCAAATAATGAATTAGCATTAAATCCAACGAAGTAAAGTAAATACTAGATGCAGTTTGTTTAAATCATTTGTCTATTCAAGAAACTAAGAATATATATTTTTGTTATAATATTTATTTCATCATTACTAATTTAAATATTACTAATCTACTACCATAATAATTGTAAATATAAAAGACACCGAATATATTATGCTATCGATTGAGGGACAATTGTACGAATAGAAAATAGAATTAAAAATAGAGTGCTGTGTATGGTATGTCTGTCAGTAACTCACCCTAACAATTCTGATTTTTATGCAATGTAAATGAGAGCGTACGACTGTTAAATGGTTGCGACTTTGCAATTGTTTTAATAAATATCAAACAATATTGTTCTTTATGAGAAAGCTACTAAAATTAGTTATTTTATAAAGAGAGTGATTTACGCTAACATCTGGAGGCAATGTAGCATCAACTGAATGTTTCAATATTATTCAAACGGGTAAAAAAAACCAACAAGTTTTATTACTTCATTTTTAAATAACCTGGGCAATCAAACCTGTAAAAATGAACAAAAGTATCCTGTTATTTTTGGCAAAAAAAAATAAAGAATTTCCTTTCGTTTATAATAAAAAAACTCAAATTTGATTCATTCTATTTTTCAAGCATCTATAAAATGAATTGCAATAGCTCGAAAAATCAAACATTTAAAAATTTATTTTGTCTTTTCTTGCTAACAAAAAGTTGAGTTACAAAGTTCGGAGACTGTGTTTCATATTTTATTATGTGTAAGTATACATTTACGATTTCTTTTAAAATAAATAAGTTTAAATACCTATTTTATTAACAGTTTTGTATTTCCCACCTAAGAAATCCGTTTCAGTCTACAATCTAAAACTTAATGATGGTTTTACGATTGAAGTGAGCAACTTGCGAACCGGAAAGAGACAAAATATGAATACCCACCTCTCTTTCCCTCTAATTAGATCTAAGGAATGCGTACGCGCAGAAGGGCATCGCAGAAGCCTATAATTATCCGAAGTGAGTCGGTTTTCGGTAAGAGAAATGATGATTTAGTTAAGCGCTTTTTAAGCTTTTGATTTGTTGTTTTTGCCTAAAGCTCGTGTTATTGCCCTTTGTCGTGCTACAATGGGACTAATCAAGTCCGAGACTTAATTAGTTTCGGAGTTTTTAATGGGTGGGATGTGTTCGTGCTTTTGTCTTTGAGTATTGCCATGATATTAATATACATTTATAAAAATAAGGAAGTTTGTGATAAGTGTTAAAATTTTCCAACGATGTAAATGACGCCTCACAAAGAAAACACATTTTCATAATTTACGTTTTATTCATTGGTAGCAGATTAAAAGTGGGCCAAATTGTAACCAGCCGATAACGACGAGCTCGCATGAAACGATTTACGAACGTCGGCAAAACGAGAGAGATACGCGTAGATCGTATATAACACGTGGAAATCCGTGGCATCTGCCCGCCCTTCTGGGAAATAGGCGTGAGCTTACAACAATAATAAAATAATATTCGTACCCAGCGTACGTCAATCGGCAGAGAGTTACGCGACCGAATCATGCACAGATCTCATTCTATTTTCTATAAGCGTGGTTAGCGAACGCGGCCGCGCTACAACAACACGCCGACGCCGTGGATGCGTTATTTATCG
Organism: Eumeta japonica; assembly: GCA_005406025.1. Taxonomy (NCBI): domain Eukaryota; kingdom Metazoa; phylum Arthropoda; class Insecta; order Lepidoptera; family Psychidae; genus Eumeta; species Eumeta japonica. The sequence goes on from BGZK01000210.1 coordinate 461,091, forward strand.
CGTGCCAAAACGAGAGCGTTAGTCAGCGGGTTGGCGCTGCGCGCACGTCGTCGCCTATCGCTCTTCGCGGCCGAGGGGCTCGCCTAAAACCCGGCGCGGGGCTTTCGTAAAGCACAGCGGCGTTGGCCCATTTTCCATTATAACTCGTGAAGATCCACGCGACTTCCTAGCGCGCCGCTGTTACAAGCGCGCCGGCGCACGGCGAGCAACGCCGGAGGGACGCCTGTGTGCATATGTGGAAATCTTCTCTGGGATTAATCGTTTCCAAATGTTTAAAGATGTTAATAATTAATATCTAGTAAGTCGTTATTAATGGATAAACAATTTTACTATTTTACAATTACAAAATAATAATTCGACTTCGTTTTCTATTTTTAATCTCAAATTGTTAGGATTTCAAAGTGGAACATCATAAAGCGAATTCGACAGTTTCTAGTAAAATAGGAATAAATGTCGACTCAGCCGTCAACTATATATTATATTTCTAGAATATGTTATATATATATAAAAATCTTCATTTGTTGATTGTCAACAATAAATAGTTATTTGATTGCCTTAAAATTTTTGCACAATGTTGTATTCGAATACGTCTGTGTCTTTAATATAATTACACTCGTATTTTCTCTTGAGTTCTTCCGCGTATTTCTTCTACTTCTTTGACTCATAGAAACTTACGTTGATCCCGATAACATAACATATATCTATTTTATTTTCATAGGTATATGTTCTGTTATATTTGTCCTAACTTCAAACAAACCGAAACCGTGATCTATTGCAGTATCTAAATTGAAAGCGGGACGGGATATAGAATCGAAAGCCGGATTGCGCCCGAACTGGAAAACGGACCGGTATGGGCAGTACCGGGACCATAATTGAGAACGAGAACGAGATAGGAATTAGTAGCAAGATCGATTAACATTAAAGACAAAGAAATGCATTCTATATACAAGCGGGCCAAGTCGCGAGCGGAAAGCTAGCGATAATATGAGAGTAATACCTCATTTTGCTTACAGAGAATGGGAAACTACCATTAATGTTTGCCAAATTTGCAATCATTAGTTCAAGGTCAGCTATAACTTGATTTTGTGACTGAAAATTATCCGTTTATTTTTTGACTTGTATAAATAAATTAATAAAATTTCACTCTTGAAATTGGCAAATTACTAATGAATTTCACTACCAACAAGACCCTTGATTTCCATAACACGATCTAGTCTATTTGGAATATTACTGTGAATAATATGATCCAACCTTTAAAAGAACTATGTTTTCGTAATAAGCTTCACGTACAATTTTAAAATGACAGCACCTTCTTTACATAAAATGTAGGTATTTACTAAGGCCATACCCACGGCTGACAATAGGTGTCGACATTCGCAGCGTTGCATTATGACACGACAATATGCAAATTATATGTGTCATTTCACGCTCATACAATTGTTCACCTGCGCATGCCGTGAAATGGATGTATCCCAGAATAAATAACCAATCCGTGTCCCCATGAACCACTAAAAATTTCTGTGTAGTTTGCAGCGTCAGACCTTGACGATAGACAATATCAATGTACTTTAATAAATATAAAATAAAAATAATAGACTTGAATATGATGATAATAACTACCTTATATCATTACAGATTACCAATTGCTTACAACACATGGAACGAAATTCCAAACATTACACACATTTATTTTCGTATGCATTGGCTGCTGTATCAGACCAATAATGATCAGTAAATTTACGTGTTCTTATTAAAATTAAAATGAACATAGTCCATAAACTCCAATAACATATTTTAACATTTGAAAGTAAAACGTTTCATATATTTCGGCTTCGGTGTAATACAAATGTCATAAATGTAATAAGCTGATTCGATCGGTAAAACACTATATTTTCACAGAATACGGAAGTGAAGTAACAGTTTCAGCTGCTGAATCTCATCCAGCGAGCGAGAGTTCCGGTGACCCCCTCCCCCATCTATCTCTGAATCATCATCTCCTGATCCTCCCTCCATTAGATTATTGCTTCCCAAGGGGCCGGCGACGCATTTGTGACTTCTCCGTGGTTGTGTATTCACGGGCGGCGGTGGCCATCTTACATCTAGATACCCGAAGAAATCCAGAACATATTGAAATAATGACAAATAATAATAACTAATTGAGTATTTTAGCGAAAAAAGTCATTGTCGTTCAAGTTTCTTCCAGACAAAATGAAAAACCGGCCAAGAGCATGTCGGACCATGCTCATTATAGGGTACCGAAGCCATTTTTACAAAGAAATGGCTTGAATAGATGAAAATAGATGAAAAAAGTACGTTGGTACACTTTTCCCATGTTTCCCGCACAGAATAGTTGTAAGCACTTTACTAGCCTCTAACTAGCAAAACAAGTATGTCGACTATTACTATTAAACTAATGTAAACTAAAGTGCATCAGCAAAAGACGATATCTTCATGGCATTTACGTCCCTTTGTTGAGAAGCGCAGTTTTTCAGCAATAACTCACAAACAGTATATCCGACCACGTTCAAAATAATTTTCTGTGAAAGTATTTATCAAGCCTTACCTTCGCTATTTTTTCATATTTTTTGGATTGCTTAAAAACCATAAAGTATTTTTAAAAGAACTGTCGAAGTTTGTTAGTGTTTGCTGAACAATTTTTTTTTCAGCTTCTGTTACACGCATGGAGTGCCCCCTAGAAATATTTATTTTTGTTATTAAATTACTAAACTAAGTAGCGGCTCATACAAGATACCTATGCTCTAATATACATCTTGCAGTTTTTAAGTAAAATACCTGTGACATACGGATAGACAGACGGACATGACGACACTATGAAGGTTCCGTTTTTACTATTTCGACGCGGTACCCTAAAAATAAAAATAAAGACATAATCATCTCTTGAGTCATCTATACAAAATCTACATTTAAATTACAAATAAAGATTTTTTTTAGAATGGCTTCTTACGTTTCATTTTTATTCGCTTTAAAACACGGAAACAATTAAGCGTGACAATCTATAATTGCATACGGGAACTCGGATTGTCGCAGCGCTATTGTGTTCATTTGCATGTTGATTACTCCCATAACAATTATTCAAATCGCACTAATCACGGCCAGGAGGTCGTCTCGTAACGAGAGTTTTATTCAACGGATCGTTTAAAAAAAATAGGCAAACGCCTTAAATAACACCGGATTTGCCAGTGAAGCATTTGTGGAGTTCTCGTATATTAAAAAAAAAACATTAGGAAAGCGGTTGATTCTTTAGACCGACCTTTCCTTTGTGCTCAGAGAGTTCAAAAATATACAGATATACGCATGCATATATCTGTATATCTCTGTATCATAATATTATGCTTATTTTCTTCGAGCGGGTAGTTCGTTCAATCGATATCACGGAAAAAAAAATTTTACCGATTTTAGTGGATTTTGCGGCATTCAAAATTTTATGCGGTACTTCGTCAAATATAAGTTAAAATTAATTCGATTTTCGACATATTTATTATTTTTAATGAAACATATTTTTATTATCTCGAAAAACAAGACGATTATTGAAAATCTTTGTTAGCCGATCAAATTAACAGTTTCAGGTAATGTAGAAGAAAATAAATTATTCGAATTATAATAATCAGAATTGTAACAGTTTTTAAATTTTCAAAATTTTCACTTTATTGACTTAAAGTTAAAAATAATAAGAAATATCGGAGTTATGGCATAACATATATGAAAAAATATTACTGAATCTTGAAATAGCTGAAAACTATTATAATAAAATCTACACTCAGTGGAATGAATTCGCAAAAATGCATTTAATTGATCAGCCTGATTATGACCAAAAATCATTACTTTCTAATTATTATATAAAACTTTCTTAATGATGCTACACATAAAGCTAGATTTATAAAAACAGAGTGCATTCCATTATCTATGCGTTGTATATTTTTATTAAAACCCTAACCGCTGGAATATAAATTTGTGAGAAAATTGAAAGCGGTTATTAAATATGATTAAAGACAGTTTTTCAACGTGCCCCTTCGCTCTGACCCGCAGGTATTAAAACAAAGGCTTATAAATAAGCCGGACGCAAAAAGGACATCGTTTCTGCCCCCAAGATAGATCGTACTCAATCTCAGTGCTTGTACATATTACGGTGGTCTATTATTATAATTAAAAATTAATTGTCAAGTTAAATTTATAAGTTAAGTATTTATTCTATAAAATATCACTCGAAAATATAATGTATACGTAGATATAAGTTGACGGTTAAGAATCAAAACACATAATATTGGCTGATGAAGATGCATAGCTGTTAACCTCTTTTACATCTTCAGAACTTACGTCCTTACATAAAGCGCCTTCAAATGTAGCATACACAATACACATTTTCAAACTAATTTCAGTTTTAATCTTCCTCGCGTTGCAAAATTTACATGCGAATCGAAACATTATTTTTGTATTTCTTTTTTTTATCAGCGTATCGTTTTCAGTATTAATAGTATTATTTATTTATTTATTGTTAGTATCATTAGTAGTATAGTTCCATCTGGGTTGAATGTGAACTTAACGAGGATACATCGATTAGATTGCCCTCGTTCAGCCATCTTTTGCCGTGTCCATGGATTTTTAGTTGCATTATATGTTGCACTAGGTTACACCCACGATGCCACCCACGTATACGTAAAATTAATATTTACCCGTCTTTTAGGGACTGATCACATTTTCGAACACGATCCTGACCCTAGCCTCAGTCCCGAGTTCGGTTTCGATTTCGGTCCTGATCCTCGATTGAAACACCCGTCTAGATCTAAATCTCGAATCCGACTACTATCCCAAATCCCATCTCGATTCTATCCTCGATCCAATTCCTATTAAAATAACCTTGTAAAACGTATAGTCCGGCGGCGTAAAGAAATTGCCTATTTAAATTATTTTATAACGAAACGAATTCGTTGGCGTTTTTGTCGTTCATCGCGGTCCTGTTCATGATTCCAACTCCGGATCGGTATTGACCTTAATCCCCGTTTACACGTCACTGTTATCATTAACCAATCTGCGTAATAGAATAAGTAACCCGCTCTTTGTTTATGCGAGCGAAGACACCAGCATAAGGTAGTGTATATCAAAACCTGGCCAAATAACTTATTTCCATCCTCAAAAAGGAGTCATGAAAATCGGACAAGTAGTTCTAGAGCTATAAGAGTTGCTATGATTTTTATTACGACGTGATCATTTGAATCAATTATTTGGTTAGCTTTTACCCAGAACACACACATACACATAAACTGGCCAGATATGCGTGTGTTGCGTGCATGTGTGCGTGCGTGCGTGTGTGTATTCGCGATTAAGATAAAGAAATCATGTGAATCGTATCAGTGATTCGAAATGGACAGAAAGACGTTGTATTTTATAAATGTTGGGATATAGCGCGTATGCTACCCTCTACGAACACAATCCTGACATACAAACAGGCACGCAAACCTGTGTCGGATGTGCTTGCCTACTGAACATTTACTGGCAGGTAAATATAAAACAGAACGCTATTAAATAAAACGAAAGAGTTAATATAATAATTGTTCAATTTTATTAATCAACCTGTTAGTCAATAAAATTGAACAATTCATTTTTAATTTTAAATGCTACGTCGGCTACATCTTTATGAATAGTTGCGGTTGCTCTATCTAGAGCAACCGCAACTATGTATGGCAGAATTTTTTGATTTATTACGGTTTATTACGCAACATATAAAACAAATATATCTCGCAATATATTCCTATTTCAGTATTCGTTCAATAACGCACCGCCATATCTGTACATGCATAAGTGCGACACGAACAAAACGAGATCCCATTTTGTCGCAACACAACGCCGACAGCGCCGATGGCAAACTTTATTTAAATGGGGGCCGCGAAGGGTTTTATATTGTATATAAAAAATAATAATCGATCTCCAAGTAAATTAAAACAGGACTTTAGGCAATCTCTGGCAGAGGGCGGATGTGTAGATGTGTATTCTTAAGTTTTAGTATATTCCTTGAATTGGTTGGGAAGCCTACTAAGTACTTATTTATTGAAATTCTAAAGAAGGTGACACAAAAATTTAAAATTTTAAGTTTTCCCCATATTTTCCATATAACCAAAATAAATGACTGATTTATTTAGTATTATTTAATTACAAATTATAGAAAAGTCAAAATGAATAAATAGGAATTTTATGCTTTACAATAAAATAGTCTATCAGTGAAATGAAAGCTTCTATAATCTCCATATTATCGATTCACAAAAATTATTATTTAGTTTTTCCGGTAAGTACCTAGGCTATTACTTTAATTTTAATGTTACTCATTACTCCAATGTATAATATAAAATGATATAAAGCTATATATAAACGGCGCTTGTCCTTTATCTTCTCATTTCCAACCGCCTAAGGGCGTATTTAAATGTAATGAAACCTTTTCGGTATCAAGTGTGACATCTAACGTTAACCGTTAATTTACGAAATCGCTCTCGGGGGCGAGATTCTCAAAAAAAAAAAAAACTTTATTTTGCGTCAGTCACATGTCGTTGTGGGCGGACAGCGAACGTTATGCTTGTAATAATGTTCCGTTTTAAAGGACCGAGGAATTATACCAAATAAATTACTGTGGCGTTACGCCCACGGGAACCGAATTTTATTATACATGCGACTTATGGGAGAACAATTAAGATTAACATTTTAATAAAAAAAAAATAAGGTATCCGTGGAAGAGGTGGATTCCTCAGACGTAGATAGAAGACCAAACATTAATTTTTATCCTAAAAAGAAAATTTAAAAACTGACTATGGTAAATAATTTAATTTCTTATATTAAATGTTCATTACACATCTTACAAGAATTATCTTGTATGTCATTTTCATATGACGATTGCAAATCTGTTTGCCTTTAAGAATTTAGTCGAACACAACTCTTAAAATCCTTTTATTCTTGTCAGCAGTTAGATTTGAAAAGACGTGTAAAATCTTTTGATTTAACCACGGCTTAAGACAGCCAGCTCCTGCTTTGTGACAATAGATTCTTGGACAAGATTCTTTTTTATTTAATATATAAGTTGAGAGGATTTCTTTTTACAAAAATGTTCTCACAGAACTGGTAATCGGGTCATATAACATTTGTATTACAATATTAATGTCTATCTTGAGTGTGGGTTTATTTATGAAAAAGAAAAGTATGATTGTATTATGTCACCTATCTGATACCCATAGTACAAGCCCCATTACTCAGTTTGGAATCAGATGGTTTTGAATATGTGTGAAAAAAAAACAAAAAATGAAAACAAGGCCTGTTGGAGGACACGAGTGAAAAGTATTTTTTACGAGATATACGAGTAAAGATATACGAGATATCATTAATGTTGAACGACATATCACCAAATTTTGTCAACTAGTATCTACAGTAGTCAAAATGTCAGAAATGGTTACTGTTGTGATCAGAAAACATCCGAACAGAACCTCAGTAAGCTATTGCTTCACCACGACAATGCGTCATCACACTCGGTGCTCAAACGAGCTACTTTCTGGACAGCACACCGGTTAAACTCATAGGGCACTCTTTTGCTGTTCCGATTTGGCATCGTGTGATTTTTGTTTCAGAAAATAAAAAAAATCCATTTAAATAAAAACATTTTTATCACCAGAAGATGCATTGGCTACAATTGAGAAGTTAGTCTAAGATGTGATTGATGCGAGCTGAAAAGTGTGTTTAGAAAACTGGTTTAGACTTGTAAATCGTAGTCATCGATGAGATGTTTTTGAAGAGATATAATAATTTATGATATATAATTTTACAAAATTTTTTGAGGCCCTTATGGATAATTTAAGAATTGTGAAATAAATTTAAAACTAACAGTCGTAAGAAGTATCAATGTTTCACTAATCATAGTTTTCAAAAGTGATCAGGATTTTATAGAGGCCTATGAAGCACTAAAATTCGAACTAAATTTTTTATGTCTATTTAAATATATATCAATGTAGTCATTACTGAAAATGGCAGTGAAACGAAAAATGAAAATTGACGCTTTCGATAATTCTCACGATAATTACAACCGTTTATCTCTCCATTGCTGCTACAATATCTATTTGTTCCATCACATACAAGGTGTACGATAATGATGGTATTACAAAGTTTTTTTTAAGTATTTTTAAAAGTAAACGAGGATAAAGGCACTAAAGAATAAGTGGTCATTGCTGCTCATGGACAACCCTCACTTTATGAAAGTGAATAGTGTGTTATCAGCTTTTAGGAAGGATGATCTTATCTTGAACATCTCATTGCCTTAATTGATTGGATACACCGTTGTTAATATATCACACCATAGTTTTAAAATATGTGACATAAATTTTGTCACTAGCCATCACAATGGCTTATTTCCACGATAGCATTTCCAGCTAGCGAGACAAGGACAGAATCTAGCGACAGGAGTAAGGTCGACTTATTGCTTGCATGCTTCAGCAAAACCTTCAATATATGCAATGTATGCGATGAAGCCTGATCTAAGATGCCTCTTCGCAAATCTGACGAGTTGAGCTGGCCGGATGTCAAAGGGTCGCCGACAATTTAACACGTTTGACGGTTGGATGTGGTCTGAAGGCGGGAGTTGATATTGGGACGTTTCAGCCCAGAGGTGATAACAGCACTGCAGATATTATCAGACCTGTTCCTAATAAACTAAAAGGAGACGGTCCCAAGCTTTATAGAAGCTAGTTTAATTTTGCACTCAAAATGACGTTCTATGTCGACACCATAGATCCCAATTCTGGATGTGTCACTGAAGGAAATGGCTTCCCAAGAAAAAAGTAACGAAAAGATATTTTTTTTAACGATAAATTCACAAATTTATGTCTTTCTGGGGTGCAGAAAAGACAAAACAAAATACAGCAAACAGCTTTGAAGAATGTCGGAATTTACTGTGTATTGTCAATTATTCAATTTTAAATGTGTAGATGGTTATTTATGTGAAGATTTATACAGAAGTTAGTATGACTAGAAAGCTTCAAGGGTACATACTGTGAACAATTTATAGTATTTACATGGCTTCTATAAAAGCTGTTATACAGTATTGTATAAAGACTAGTTAACAAGATACCATTTCATCCATATGAAACCATAAGTAACATAATATGGTAAACGTTACCACATTAAAACTTCCCCATTCATAAACGTTAAAATTATATTTTTTTAAATATCAATATTGTATGATAGTAAACACGGAACTTTCAACTGCAACTTGTAAATTTATCCCCCACTATAAAGCTCTTATACAGCTTTTGAAACCAAAGCTGACTGATTATTATCTTTTTTGATAACAGCAATAGTTACAAAAAAAGGTCACTATTATGTAATTTTAAATTTACATTATACAACTCGTAGTATATTTCTCGGCTTTAGAATCAAGTGTCAACCAAAACAAAAGTTTAAACATTTGCTTGTAGTGTAATTACTTTTTGTCGCGTGTTTTCTATACACGACTAATCACAAGGCAAATTACGTATAATATATACAAAAGCCCCATAGGTATACGATGGGCTAAAACTTGAATACATATATGTCACCATCCAATGAATTTCAAAAAGAAAGGCCCACGCCTAGAGTTATATTCACAATTAGTATTTATTTAATTATTTATGTGACGAATACTAAAATAATATTTTATTTATTTCAATCTCAAATAATTTGTAAATAAAGTATATGTGGATTTTAAACTAATCATTCGTTTAAAGCTCATTTTTATTTGATCCCTAATTCAGATCGAGTAAAATTGAAATGCTCTTTCTCCATAATTTAAAGTATGTTATAACTTTTTTAAGTATCCCACTACCTTGTGTGTAAAATTTATGAAAACCCTTGGTCTCGATCGATATTGATGAGCTTTTGAGGTAGTTAAGAGAAAATGAAAGAGCGGAGGGGAGGAGAGAGTGTACCTTAATGACTTCTACTTTGTAAATGAAATACGGCGCCATCTGTTGCTTAAGAAGCATGTCTAGACATTATTATTAAAATTTTTATTCAATGCATAAAAATGTACTTAAATAAAGGAACATAATTTTAAATCAATCCATTACCGATAAGCGTAAATATATATAGTAAAATTATTAGCCGCTAAAAATAAGCAATGCGAATGCGATAAATTTAATCTTTTAAGCTGTAAGGCGTTCAAATAAAATAAAACGTCAATTAGTTTATACACTATAGTCACTTATTAATGTATAATATTTGACCTTATACTTTAGATTTTGGTATACCCAAAACTTATATTAAATAGACTAGATTTGTCCAACGCACAAAGTTATCACATGCGACGTATACCTATCTACTTCAATATCTTACTTATTTACATACATTGATTACGTACAAATATCATTTCAGTAATCAGGTTCACTGGTTTTGTCGAATTTTCTCACAACTAGTCTGCTAAGCTAAAAATTAGAACTTCATTTCTTTGTTTGAATATTACTTGCCATTCTTGAGCCAATTCCCAAACACGTGAAATAATAGCTTTTGAGGAAAACACCCGTGACAGACAAATAAACAGACAGACGCACCCCAAGGTGATTCCATAAGCAATCCGCTTTCATAATTCTACACGGATCACGAAAAAAGGCTATAATTCAATAGTTCTATTTTAAATTACTTTTTATTTTCAGGGTCGCTCTACATTCTTAATGACCCACCAGAGACTGTAGGCAAACACCGCCGCCCGATGGCATTCGCAATGCTAGGATAGTCGCTAGTGCGTTGTCGGCCTTATACTTTATCTTAAAAGTGCAGTTGTCTCAACTACAGTTTTCGCGTATTCAGAAATAGCGAATTCAGGCGACGCCGCACGCATTTCCAAAGTGGCACGAAGTCGACATCGCCACCGGATGCTGTCGGTCGCGTGTTTACACAACAAACGGCGAGTGTTTACGAGGCCGGCACGCGCAGCGAACTCTAAAATAATGGCGCACGACGCGAAACAATGTTGCTCCAGGAGCTGAAATAGACTTTCCTGGAATTCGGCGCCGGACTCGGTTTCGGAAGTTGGCAATGGAGTGTTCGGAATCGAGCTGGAAGTTTTTAAATGTTCAAAAGCTGCGAGGGCGTGAAAGTTGGACATGAAGTTCTGAAAATTAATACTAAAACCGTAATAGTGTCTAAAAAGGCAAGCGCTTTTTTAACTTTTCTAATTAATAAAATGTCCGAGTCAACACGGTCCGCCTATCTTGTTATTTTCTATTATTATAAAAACTGTGTTTGTTTGGTAAGCGACTAGACAATCGTAATAGCTCTGTATATATGTATACAAATAATTATATGTAGTTTTTTTTTATATATATCTAACGATACATGTTCTGGATAGTTTTCTAAAATGATAACACAAGAAAACATTCATGCAGTTAAGGGAGTTATAAATAGAAAATTTATGTATCACTTAAACAAACAGTTGTCACTTAAAGCGAAAATGCCTCATTAATACAATACGTTTGATTATATATGAGTTCAACGAAAATTATAACCTCTGAATACTGCAAACCCACTATCACACTTTAAATGCTTGATAGAAGAAAAACCGAACCAGGATTATTCTACATGAGGATTAGACTACAATGACACATGACCTTGTCATTGTGATCTAAATGACAAACTTGTCATTAAGATCAGGAACACCTAAATTCCATATCAAAATATAGCTCATTTAAAAGCAAGAAGAAAATTTTTTTGGCTAAATATTACTTTTAAAATTGGACTGATTGATATTGAGAACGAGATCAAATTAGGAACCCAAAGTGGAATTTGAATTCAAATTTAAAACGGGACGGGAATCGGTTTTGTAATTGAAAAAGAAATTGCTTGATACAAAAGATTAAGGCTTTCATTGTATACTCACGCAGGTGAAGTTACTGGCAAATGCTATATAACCTGGAATAAAAAGGTTGTGAAACGGTACACCTCAGCGGTGGTGCGATCAAAATTTGATATAAAGTTTATACGGAACTGATCAGTTTTAAGTGCAAGTTCGCATACGGCCTTGAATTACACCTTAAATCTTTGTCCACTGTCACTTAATATTAAAATAATTAGAAATAACGATATAATAGGGCTGAAAGATTTTGCCAATGGCTTCAGCGCAGACGCGGATCGGGGATTTGTTTCATTGTGACAAATTATCACCCATTGCCTTCCCTGTATCCGCGCTGGAAATGTATATAGGTATGTTGAGGGTGGTTGCATGGCATGTAATGTATATTACAAACTCTAAAATACGATTATAGCTAATGTCAATAATTTACAAAACGTTAATTTAAATTTATAATCTTTCCTTCGTACAAAACAATTCATGATTTTGTTTCAAAAGAACTGTCAATCTTTAACATGGTTGGTGAAATCGAACCTCAATTTCAGCTATATCCACTCAAAACTTTCCTAGTAACCTATAAAGACATTTACAACAAAATTAACGTAGGTATGCGAATAGAGTCATTTACATAGGTAACATAAGAAATTGATTTTGAAATAACTGACATAAATAAATTACGTAAATGGCTGTTCAGATATGCGAAAATATTCAGCGTTTCCGAATAGCTATTTTCCATGTGCCATATAGCCTAGTCCTAATCACAAGCTCGGAGCTGAAATGAGTAATATAATATTTTACACGTCCTCGTAGCAGAAGTCATGGGCAGTCGTTGTATGATTTTTATCGCTTCTCTGCTGTCGTAAACCTTCAAAAAATATTTTATCAGAACGTGAGCTTTACTCACACTGCAAAAGAGTCAAAATTTACATAGATGACTTTGATGTTACTCTACATTTAACATTTTATGGTTTTATTTTTAAAATAATAATTTGCTGAATAAATATTTTTAAAACTTCTCTTTCCTGTGAATTCATCTGGAAATAAAACTTTGAATATGCCTCAAACTTCTCGTGGAGTCGTACATAAATTCCACGTTCATATGAGTTACGAATTCAAACGATGAAAATTCGAACGGTCTTTCTGATTTTTAATTCTGGGACATATATACAATCGTGATACATATTTTGAAAACAGCCATTTAACTATTTGCGATCACCGACACGCGTGACTCTGACGTCACTGCAGCGTTTTCAGTGACTGCATTAAGACATAAACCGTGTTTCGGATTCCTAAGAACTTACTGAGGCGAGGTCGAGCTACAGTGACCATGTAAAAAGAGTGACTTTTTAATAAATAAAAAAATATGTATCTTTTTTCTCTGTGAAATAAGATTTTTTTTTAATATACATATAAAGTTGACATTAACATCTGGTATGTTAGTTCAGTTCGACTTACGAGCGGTTTGGTGGTAAAACACTTGGTATAATTAGACATTATTTGGGATGTATGGCACGTTTGCAACGCCATTTCTCACAGAATTGTGGCTTACCACGAAGAGCGACATCTTGTATAAATATCAAAAGATAGTATAAGTACATCGTGGTAGTGAGGTAGTTCTCACTATTTTATCCAAAATGACGCATCCAGCTTTGACAGCAATGAGATACAGTATTTTAGAATTCGAAACTTGTATTCTTCATGCAATGAGGCGATAGTAATAGCTTTATTGTACAACATCCTATAAAATTGATAATCGAATTGCATTTAATAAATCTATAAAGCCTTAAGCCTTGCACGTTATAGTTTAAAATTTTATTTAATTTTTATTACTTTCAAGAGTTAGTTTTGTGTTCAAAAATAATTTCGGGTTCTTTGTTTATCTAAACTGACTTTCTTCCATAATTCCAAGTTCAAAGCAAGAGGGTGGAGCATAACTTAGTCAAATATAATCTATAGTTTTAACGTCCCTAGTTTTGGTTTTCTCGATTAAGTTATCAGAACCAAAATTTACTCTATCAAAGCTAAATCTAAGTTAAAATCATCCGCTTAACGTAAATTAAACACCGTATTTAATTTTTTATTCCTTTTCAGTTCCATTACGATGATAGTAAGAAATGTGTTGTTAGCTCATTATCTTAATATATTAATCCTTATTATGGAGGTGTGTATTATAGAGCCTCCATATCAAAAAGTGCAATTATTTGTTTATCCTGTCCGTTCTTAGATGCCACCTTTATTATTTATACAAAATATTCTCGCATCTATAATATTTTTTTATAACGAATAATTATTTTAATAAAAATTCACATAGTGCTGGCAGTATATGTTTCGTAATATAAACACTCAGGTGATGATTACAAAACGTGACCTTTTGTTATATATAGTATATAATATTTTATTATGTATATAGCGCTAGCTGTACTAATCAGTCGAACTAAATAAGAGTAACTTTTAATGTTGCTCACAAGCGTAAGGGTAGACATTAAAAACCCTATGCTGTTTTATTAAAAAGGTATAGTAAATAATAATTGTAATTGAATGAGAACGTTTGCTTTCGGTACAGAGTACCTACGCTGTAAACAACTCGAATGAACGAGTTACAAATTATAGCTACTTGAGCGCCTGCTATTTAGCACAATATGCCGCGCTTGTTCATAATTACAGGCTGCGCATGACACAGTAATATGATAATAGTTCGTCGGACGCGGCAGCAAAACGCTCAACAGTTATGCTTTATCTAGTTCATTCTCCCCCTGAAAGCATAAATAATACACATTATAAACGCCACATCGCCACCGCGTCATGGTGACCCTACACAGCCGAAGTACGTAGTAGTGAAGCGGCCGCTAGGCGCTCGGCGACCGATCGGTCTATTTCGGTAAAAATAAATAAATATCGGCGCGCGCGCACCGCACGCGGCGACCCGGCCCGATATAGCGCCACTTGATAACCACCTATTAGAGAGATGGACTTTTTAATGCCGGCCTACGATAGAACGCCGTTATCTGTCCATACGCTTCTTTATAACTCGATCTGAGTTCAGAATATCTGAGTCACTTTAGGGCTCTTTAAAAAATTTAGACATACCGATCAAAAGAAACCTTATGTAATAATAGAAAAAAAAATTTACACCTACATATTCCACTATTTCGATTGTGAAAAAACAATTGATTGCATACAAAATCTATATTTTTTTCTTAATCGTTATTTCTTACCGTCAACATCTTCATATTGTATTTTTACGCACACAACGATGCATTGAGGTATTATTTATTGTGTTCCTTATAGTAATTAACTATACAAAAATATCAGCTTTCCTACAATTTCGGTTGAAAACAAATCTGTAATAATCTGAAAGTTTCCTTTCATTTTTGTAAACCTTATAACATAACGGCCTTCTTAAATTTACAATTTTTTTTATTTCCTTCAAGTGACGCGTGTCTCGATACAAGACTTCCTTTACGCTTATTCATATTTTTGAGAATCACTCAAGACTTGAAAGCTCTTTGAGTGGACGTAGCAAATAATGGATTTTAAGAGGAATGTGTCTATAAATCGTGCTATTGGAGCAATTAACAGTAGATTTTATTTTCTACTATTTTATATAGATACGTAAAAATAGAAAAACAAATGAAAATATTTAGTTTAATCCCAAGTAAATGATTTCCAATAATAATAAATCTTAAAATGAATAATGATTTTTTAGTATTGTGACACGTTTTAACCACTCCTACATTGTATTATTTCAGATGGAGATGATTGGACCTTAAGCCTTCCACGTTGACCCGAAATTTAAGTTGTTGGCCCATTACACTGAAAATATAATCACTTTAAAGAATATATATACTTGTTACGCACATCTAATGAGACATTAAATTCTATAGGGCCTTAATGACGAGAATCGCATTACCTAATTTTAATTTCTGCTCCTCCTATGACTATTTTGTTAATCAATGAACTGATCTCGATTGAAGCTCAAACTTCATAAATACTCGAACTAGAGATGATAGTATTATTAGTTACCGCAAATCTAACACTGCAACAGTAAAGGCGTTCTCGTCGCGCGGCGATCGAGGCACGCCCTCTAGCGGAAAGCGCCAAAACATCACGTATATCTACCTACAAATTTATCGTACAGGTTTTGATGATAGCTAAGCAATGTCGATTCTTTTCCAAACTCTATCATAATATCTGCCAACTGTTTCTCTCTAGATGATAATATACACGAACTTCTTACGTTAGTCACGCGCACACAAGCACGGCAGGGCTCGTCACAGGGCCCAGTTAAAGCCGTGGGCGTGGCGGTTCGCAACCGGTCGCCCGACCCGAAGGTCCAGGTTCAATGACGGCCCGGGGCGAGACTATTCTCTGGTTTTTATCTTTTTTGGATCTTAACAGCGTGTCAATATTCATTTCGTTATAATTAAGTTTTAAATTTCTATACGTTGACCCCGCAGATTATTTTAAATGTGTGAAAAATTCAGGAATTCTTAAATGGACCAAATTTAAGGATATAAAATTGAATGTCATTTTTTCAATTTCGATGTAACTTGTGTAGGTAATATGTTAATAGTAACTGTATGTAATAACGCGAATTGATGAGCAGAAGATAAATTGGACTTCTGTACTTCTTTTCGTAGGTCTCATAATAAATTCTTCTATCTATTGATCAACATTAGAAGAAATATTCTGAGCAGAGTCTTAAAATACCCAAAAAACTTATGAACAGGAGGACTTCCGACATTAGCATTTCAGACTTGCATAATCGACTCATCTACCCAGTGCCACACTTTTTATTAGGATAAAAAGTGTGGCACGTGTTTCACGCTACTTAGTAAAATTATTTACATTATCGTTCTTACTTTGTTGAAACTAAAAATGTTAACATTTTTAATTACACAAAATTAATAAGCTTATTTGAGTACGCTATTTTTTTTCAAAAATAAAACAGCAGACCCTTGAGACATTATTCTCGTTGATTAGATTATGGGTACGGGGCCGATGCATGGGAACTGCCTGCGTCCGCGCACCCAATTTCTTTAGAGGCGGAGCTAAAGCTACTTTGTTTTTTAATAGTTTCCTGGCACTTCTACAGAATTATGGACATTCGTTTATGTATTCTTTTTATTATTAATTTCCAACTGTAATATTTATACACTGTTATCAAACTCGGCTAAATTTTTTCATAATGATTATGTAAATACCAATGAAATTATACACCAAATATTTAAGGAATACTAAATAATCTACAATCTTGCATTTATAAATGGATAAAGGCCAATTTGTAATATTAGTTTCTCTATATGCATCCACACAAACGCAGCAAATATACGACTTCGTGATTAAAGTATGTTGCTAATTTTATAAATATTAAAATGGTATTGCCATTAATATCCCACTGAGACTGTTATTGCGTCGAATAAATATTAAATTTAATTTATAATTAAAATTGTTCAACTCCACGTTTACGTATAGGTCCCAATTATGGAGCTTTTTAATACAGATGATGCTTACTTTAAACTTAATCGGAATTCGGAAGAAATATTCAATAATAAAATTAATAAGCGCCGTTTGTCACGCCGATGACATATATCGGACGCGAGTTATAATTTTTTTGTTGAAAGTGTCAAAATTTCAAAAGGGCCGCTAGGCCAATTTTTTGGAAATGATTGTTCAAATTTTTAGAGAGAATGTGTATGGAAGAAAAAAAACAAAGATCAAAGGCGCCGCGAGATGGCCGCGACCGTCGCTAGACAATAACAGATGACACAGGCCGTATGTGGTCGCGTCGCGCGTGACAAATCGGCCCGGCGCATAAACAAGGCCGGCTATTGCTTCATCGACAAAAACGCGAAACGAAACCATCTAAATAATATATATCTATTAAATATTCTTATACAGCATGATTCGGCCCCTTTGTACATAAATATAAAGTAGTATTAAATCATAATTGAAAATATGTTTTCTTAACAAAATGAAACGTTTACAAAAATAGTAGGAGTTGATTTTCACATGAGAAGACAGTCCTGATCCCAGTATTCTTTACTTTAACAAAATGTAGCTCTTTTTGGAAAAAAAAGACTAGACCTGCATACAAATTTTCAAAGCATTCTATGAATCATCAGGAAGTTTCCTTGTGAAGAGATGACCGTCAATGCAGCATCAAACTAAATGTAATGAACTGTGATTATTCGTACACACATGTACGAATTTTTTTACAATTACATTGGAAATCCACCCTTCACAACTAGGGTAACTGAATTGAAATTTGTCAAATAACTATCATCTTACAGAGCACTCATCGAGTATTTAGTACTTACGCCTTATATTTATTATTCATGGGTTGTATAATATGTTTCGGCATATTAAGTAATATTTCCTTACAATGACAAACAATTTAACTATTGCAATAAATAAATGTTATATAAACGTCTTACATTCGCGTGTAAGTTTATATATTTGTTTTTGTGTCTAAGAATTTTATCTGTCAAACAACCATATATCAAACCAAGTTATTTTTTATCATAATTCCATTTAATGACAAAACCAACGGTGTGATTTAAACACTAATTTAGAGATAACGATAGTGCATATAAATTGTCGTGTGAAAGGAAAACATTTCGAAATGCGATTCGCTCCACAACTAAACCAGTGCGGGTCGGAGACTACAAACGACGGCCGTCACCAATACGGTGACAGCATCCGAGAGGCTCGGAGCAGGTGGTTTGTTCTAACTCTAGTTAAACTCATATCTGTCATTTCTGTCGTCCGTAGTCGAGATCCCGTTCCTTTATCGCTCCGAGGCGACGCTGTCGGTCCCCGAGTAACCAGCTCTTTTGCTGGCTGAATACACACCACAACATTTGAAGGTTTTAATGAACTTTCTTGCCTATAAAAACTTCCTGACGATGTTCTGTTTCACCACTTAAAACGATGCCGTCAAACCATTAACATTTTGTCGAACCGGCGATTCATTCATTATAGCCGCTAACCATTGACCTGCCGCTGTCTTTTGACTCTCGCTGCCTCCCACGTTACACGTCATTACCATATTGAACTTCAATTGACAAACTTGTTCACCTGTTCACTCTGTAATAGTGCGTTACATTTGATTATACATACATGAAAAGATCGATAATCACAACGTTTTATGCGGCCGTTTAATAAATATTAATTTATTGAAAAAAAATCATACTTTATAATAATATCCGCCCAGCCGTCCGCCCGAGCAGCGGGGTAGTGTGTTTAAATTGCAGTTAACCAGCGGGGCGCGCGGAGCGGCGTTTGCTCTACCACGGAATAATATTACAGTTTTGTGTTATGGGGTAAAAAAAGGGGGGCCATATGACATAATTTTTTAATAAACGTTGTTTATAATGACGCTTGCTTTATTTAGATATGTAAACAGTCTCATTTAATGGTACGCATCTAATGAAGTATGAAAATGATGAAGTAATTTGACTTAGTGTGCATACTCGAAATTTAAAGTCAATTCAACGGGCGTAAATCACAAAAAATTAAATGTGATTCACAAATAAAGCTGATCTTCATTTTGCCTAAAGGGATTGTTTTGTTTCTTTGTTTTTTTATTGGCTCACTACAGACGTATCGGTACTCGCCCGCTATGTTTATTTTGTATTACGTATAAGTTAAATTAATTACATACAATAGCAATTATTTTTTCAAATAATAATGCCCTACTTTATAATTATTTGATAGTTATTTAAAATCGATATAACATGATATAACACGATGATCATTCTAAATACAACTTTGCATTACAACTAATCACAACAGAACATGGTGTAACTGCAACTTATAATCAAAGTATTGCCTTTAAACATATAACTTCATGGAGGAAAAATTTTACGAAGGAATATAAAAGTAATTTACTACATCTATAAAATAGGGCAACGATTTTTTTTATTATGCAAATAAATCCACGGACTTCTCGTATATAAATGAATATGGCAATGAAAGAAATACAAAAACAACGATTATTTTTTATGGTTACAATACGTCTATCAAATTTATATATGGCCTATCGTTTGGGAAATAATATGATTTTACTTCTCGTCAAGATCGGCCAGACTGTTCGTGTTATAAAAAATATGGACGATTTATTTTTACAATGGTTTTGAATATTCACGTCTATCAAATTATAATATATAATGGCCTAATCGTTTGAAATAATATGAAAGATGTTACAACATACGTATTTATATACAGCAATACATTTGTTATGCGCGCGCAGATCATAGTTGAGTAGAGTTAACTCATCGTTACGTTACCGAGCGTTACACTTTTTCAAAGTGACTCCCAGCCGCAACCTAATTTAAGACGTTGTCACGTCAAAAGATATATCTACAAACAGACAAATGGACAGACAGACAGACAGTATCCTATTGTTGTACAATCAATTTTTTTTTATTGCATACCTATTTTCATCGAGATCGTTCAAACCGTTCTTACCTTACAAAAGGTCAGACATATAGATGGTTATATAATAATTATGAAAATGGTAGGATCGGGGTCAGTCAATAAAAAAAAACCAACAGTTGTCACAAAATTTGACAAAAAAGTAATAATAGGAAATGAACAGGGCAACCTACATTTTTACCACATATTCAATATTAACAATCGATTAATTCAGTCTCAATTATCGGCTAGCATGCACACAGACTGCGTTACTTTATTGTAACTAAAGGTTGTCATAGATTCCTCCATTTGTATACAGCTTGAATTAATATTTTCTTTTTCATCGATAGATATTAAAGATCGTAGACAATATTCAATAAATATTATAACAAACGTTTATGAACTTTTTAATATTTTTGACAAGACTCATTAGGAGTGTTATCTAGTGTTAGCTAGTTGAAGGCCGTCAAATCTTAACAAGTATTAATAGGCTCTATCACAGCCTTCGACCCGTTCGGGTGGTACTTATATGCTACGACGACCGCCGAGTGGCGCGGGGCGCGGGGCGGCGCGGCCGCTCTTACAATCGGCATTGTGGCTGAGTTACTGGCCCCGCCCAACTGCTTAGGCCGTTCAGGCTAACAACTCATTATCGTGGGAAAGTTTTTGTACCCTTTTCGAGTCGAAACTTTGATTGAGCTTTAAAACAAACTTAACACAAAACTTATTTGATGTCGAAACTTTTCATTTCATTCGAAAAAAATACTTAACATGTTCAAGCTGTAATGAATGTGATGTAAAGTTGATTATTTTTTAATATTATATACGTACTAAAATTAATATATACTGCCGAAATGTATTGAAGAATTTCATTGATTCTGATGAACTCTGATGCCAATATTGAATTTGCCTTGATCTTGTAAGTGTTTAAAACGGTACCTATATTAATAAATGTAATTCAAAACGGCTGTTCCTAGACTTTAGTAGGATTTAGAAAAAGGTAACAGTCAACGACCCCCTTCCACAGATTTTTAAAATTTAATTTATATGACTAGATGTCGATCAGATATTTTAAGATCTAATGAGTTTAACAGACTATTCTTGTGTGCGTGATTTTTTTTTCCTTTTTGCAACGCTCTGAAACTGAAATACACTCGATGAAAGTGATGATTTTCATATCGACAGATTTGAATCACCGTCATATTAATAAGTTATTAGTAAATTATATTTAAAATAACGGTCAATAAACATATCGACACTATGGAAAAATAAAAATGATTCATCTGTCAGACGGAATATAAAATTACAAATATTTAATCAATATTTTTTTTTACAAGTTTATAGATTTTCACTAACAAAACGATGAAGGTAAACATCAAAATGGATCATACAAGTTTGAGAAGATGTGCCGGAATTTCCGAACTCATTCACAGTTCCACACATATATCAGAATGGCCTAATATAATAGTCAAGGGCCAAGTCCTTTAATCTGCATTAAGATATTAGAAGCGTATGTCTTTGAATTGGGATGATAATACCTGACAGCGACAAATATGAGCCAATATGCTCTTCCCAAAGTACATCCTTGACCAGGACTGGGAGATTATATGCGCCAGAAAACGATAATTTCTTGTATATGCGTTTTATATTGTATACGTAATAATACTAGGATGATCACAAGTAGAGTCCACGATGTTGTGAGTTAAATAAAAAATAATATTCATGTAAACTCTATTGGGTAAAGTGTAATTTTTCAAGAAAAAAATTGTAAATTATCACTATTATGTCAATAATTCATATTAAAATTCATTATTGTTCTAAATGGTCAGCTAATTTTTCAAAACAGTTAATGTAATGACTTCTTATTCAGATTTTTAATAAATCTAATGTATTAATTATTCTCACATTTTGTGATCTATTTTTTATATTTCAGTTTAATGTAGATTTTTAAATTTATCTTACAGTACTTAAAAATGTAGTAGATTTCTAGTACTATCTCTCTTTTTCTCTTTGTACACATAATTTAAGCATTCATATAATTATTGTTTAGAGTATAGAAAAATATTTGAATATCATCCAATTTCTAGTATAATAAATAGATTTTGTTAAATACAATTAAAAGTCTCGTAATGTTTTCAAAGTATGTCAGCAGAGTTCGAAATTCCCTTACGTGAATATAAATATAACGACGAAAAATAATTAATCAGTCCCAGAAATAAATGGTCCAACAAATACGGTCCAATTTACGGCGCGGTAAAAAAAAACGGTCACAAACGACCATCGATCCTTTGGAGCGGTCATCGAGGTTTTTTCGTCGCCGGGGCGCGTCGATTCACGTCATTAAAACGGATAATTGCTTTAAACGCGGCAAGCGACAATGACGCCGTGGTGTCATCTCCCGACACAATGCATGTGCCGGTCATCGTCGGTGATGAGGCGGTGCGCCTTTGCCCTGCGCAGGAGTGGCTCGCTGATGCTGTATTGTGTTTCCTAACAAACTAGAAATAATTGCGGTAATATATGATCATTTGAAGCTGAAGCCCATAAGATACATACATGGAATGGATTAGTAATTTTTTTTCCTTTTATTTATAAAGTAAAATATATGATAATTTCTATTAGGTCTCTAAATATGTGTACAAGTGTTTATATGTCACATTTAGTTCATAAAATTGAAACATTTAATATATATAGTTTTTTATTGCATTAAATATCGTATTAACCTTTGTTATATAAATAAATCCATTTATATAATAGGTAATAAAAAATTAATATGAATAACAAAATAAAGTTTTAGTTGTTTGATTGTACCTACTAAAATTTACAATTTCTCTCTACTAGGTATATCATCAGTATGGAAACACTAAACAACCATTTATTATGACTAGTAATACGATAAACGGGTGGACATGGGTTACAGACCTCCACATGAACTTTACAGCTCTCAACTAATATTCATCAATCGTTTCTTAGACGTACGTCGTTTTTGGGTGCTTCCAAATTTGGCAAAATCTCTTTAATACGACCCTACGCCAGCTCGGACTATATCATTACATTTTCGGCCATTCTTCTATCATACTAATTCCATCCATCAGTATCGTACATTATTCTCAGTCGTTAATTTGGAATTATTAAAATAGTATGACTAAGCCAATCAAAACACAGACAATATTCCCCGTCTAACGATTTCTGGAATTTTTTTAGATGCAAATCTGTAACGAACAAACGGACTATTTTTAGCAATAAAGTTTTTTTTTAATAATAATACTGTTAACAAAAAAAATATTATCGATGTCTCTGCCAAATTAGTGCTCAAACTCGTACGCGAATGAAATTCAATTACAGTACAATGAACGACATAAAAAAAATGTATTATGCCGACTAAAAATATCGTCATCCAATACCGGGCGACGGAGCTTTTAACTTTCGACGCGAGTGACAATTTGACACGCGGACGTCCGCCCCGAGACACGGCCAATTTAACGGCAGATGCACATCGCCATAATAAAGTGTGGATGTTTTTTATATATATATAAAACGTAACATCGATCTGCCTTTTTCTTTGAAGCGATTTGAAGTGTTTTTATGTAGTTCGGTCTGCGCAAATAAATTTTATACACGACTGACAGCCTAGTAAAACATAGCCTTAAAATCGTCCATCAATGACTCGCATCGAATGATCAAAATCCTATATGTTCAGTAATTTTTTTAGTGATGCCCGGACAAAAAAACGATCACACACACTCACGTGTGTGTTAAATTTTCTAAGCTCATATTTAGGTATAACTAATTAAGAATGTGTGTTCGTGCTCTGAGACTCAATTAACTGTATAGTGGTATCATTTATTAAATAGATTTTTTGGAAGAAAATATTTGGTAAATCTGACATATTGTCACACATCGAAGTGATTTATGTATATTTTCATATTTATTTTTGTTGGAATTTTGTTGAACATTTTTACCTAGTTGAAAAAGAACTAAAAATGGAAATTCCTTTGACAAAATAAAAGTTTTATAAAATTCATCACGAGTTTATACCCCCATTTTCTTTAGACTAATCCTCATTAAGACTATACTACAGCGATATTATTGTAATAACTTATAATAACTGAAAATGTTCAAAAATATTTTTTATATAAAAAATGTATACTGTTATAAAAAAAGCACCAAATGATATACAGGATTACTAGATAGTTAGGAACGATAGATAGGAATACTAGTTGAGAAACTTTCAAAACCTCGAACTTCGTCCACGTTTATATTGGCGAAGTTATGATACGATGATCTTTCTTATATCTTCATGTCGTCATAAGTATTTGTTCGATTCTAATCGGACAAAGACTTAGCTTAAAACTTTAATTTGATTCGAAGTTACGATCGAGAGATAGGAACGATTCAGGACTGAGACAGGAATTAAAATAAGAAAAGGAATTACTAATGCGATCGTAACTCGTAACAGGTATGGAAACTTGTACTCTCTGGATGGAGTTAATTCGCGAGCTAAACTTGAATATTACTCGTAAAAATAATGCCCTTGTTAATGATGTAACAACTACTTTAACGAAATGGTATGGTGTCGTATCCCTTACGACATGTGGCAAAGCCATGCTATGGTCAACTTGGCTGCAATACGAAAATACGCTGGTTCGGTCGGATACCATACACTCTTGAACACTGAGAAGCAACAGCTTCCGCTTTTTTATATGGTCCAGTGAGTAATAATTCCGGTGGATCACCTTTTCTCTATCAGATACCTATTCCTACCCAAGAGGCCCACAATACTGGTGACTCTATCTGTGAATGTCCATCGGCGGGGGTGACCACCTACTCTTTGGTTTTCTTCTCAAAAATGCTATTAAAAATCACAACTAGAAGTCGTGGCGTTGAATATCGCAAGGTTTTTCATTGTC
Source organism: Eumeta japonica (assembly GCA_005406025.1). Classification (NCBI taxonomy): domain Eukaryota; kingdom Metazoa; phylum Arthropoda; class Insecta; order Lepidoptera; family Psychidae; genus Eumeta; species Eumeta japonica. The sequence continues at coordinate 486,285 of BGZK01000210.1, forward strand.
GTTAATTTATTAATGGCATTAACTCAGTGGCGTAGGCTATCAGACCATATGTAAACTTCACAACTTTAAGGTGGTGGATGGTGATACAAAGCACTGCACAAGGTTAATTACAATTCCTACAAAACGGCTATTATTTTCATAGATCATCAACATTATACTAGAAATTTACAATTCCCTCTATAGACAATTTTCTCTCAAAAGAAGAAAAAAGAAATTTGAAGATAGTTCTGTTCAAAATTATTTACGTAAGAGCACAATAAAATCTATAACTACTATCAAAAGTAACAAACCTGTATGAAATCAAGCTGTTTACGTTCATAGGTTAATAATTTTCAAGTATTTGTTAGTCATATGATACTCTTTTTCAACAACTATTTCAAAATTATGCTAGTACTTGTAAATAAATACCTACAGTAAAATTTTGTAATGGTCCATCACCAAATAATAATCAATAATCATATCATTAGGTTGTACCGAGGATAACCCTTATCAACCTTGTAATAAAGCCCGACAGACACGACCCTATATAGCTATAGCTTAGTTGTGAATTCTAGACTTGACTAGCACTCGTTAGGCCGGTAGGTACGACGGCGCCGGGAGCGTTCTCTACAATCTCCATTGTCCTTTAGAATTATACTTGTGCCCTGGTCACGCCCTTTGCGGATCTGTTTAACCGCTTCATGTATAATAAAGGGTATTGTTCTTTGTGTAGCAAGTCTGAGTTATGCACGAGATTAATGTTCTTGGATTGTAAAGTCGTTCAAATTTTCAATTACTTCTTCCAAATCATCTGAGTTATAAATAAATGTAAAATATAAATCAATCTATTGGTACATATGAATATATTGATGTATTCGTAATTTTAAAATAAAGGATATTTTCGATGTTTGTGTTTATGTATGACACAGATATTACAGAGACACTTAGTAGATGGACATCGAGATATCTCAAAAATTTTTCCTTCGAGAATTTTATCCTTTAATTCTTAACATATTAGCTATTATCAACTGCTTTTATCCGACTATTCGACATACGACACGTTTAAAGTTCCATAACAGAATGAAACACGTCTTGGTTATTCATTTAAAATCACCAATTTTAACCTTACGAAAACTATTCAATGTAAAAAGAAGAAAATAGATGTATATCTAACTTGTCTACTAAAAAAATTAAAGTAAAAACATATCACCTGCTTATATCTATGTGTATAAAAGACTGAATTGACTGACTGGTGCCTATATTAACACACAGCACAAATTTCTGGGTCTAGAGATTTGAAATTTTGCACTGAGGTTCTTGTTATAATACAAGCGAGTACTAAGAAAGGAAAGGAAAGTATTCACCCCCATGTGTTTGTATGGAAAATCTAAATCGTTTAAGCTATTCATGTCAAAATTTATATATTAGCTAATCATTAATAACAAAAAACAGTAACATGCATAGTTTGTTAAAATTAATTCTACAAGGTATGAATTCAGGGTTCCAATTTTTATACAAAAAAAAAAAAAGAAACCGGGATGAAATGTTTTATGGAAAATCGTAACCGCTATTTGTATGTTGCTTAAACCATTTCTCCGCTTTTTATGAAACTATCTATATGTTGTATGTGCGAACGAAACGTTTTCGAAAGAAAAACTTGACTTAATGTTCATATATCTGTCATTAAGGGTTGTCTCAAGATTCTTTCATATTTAGAAAGTAACACTAACTCCGAGAGACAGCCCTAATTTTATTTTCATATTAATTGCATTTGTTACGTCCTCGCATCAGTACCGTGCCTCGTGTATCAGTACCGTGGTCGTATTAGAATGGAAATTGCACTCAGGACGAGAAATCGAATTGGAAGTCGAGACCGAGATCGGAATTGAGAATTGGGCCAAGGTCAAAATCGAGTGTACAATCGGCATTAGAGTCAAGAGCGTGACCGGAATCGGAATGAAAGAAATGGACATCGAGAGAAGGACCAGAATTGGAGTGAAAATAGGGATAGAACTATGGGTTCTTGATGGGGCGATATACGAGATGAAAGAATATATATATATGTGTGTGTGTATGTGAAGGTGCATCAGCTTATAATAATGTATGCTATATACGATGCATGTAGCACGATCCTTGTTCAATTGAAATAGCACACAGGGCGAACAATAGAATTGGAAGTCGAGACCGGAATCGAAATTGAGAATGGGGCCAAGGCCGAAATCGAGCGTGCGATCAAAATGAGGACCATAAGCGTGACCGGTATCGGAATGAGAATCAGTACTGGGACAAAAATTCAAAGCGGGATCGCCATCGGAATCGACGATAAACAAATCAACATCGAGAAAAGGACCGGGATCAAGAATGGGATAGCGATCGGGATTTGGAATTCATGATGAGGACGTATACAAGAATTCATATTTGTTTATGCGGGCGGAGCCGTGGGCAAAAGCTAGTTTATAAAAAACCAGGAAAACAACAGCCTTTCCAATGATGATATGTTAACGCCACATTCGTTTTTTGGGTAATCGTAAAAAATGTGCTTCGACACAGTTATCCCGTGTTCGATAGCACGATGACAAAGCTGTTTGTATGACACGAGGGTAGTAAAGCAAAAAATATTTGTAACAAAATGGCCGTGCGCCCCACAAAGAAAAAAAAATGTGAGAGGATGTCGGTTTGATTTTGCATGAAATAACTTTTTTTTTTGTCGAGGAAGTGGTTCAACTATAATAAAAAAAAAAATAAGATAGCATGACAATAGATCTCAAAACCATACATGTTTTGTTTATAAATGTGTATAACTTAATAAAATGCACCGATACTTTATTAAAAATATGCTCAACAAAATATTAGAAATAAAATGTGTCATTTATGTACATTATAAAATTAAATAATTGCATTAATTTGTTGTAGAAGGTTCCTACTCGAGGAATATTACCCTTTCACAACCTATAATTTTAGATTAGGTCTTAAGGCTTCACACCACGTCCTAGGTGGAAGGATGATGTATTTCCAAAGCACAAAACGAGTGATTTAATTTAATTGCATTTAAAAAGTCATTGTCGACTGGCCAGCACGAAAACGAGGCACTTGGGACCAGATGGCATTACACATTAGAAAACTAGAAAAAGTATTATCTATTGAAGGACATATTTTTAAATTAATTCTGTTGTGTATCATCATAGCGTAATACTTCCCTTAATACTTGTACCAAAAATATATTATTCTCTCACAAAGGCGGCTTAAGATTAAGATATTGCTACATTTCTCGGTTTAGGACATCGGTATTTTTAAATAAACAAGATTAGTTTCTTAACACAAGCTAAGATCTCAAAACATTAACGAATAAATACGGGACACAATTTTAGAGTTGCTACTAGATGGCGTTTTATAATATGAAAAGGTCGCGCCTTAGATATTTCATTCCCGCTGTTTATATTTTGGACGCATCGAATTTGTATATAAATTTTATATCAAGCAGCCTAAAATTCGTTGTTTTAGAATAATTCCACATGGAAACAGTATAGCTAATATTAATAGTTAAATAACGTTAGAATTTATTATCTGTAATTTATTTAAATTGCAATCAGGGGCGTGCACAGAGATTCAGACAGGGTACGCAAAGCTAAAAAAACCTACTAGTTTCAGCATTGTTTCGGTTGGTGGCTCATTGACGCGACGGTATGTTCCTTTATACCTTGCATAACAGAAACAATATTGAAATCAGTAAGTTTTTTTGCCTTTGCATACCTTGTTTGAATCTCTGTGCACGCCCCTGAATAAAACTCATAGGAATCACTGACACAGTGGCCACATTTTCCCTTACAAATCCGAAATATATGTAACTCTCAAAGAAATATTGCTAACTTTAAAGCTCGTTTTCGAGGAAAAAAGGTAGTGCCAAATTAGTGCCCACTCGTATTTTTAGTTATATCGTGACCGACATTTAAATAAAAAAACTTGTACATGCGTTAAAGGCATTTCCCACATATAATTTACCGTAAATATAGCATGTCTTTAGTCTTCTTAAGTACTAAAGTAAATGAAAACAATATTCAATTACAATTTTCTGTAATACTCTAATCTTTTTTGTATTGTTTTTTACCACATTTGGTTCTACTGCAGAAAATTAATACAGAAAGAGGAAAAAATAAATTTTGCATATGTACGGTTTCCGTTTTAATTTACGTTTGCGTTTTAATATCTTTATTGGTTCTACAAGATGATCAGGTACGACACTTGCTTTTACATTTGACTGTGCGTTTTTCCGAGTAATTAAGTTCTTCTTATATTCCGATTGTTTATGACACAATTTTAGCAAATTTGTTGCATCGTCCTATACCTATGAAGAATATGCGGGAGTTTTGGTTGGGAATATGTCCCGATGTAGCTGAGTCATTCTTACGCAATTTGGTACCAGATGGCGCGCGACGCACCTCTTACCTTGAAACTTTTCATTTAAAAAATCTTGCTAATCATTTGAGGAGCAAAACTCTGTTTAAATGCTTAACACACGATACGATTTAGATATATAATTTTATTTATAATTTGGTTACTTCGTGTCCTAATGAATCCATTTCAAACGCCCTTTTTTAATATTTAATAATAATAGTCTATTATTATTATTAACTGTTTATAGGAACATTATGGTAATAAAGCTTAAAAACATTTAAACAATAGAAGACACAGCTTACCACAAAACTGTTTCCCGTACAAAAGACGTTATAGCGTCATTAATAACACGATTTAACGAGGGGTTAGTGAGTGCGCCACGCGCGACACCTATTAGGAATAAAGTAATTTAAATACAAAATTGAAAAATGTTTGTCGACGTCGAATACTTAAATATTAATTCATGTACTTTTTTAATGATCAAAAATGTTAATATAAACCTCAACATGTCTATGTAAGACTAAATATTTAATTCGATAAAGCAAAATTATCGACTAAAAATAGCTGTTTATTGTAACTTCTTGTTTTAGCTGATTACTGTGCTTTTATTATTACCATTTTAATATGCAATTTTATTCTCTTTTTGTTTATCTTGAAGTCTATAAGTTGTAAAATTGTTTATTTATTTTTCGGCACTATAGGTCCATTTCATATATGACTATTTTTCATTGACGAAAATTGTAAATGACATTGCCATAATAAAGGCAAAACAAGAAATATTTACAGTTATTTTTTTAAATCGTTTTATATTTACTTTTTCCGTACACGTTGTTCCCTTGTGATTTTATGCTTCAATAATTTATGTCATTTCTGAAATTAATAAATTATATATTCATATTGTATATTCAATTTAAATTCATAACGCAACAAAAAGAGATGAAAAATAATTTTACCTTTATTGACATTATTGAAGTGTTCATTAAATCATCATCAGCTATCTGGAATCGCAAGCTAGACTGATTGCTTTATTTAATTTTACATTCCTATATGTAAAATGAAACCTACTCTAAAAAAATGGAAAATTCAAAAGTACTCGTTTCATAACACTCATTTAAAAACAGAGATTATAAAATGAATAAAACTATTTTTGCCTTATTAGTAAATATGAGTGACAAGCGGTTCTTTAAACTTGATGACAATAAAAAACCTTAGTTTGAAATACTACCTCTTACAATTTTTATTTGATTCGCCCAAACACGCTCAATGTTCCAATCAGTGCTGTACAATAAAGGCCCAGCCCTACAAATTACTGTCAGAAATTTTAGTCTTCTCATTATTCATTGAAAAGATTCCCAATTAAAGCAAAATAAAGCTTCTACATTCTTCCTCTGAAGCTTTTAATTGCTTAATTTTTAGATTTATTTAAGACGTAAGGAACATACCCATACTACGTGACCCATATTTTACAACTTCCCCACCCCTTCGGTGACCAACTGTATATGTTGAGACCCATAGTTTTGTAATTCATAAATATGATTTTAAATCATTTTCTTTGCTAACAGAAAGTTAATATAATCAATGAGAAAAACTTATGTAAAACATATTGTAAACAGGTACTTACGTTTTACTACAAATAGAATACTATATAAGGACATAATTTTAGTGAGTACAAAACTATCAGTTTTAAATCAGCTGGAGTCCCGGCATATTTGCGTTAATGTTGCCATCTGTGAGTTTAAAAAGTGTTAACGCTGCGTCATAATTTGAATACATCTCCGGAAAAAGCGCGAAAATTCTCTGACTACGTGATAAAGCCTTAAGCCCCTTCCCGTCCTATGACTAATCGTGGTATTTTGAAGACCCCCGTAAACGGGTCACATAGTATGGGTATGTTCCCTAAGCTGAAAAAACGAAGATTTCTGAAAGTACATTTAAAATTGCTGAAGTATTGTCCTCCCATAAAACACCCGATTTAGCTGAAACTATGAATACAATTACTATTCGAGTATGACCTTTTCCTTGTAAATGACTTAATGATTTCTGTATAACGTTTTATAGACATCAATGAAATAACCAATAAATCCAATGTTCAAAGCAGTTTTTAGATTTTTTACGGTAAACATCAAATACTAATACCATTTATTGAACTCATATCTACGATATTTGTATATGGAATAATATGTTTGGTATATAACAAGAAAGAAAGAGTGAAATAAAAATTAAATATTGCAGTAATAATCGAAATAGCGTCCATCCGCTGCCAGAAGTTAAACTTTATTTTTACATTAATATACATAAACAAAATACTAATCGATTTTAATTTTTTTTTAATATCAATTGCGCGACTTTGAATTAAACAGTAATTTTCAATACAAATCAGGGAAAGTAAGTCTAAAATTAATAAAAAAAAGTAATCTCGACATATAGAGTATTCCAGACATTATCGTGACCACACACGGGATCCATAAGTACAGATATGCGGACGAGGATTTTTTCAGTTTTTTTTTTTGTTTATATAATATATAATAAATGTTAATTTATTATTATATTTGTGAATAAAGGATAGTTTTTCTACATACCAGTGTACTCATAATAAATTATAACTGCGATATGCATACGTAAAACAATCCAAGTTCACAGTACTTGTTTTCGGCAAGTTGAGAGTATGCCTACCTCAAACGTTTTGTATTATGAAACGTGCAAAATATTTGTTAGACTATGCATTGAAAGCATAATTCCTCTAAGTTTATAACAAACAAAGAATTAATCTGTCTTTAAAATCATTTTATCTTAACAAATGCAATTTTGTCAAACAACTTCATCAAACATATTTTCTTAAGTTATAAACGGAAAGAGACAATTTATTCCTTTTCAGATTTTACGTACACTTCACAATGAAGGAAGCAGGTATTATCCGCCAAGGCAACATTAAAAGAGAACCTCTCTCAATGGTTTTTGAAGTGTCGAGTTGAGGAAAACTTTTCATTTCGTGGTGTTTAAAAAAAATACCTACTGCGCAATAAATGTAACTTTTCTTAGTAGAAAACGTTTCTAAAAATGTCATTTAATTTTTATTTTGCTTTTAGCATTTGCTTATCAATGTACAATATGTGGCCTGGCTGTCTAATTTTCTCTATGTAGATATAAAAACGACAAAGTAGGCTGTGATGGTGATATTAACGGATGCGTGAATAACCTCAAATGTAAGACTTCGTAGCTCATTTCGGAGCCTTAAATTCGTTAATTCTTTGAGCTTCCATGTCAAAAGGGTGCCAAGGAAACCTTAGTACTAAGGATTCGCTGTTCTTCTGTCTATCCGTCAGTCCGTCGGTTTGTCCGTCGGTTTGTCCGTCCACCGTACGGTCAGTCCACCTACCACGGCTGTATTTTTTGTAACATGACAAATAGACTCTTCAAATTTTCGCATATAGTTAGTATTACTATAAGCCTGTATTCACGGGCGAGGATATCCGGCGGACAGAAAGAGATGCAGTCATACAAAGAATAAAAATGGGCCACTACGTTCTTTTTCGCTCTTATAACTCTATTCCTCTTTATCCGCTGGATATGCTAGCCCGTGAATATATAGCTTTTATGGCTGTTAAAACAAAAATTAATTAAAATAAAATAATGATAAAACTTTAAACAGGTTCCCATACAAAAAAAAAAGGTTTTTTTTTGTGTTTTTTACTCTATCTTAATAATGCCATAAGATATATATGTTATAACATATTCTTGTAAGTAAGACAACAAATAATAAAACCGGCTAAGTGTGGGGAGGAAACGCCCCAATTCGTCCCTGCGCCACACCGAGGCATCAAACTTCGACTGACCTTCATTTATACTATTGCGTATGAATACTCTGTATGGTTTAATATGTAGTTTTAAATACTGTAAAGTGTACGGAACCCTTCGTCTGTTTTTTCAAATTGTATGAAATTTTCTAGTGCCATATTCATTAACAATATTTATTTCAAAACGACCAACGCGAACGAAGCTTCCGCATCATTATACGATTTCAAAATTCATACCTGATATTAAACCTGCATCGTGATAGCCTTCCTCGAAAGCCTCACGGCGCAGAGTAACGGAAAACCGGCTTCGCCCGGTCCGGAAGCGGGCGTAGCGTGCTACAAGCCATTACTGCGGTACCTCTACGACGCTACGACGCCACGTAACATATCAGAGCCCAATCTTTGTAATACGCCCACCGGTGTTACGTATCTCTGTGGCCATAACTCACTGGAATTACCCGATTTAGGTGATTTTGAAAGATAATTGTAGAAGTTGGAAGAACGTCTTGATGTTGACGTAGAGATAGATAAAAAATGTACACAAAACAGCAAAAATATACATTTGAAACAAGAACATAAAGCCAATAATCATTACATAAGTTATTTATATAAAGTCTCAAAAAAAACCATGAACCTTAACTACATACATTTACTGTATAATTTCACTCTAATCCAAGGGCTTTATATCAAAGCCTTTTTATCTCAACTACATTTGATCAAGCTAGAATAACTTTACTTTGTTGAATAGTTGATTCTTTTAAGGCACAAAGGAGGGAGCTTTCATTTTATCTACTTTGCTTAAAGCTCATACACCAATACTTCTAAGGTCAGGTTTCAAACCAGGTACTTTCCAATTCGAAAGCGAGACAACAACTCACTCGACACCACCGCTTTTTTTGAAAGCTGGGCAACATGCATTTTACAAACTTTCACTTAAATTCACCCAAAGGTGACTTTTCTATAATAATTCTGATTGAAGACAAATGTTGGTGTGATTCACACCAACATTTGACTTCAATCAACCAAAAAAACAAGCTGCTTCCGAGGCAAATATTCAACCGTAAATCATGTACTGAGGCAAGTTTTACAAAAATATAAAGAATACAATAAAATAAAATGGTCATACTGGGACATATCCTTGTTCAGCAAATGCCATTAAACTTTTTTCTGCAGAATTTTATATAGTAAATTCCTATGTTGCATATACCAAGTAACACGTATGTTTCATTCTATACTAGCTGTGCCGTGCGGTTCACTCGTCGTTTGATTTAAAAGAATCATTTATAAATAATTTAGAACGATTTACCATATGCAATATTTTAACTCATATTTAAATGTTCATCGGTTTTCCCCAAACTTAGACACTAGATAAGGCAATATATAACTGTCCGTGGTAAAAACATTATTCTCTTAAATCTGCCCCGTCACGCTTAAAAGTTCGCTCTATAGTTTATTTATAATGACCGTAAACGATACCTTTACGCGAAATTCCATTCTTGTTAAAGTATTTGGTAAATCTAAGGGTGTCATTGGAACGCGAGCCATCGGTACCAAATGCTCGCCCAATCAAAAAACTACAGCTATTATGACTTTGTCTGTAAGAAATTTCATTTCAGATCTGGTTTAATTACATTACGTTATAAATTTGGTAGTCTAAGGTTACGTAATAAGGTAATGGGAGTGCCAATCTTCAACTCCTACAAATGCGAAAGTACCCCAAAAAGATTAAATGTATTCTTTCGTCTTTTTTATCAAACGATAGCGCCATCGACCATGACCTCGATCTCGGTGGCGCTGTTGATACCGCTCTTGACCCGCCCCTGATTCCGTTTCTAGTTTCAATGAAGATGCCAGTTTTGCTTTCGATTCGATTCCGATAAAATACTCCAACGAAAACCGAACATAAGTGTAGGTATACTGCCACATATTTTTTTAGTTATTATCTACGCTTTTCATCCCAATCCTGGTTCTGTTCGAAATTCTGATCCCGGATTGATGTTGAAATTGAACTTTCCTTAAACATGACTTATTACCGATAACAAAACGGCATAAGTAAGGGATTCAAAATTCACATAAACGAAACCGCGAGCAAAAATCATCTATAAATCGTAGCCTACACATTATTTTTATATATAAGCTATATTACTGAAAAGATTCAGCTAATTCTGTTCAACTATATAAGCGTGTTGGGTGACAAACGTCCAAACTTTCACATTCATATTTCCACAAAAAAAAATAATTATTAATTGAAGATCAATCTTTTGATCAAAAATTTTTTACCCAAAAATTCTTGGCTAAAAATTTTTTTTTTTAACAAACCATCAATATTTTTAATGAAGCAAAATTTTCCTTAAATCAATTACTTATTTATAGTATAGACGGTTTTTCAAAATAATTTCGTGTAATATTAGTTAAACGCTATCTCAATACTACACCTCAAAAATCTCCTTCTGTAACTTTATTTGTCAAAATTTAGTTACACTAGCGTCAGATATTTGGTCACCTCCCCCCAACTACCTGGTCTGCCCATCGCCCATCACAAACATTTTGAATATCATTTAATACTGAAATAAATATTTTTAAAAAGACTTTTGTTAGTTAAATATAATTGTTAGATCCTGTATAAGGTTGACGTGTTATATACATTATTGTTATATGTATGAATCGTTTGACCAATGCATGCAAAGGTATTTGTCGAAGCTGCAATTATTGTCGACTTCCTTGACAAAAACTATAATAGCTCGGCACTTAAAGGTCGTAACTAACATTATGATTAAAAGTTATCCCCATACCTAGATTTAGGAAGATTACAAGTTAACTAAATGACTTATGAATTTTTCACATTTGATGGTTCTCAAGACTAGCGCTTCAAGTAAACAAAAATATAGAAATTGTGTGGGCTGCTTATAACCTTCTTCAAAGATTGAGGTATCGAATACAAAAAGATTTCATCAGTTGGCACTAGCAGTTAGTTCAAGATATTAGCACCCACAAAAATAAAAAAAAAAACCAAAAACACTATTCGGATATCTTATAGCTTTCTGTGAGAATTGGGCTAGAAAACTCATTAATAATAATTTTTACAAATTGACTGGTGGTTTCAAAGATTATCGTATTTAAATTAAAACGAAAGTGTTCAGATTTATATAATGACATAGATACATATAACCAGTGCCTATCTTACTATTAGATAAATCGCTTGTCCTTTCTGTCTGACACAACGCTTGTCACACACACACACACACACATAATTTCAAATTCGTCGCCATGAACCCTTAACGTTTAATATTCCATTTTTTCGCTCGGCGACAGTCGTCGAGGACAACTGACGGCCGACGGACACCCGGACGCCAGCGACCGTTCCATTTTCGGTTCGGAAAACCTATCCGAATGGTCCGGACCGCGGACATTGTAAAAATTAAAGTTTTACAACGGCCGGCCGCAGCACGAGCCAGTTCTGAGAAGCCGCCCCGCCCGCGCGGCGCAATTTATGCCTCGTCCCGATGCCGACACTAATTAAAACTTCCATTTTATCCCACGACGACAACCGTTTTATAGACACGGCTCAATTAAAATAGCCCCCCCGCTTAAGGGTCGGTCTTAAGTGACGCGTTCGTACTTCGCGTTTGAAACATTAGATATAGTTACTTTATGTTGGCGATGTGTCTAAGTAAATTAATAAAATTAACAGAACACAATAACGTGATATCAATCTATTTTATTCATACTATTTGCAACTATTCGTGCACTTTACCTTTGTTCACACCCTTAAACTTTTGATTTTTAGTTTAATCTAAGATTGATTTATTTTGTGATTCTAAAACAACTATATAATGTAAATAGCGATAAAATAGACTAAAATCAAATTTCTGGAACCAGTGTTAGAAATCAGCAGTTCATTAAATCAAAATTAGCGTCTATTTTATGTGAAGAACATATTTCAAATTTAATCAAAAGATCCTGAATTCACAAAAATCCTGAGGATTCTTATCATTGGATGGGTCTAAAGCATGTATATGTAGTAGTTATAAAGCGGTTAATGTAACCGTTTGTTACTTAAAAAATGCAAAATGAAGTTTGGATGGCTTGCACCATTTTTTCTAATTTGAAAGAGAGATTAAAATATTAAGTGAACTATGGATGAAGAAAAATATTGTGATGAAATATACATGTCAAAAAAAATTACAAGGAGCTTTAATAACTTGAAGTTTCTAAGTTGGATTAAGTCAGCGCGAGGAAAGCATTAGTCTTAGGCAGATTTGTAGATTGATACAAGTTAAGAAGATACACAAGGAACTTTAATAAGGTTAATGAGGGAATTTTTTTCGTTCCGTTAATTTTACCAAAATTTTCTTGGCGATCGTTAATCACAACTGTTTACGAAGCATTTTAAATGACTTTTTGGGGTTAGTTATTAGCTTCAATTTTTTAGTTGGTTTTCGTTTACTAAACGAGATAATACAACTTGTTTTCTAATCATAAATATATTTCGAAATGAATCTAGGTAACATTTTCTTTAAGTTATTCATGAATTCATGTACCTATATCAGCTAATATAATTTGAAATTTATTTTTATCGTGTGGCAGTAATAATTTATTATTAAACCAAAAAGCGTTCGCAACGAAACCGCGGCTTGACCGTTCCGATCCGCCAATTCGATTCTCTCTTTCTCTCGCACGATATCAAATGGGGAATAAACGAAACGCCAGTGCACGACGACGGCGGACGGTCATCCGCCGTCGTAAAGGCATAAAACGCTTAAGGGCCGCGACAGACGGCACTAAAGTCATAAAACGAAGTAACCCCGAGGCACCGAGGTGTCGACTCCTTTTAATTGTCACTTCACGGACCCTTATTAGGTAGACTGATTCGACTTTGGTTTAGGGATCCAATATAAATCTGACTGCATCTGTTTGTGCATCGGATTATTAGTTTATCACGTATGAAGTTAGCAAGAATTATACGAGGCGTAGTCGGCGAATCTCTGTGCTATAAGAAGATATACGATTCAGTCCTTGCGACTTTAAACAAATTGAACAACGATTTCTTAACGGAAGTCAAATTACGTCACATACTCTGTGCATTGTGAAACACGTCTATCTAGCATTCTCGAGCGTTGTCATCGCATTGTCGTTAAGAGATCTCGAACGGTGCGAGGCCAGAGTTATAGATCTTAAAGGCTTAAAGGACAATATATCAGCTTCTCGTTCAGAAATAGATTATAAGCAGGTATTATACCGTTTCGCGGAGTAACAAAACTACTAAAATAACGCACTAGGCGCCAATACGTTGTGAACTGGTCTATCGCAATTAGTGTATCGCGTGTTATTTATATTAAAAAAAAGTCTGTAGTCTCTTTATTAAGTTTTCGTTGTAATTTGAAACAATGTAATATAGTAGCAGTGTAAATTTTATTGTAATAAATTATTGAACACGAATATTAAAACATTTTTGTTTATGTACATATCGACCTACTTCATTGTAACCGTAGTTATTTTTTGGATTTTTAACTTGTAATGTTATTTAATATTTCGCTGTTCATGACAAATAACTTCTTTAATACGCTTATACATATAAATGAAAGTTGAGTGATGTAGGAGAAATATAAAAGTCGTTGTCAATATGCATTGATATGTGCATACAGTTCAATGAGAGGGAGATTCGATCCCGCAACGTTCGTAGCATATTATGCCCTATATATATACATCCTTCAATGAACAGGACAGGTTTGAATAAGGATTGTAGTCATTGAAGAAGAATGAGTTATGATAGAAAGAATGAATAAAAGTAGTAGACTGACCAAAGAAATATATAAAGCGAATATGTGTGATGGAAGAGACGGTGGAGGGCGTCTTATATAATCTTATGCAGAGAAAACTGCAAGGTGGTATACTAAAGAAGAATCAGACTTTAAACGCTCGTAACTGACGTGCCTGTATGAAACAATGACGGATGCCAGTGAAATAAGAGAAGTAGGAAAATATGGTACCTACCATTTGGAGATCTATGGTTTCTAAAAGTAGGAAAAAATGGTAAAAAATTTGGAGATCTGTGGTTTCTAAGCCGAGAAAAATGGTCTGAACAAAAATCATGTGATCCATCATAATAATTTCTTGTCATTTATTTCTTATTCTTAATTTTATTAACATACGATTTCTATTATTCAAATGACTAGTGAATTTAAAATAGGGTTTAAATTAGAAATAGCAATGCAACAAACACATAGTTTGCCATTAGTTCTCTTTTTTTAAATGTAGCTAAGCTATGCCCTCCATGATTCATTAATACATATCAAATAAATTAAAAAAAACTCTCATGCATTATGAATAGCTGAGTAAATAAGTTTTACATTTTCGAAATTCTAAATCCTAAAAAAATGTAAGAGACGGTGTGATTTTTAATTTAAACCCTCATATAGGTTTAAGTAATAGGAATTCTGTAGAAATTATGAGAAACTACAAAAATTTCTGATAACTGATCGTCAAAAAGAAGCGAGAAATTATCGTAAATAAAAAAAGTGTAATAATTAAAATAACATAAAAAAGAACATAGTTCTTGAAATTACCAAGAAAGCTAAAATGAATAATATAAAAACATAAGAAATTTATTAAACTTTACCACGACGGCCATTTCGTCATCATAAAATTGAAGAAAATTTATTATAACTTCACCAGTGGACTGGTCGTACATTCGAGGTGGCGTTTGCCAGCCATGCCGCAGCCTGCGCGGGCCACACCTACAGGCTTACGACCTACACGTAAAATAGTTCATTCATATTTAGAGAGAAATGAAACAGACAAATTAGAAAAAACGGTTGACCACGAGACTATCCCTAAAACTTCTCGATATTTAGTTCACAGATATGACTTTCTTGTACATTTTTAAGCTCAAAAATTATAATAGCGCTTTTTAGGGTTCCTAACCAAAATTGCAAAAACGGAACCCTTATTCTAATGTCATGTCACGTCCATCCGTCCGTATCTCACAGGTAGGTTATTCAAAAACTACAAGACCTATATAGATGAAATTTATAGTTTAGGTGTCTTGTCCGAGCCGCTACTTACGTTTGGTGGTTGAATAATAAAAATTAATATTTCTAAAGGGGGCTCTCCATACACGTAAACAGAAGCTGAAAAAAAATTTATTTCAGTAAACGTCAACATGCAATACATACTTCGACAGTTCTTTTAAAAACTCTTCAAGCTTTTTAACCAATTTTGCTGATTAGATGAACAATTTCGGAAACAATGCTTCGAAAGTTGCAGAAATTGTGTCCCCCTGTATTATCAAAACCGTATGATCAAGAATATGAAAAATAAAGAAGTTAACGCTTAATAAATACTTTCAACGAAAATTATTTTGAAAATGGTCAGATATACTGTTTTTAAGTTGTTGCCGAAAAACTGCGCTTCTCAACAAAATTACGTAAGCGCCATAAAGATATGTACTATTGATGCACATTAGTTTTCACTATTTTACAGTAATAGTCGACATGCCGAGTTGTTTTTTTTAGTTATAGGCGACTAAAGTGCTTATAAATATTCTGTGCGGGAAATATGGAAAAAGTGTAACAACGTACTTTCTTCATCTGTAGTGCGTTTCTTTGTAATAACGGCTTCGGAACCTATAATGAGCATGGTCTAACATGCTCTTGGCCAGTTTTTTTTTTGGTTTTGAACAACAACATTTATTGATTAATTAAATTGTAGAGTTCGATGCCGTTTTTTGGTACAATAATGATGTCTTTTAAGAGTAGTACCTCATGAAAAGATGTGAAAGTTATTTTAAGAAGTAATTTTTTGAAAATTTTTTAGAGACCATATATTTTGAAGGAAATAATCGATTTGTATATGTTTTGCGGCTTTAGAAGTAGTTTTTTCGATGTATAAAATGATGGATGTATTCAAATCGACATGCCAAAAAATTGGAAAGTTAATTTCCATAACACATTTTTGGAAATTTTTGGACTGAGGCAACTTTTGAATTAATCAATTGAATGATCAGTTTAGACTTATGTTTTTATTCATTGAAATAGTATATCCCATCTACCCTTATCGAAAGCTTCTGGGGAGTCCTTAAATTCGTAATACCACCCGGGCCCTTCAAGGCCAATCCGACCCTGAACATCACCATGCATTGACATCACTTTATTGAATATTGCCATCACAAATTACTATTGTAAATAGCTTAGTACCAAAATTTTAAATTACCCTCAAAAATTATCATATTTAATCAGTAACCTTTAGATATATTGACGTCACAAAGGTATGACGTCGTCATTTTTACAATGAAAATGATATTATGCTGTATAATTGTTGCTTATCATGATATTTTAAGGTGCCACCATTCAGTGCTCTCTTTGCTGTGAAATTACAGTATCCTACTATCTAACATGTTATTAACTTATCACATGTCTTAGTAATCGTTTATTCTCAACGCGCCTGCTGTTATAGAAAATAAAGGGTGACTTTATAAATAATAATAAAAAAAACCTGACTACATTAATACAACGCTTAAATGTTATTCGAAGAAATATACGTTACCTATAGTTTTAAGCTATCAAGATATCGCTTTTAGTAGAAATTTCTTATAAGGTCGGAAAGAATCTTCAATTCTGTAGACATATTGTTCATTTCAATGGGAATTTCATTGTCATTTAGGAACAACGAAATGTATATCGAATCATATGTAAATGTATATCAAAATATGAAAAGTGCGTGCAATTGAAAAAATATATAGTTGCAATATTTTGTTACTATTTTTTCTCATCTTAAATTCTCACATAAAAAAGGTACCTAAATTAAAAAGAATGACGTTCCATGTGCTAGCCAATATTAAGAATTCAATTAAAAAAAAAATACTTAAAAAAGTTGCGTAAGTCAACTCTGTAAGGGAATAATTATCTCAATGAACTTGAAACTGAGATGAGGTCGTTTCTTGGGTGTACAGAAATTCTGGCCTGGGGGGTGGGCAGATTTTTTTTTAGGTCAAATCGTGTAAACGGGCATAATATGTTGTGGAACATACAATTTCTAGGAAGGGCCCCCCTAGGTACATCAATGCGTCATTTAATTGTGTTGACGAATCAAATCATTGTAATATCTAATTATCTAGCGTAGATTGATAGTATATAAAAATGAATATAATAAAACTCATTTTAGATTAAAGTGTGGAAATTGAAAATTCCCACCATTCATACTCAGCTTGTAGTTAAACCAAATAAATGGAAATAATAATGTAATTGTTTCACAATTTTTTTTTGTAATCCTACTCACGCAAATCCTTCATCTATATCATTTGCAATAATGATATTATTTAAGGGGCTTGTACATTGGTTATAAGGGTTCTTAACTTTCATATACCTAACCAAAGCGATGACATCGATTGAACAGACTACTTACGGACAGACTACTTGAAGCACGGAGTGATTGGTTTAATGTGATTAAAGATCAGAGCATTGATGAACTTACCCGTGTTTGAAATTCGAAACTCGAACTGGGTACTAACTTCAGGCTCTATCTAGAGTATGAAGTTAGTTCTTATTATCTTGGCGACATGCTCTTGCAATTGCAACCTAACCTTAATCATTTGTCGTAAGCAATTTTCTAATTAGAATGTAACACGAGTATCTCCAAGGCTTTTAAATTTATAGAACGTTAATTTTCTAGTCGAGATAAAAGACAAATTGAATTATGCGAAATACATAACTCTGGATTGACAGTTGACGTTCCTATTGATTGTTTTTTGCGTCCGTAATCAATCATTGAAATTTGTTCAGCTGTTATCGTCTTTTTGTTGTTTCTGTACAGTTATGATATTTATAAAAGATATTAAAAAGTCTAAACAGCAATTATTATGTAAATTAAGCCAAAAATAGTAATCCTTACGCACTCTACTTTTTTACGATATCATCTGTACCTGCGCAGATCGAAATATATTTGGAGTGGGCACAAAAGCAGGTGTGTCGCTTTGTCACCGCGATGTCATTGGCGCACGCCGCGCCGCCATTGACCGGTTGTGTCGCGCGTCGCGACACCGCTTATTGGTCGTCATCTTGTGGGCGGGACCGGTGACATGTGACATGAAACGGGAATTTTGGCTTTTTTTTTTAATAATTCCTGGACTCTGATAGACGGAGTAGGTATGGTTATATTAAATTAAATTACTAAGATATTAATTACTTATTTCTAAAGTTTTCTCTGATTAAATTCTCTGAATAAACTCTTCATTTTCAAATATACCTACCTACTTACATATAATTAGATAAAGCGAACGACTTCGTCATGTAGTTGATATCTAACCAACTAAGGCTAAATGCATTTTGTTCAATTTCATATGAAATAATACCTACTCTCATTTATTTTATTTATTTACCTCGTTATTTATATATTTATCACTTAATAATATAAGGTTTATTTACGGACAGGAGAAATATTATATTTTTTAATGTAATAAGCAAGTTCATTTATTGTTGTAACAAAAATTGACAATAATAAATATGTGTAGGTAGAAAGCTGTCAAATGTTTTTTGTTATATTTTTCTAACAAAATGTGCAGTACAAGACAAGACACTCGTTTTAAGATACCTAGTAGTCAAATTTGATGTCCATATTTTGTATAATTCTCTTTCTCTAATTACTAAACTTTTTATTATGTAAATATATGATTTAAAAAAAAAACCTTTTTTTACATTTTCTCCAGAGTAGGGTACAATAATTTTAGATGAACAGCCTTACTTTTTGCTTTTAATGTAGGTAGGTATCATGTCAATACCTACATCAGAAGTAGGTAGTTACTTATTATATGGATTCTTTTGCCATTTTTACTTAGTACTCTAGTCTTTAGGCATAATATAGATATGCTATTCTTATCTTTCTTTTGACAGCGCAAATCTGGCTATGGTTCAAAATGTTTTTTTTTTTTTTATAAAATGTAGACCCTTGATATCCTTGCTTTTGGTCCTATCTACACAAATCCAGTATTAAGCAGGTATGTAATAGTTTTCATTTTTCTACAGCTGATAGCGATTTTTTTTAATCCGCATTTACTTATTTATGTTTTTTTTCATACCCATTTTTTTATTTATTTACATGGAAGAGTTAAAATCGTAAAGATAAAGTTCCTTTGTGAACATCTCGTTTTTGAGAAAGCGTCGCCTGGCAGGCGGCTGTATTGATCGCATCGTTCCCCCCCTCGACCCGTCATGCCCGCCCCCCCCTTCGCACGCCCCTCCCCGCCGAGCCGAGACACTACGACACGCGCCAACATCCCGCCGCGGGGTATAGAATGACCTCGCTCGACCTGGACCCCAATTCTATAACCGTCGTTGATACCATTAATATTATAATATGGTGTCTATTAGACATACAGCGAAATTATTTAATCAATCACAATTTTATGTTTGTCTATCCTATTGACCATAACTATATGTAGATCCCAAGTTCACCAACTAATATTTATTCATTGACTCAATACTTTTTAATATTAATGGACGAAATTCTTCTAATAAAGTTGCGCATTGTTGATCTTTACTAATGTGATGTAACATGGCGACCCTTAACCCGCGCACACCGCGAAGCAGTATATTAAAACACGCGGCATGTTTGCTTATTTTTAAAGATCTAATAAGCTGAAACAATTTTTTGGTTTAAAATAAAAACTATAATTAATTTCAAAACATCCAACTGACATTTTTTAGTGTTTGTATAGATTAGTTTATGTAGAAAATTTAGTGGCACAAGTCGATTCAATTTGATTGTAAAATGTAAATCTCTGTTGTAAAAGAGCCATTTTTGATATTTCTTTCTAGTTTATAAAAGTTGATCAATCGTGTAACGGCAAATGCGAATGCAACGTGAAGAACATAAAGAATCCAATCATCAAAAAAACACTTTCACATCTTCTGTATTTTCTGACAAAATTCCAAATCCCTACCATCAAAATTTCCAATTCTTCATCTTGACTTTAAAGTCAAATCTCTATAAAATTTCATTTATTTGTATCAGGTTTGTACCGACAAAAAGAGGGTTGCAGCAACTGATCGGTGACAACAACTATAATTTATTTAATACAATAAATAGGTCATCGCTATTTCTAATACTGTAGTTAACAATTCAAAATTGAATTTCAAAAATAATCAAATATAGTTATATCACTCACATTCAAAAGTAGTAGATACAATAACAACTTGATATATAAATTTGTGATAACTCACATTAGATTACATGATATATGAAAAGCTGTTAAATATGTTATTTCGGATAATAGCATGTGGTTTATATATTTATTTGTTTATTCATTTGTATTTCCGTTGCCGCTTATTGATAATGGTACATTGTTTAAAGATACTATAGGTAATAAACAATTACTTTTTCAATTTTTATTCATTAAACCAATATATTTTTTTGAACGTCAAACTTGCATGGTACAAAGGAGCCAAATCCGAGGATGATTTGATATTTAATGTAAGATAATAATAATTATATTTAAAATTATAATAGTAGCAATGCTTCAAAGTGAATAAGTTGTATGTTGGAGCATAGACATTAGCTTAATATAATGATTAGAATTACCATATATTAACATAATAATCTAATATACCGCAATACTAGATTTTACGTAGATTATGTAAAGGAATATGTATACGTGGATATAACTTATCTATGTATTTTTTCAGCCACCTAAACTTTCGAGATGTGTTCGTTGTCCGTGTAGATTGCATTTAGAATCCGACCCCTTTTGACGTACTTGAAACTTATACATCGGTGTCTGGTGTATGTACAGGAGGAGTTAAGGATCCACAGGGTTAATTTTGTTTACGTAATCAGAAAATGTGCAACCAAGTATGATTCCAAATTTTCAGCCATCATGACACATTATATAATTTGGCATATCTATACGATATGGCACACTGTAATGTTACGCAAATACAGTCTTGGGTGTTATGCGTAAATGAGTGTATTACCAGCGAAGATAGTTTTATAAGAGAATTAAGTAGACGAAGTTAAACTGAGCACAGGATGTGCTTTGTACGTAATGGAACAAAACCAATGCTTTATTATACCGGAGGCTCGTGTAAAATAAGTTTCTAGTTCCGATATTAAGCTTAGTCTCGATTTTGGTCCCGATTCTGCCTTGCAACCAGATCGAAATTTGTCTTCTATTACTACAATGACAATGAAACATCTGTTCTCATTTTTTTTAAATTAAAGTTTTACTTGTTTTCTATTCGAGATGAAATTTTGGAAAGGCTTAGATCGGTTGTCTTCTTTAAGCGTATTTAACCTAAGCCACTCTCTGATATTAAAGTATTTCCAACGAGTTCCACCAATTTTAAATTATGAGCAGATATCTTTGTGAACATACCTAATACAAAATTCTTCTTGCCTGTGAACTCATGTCTTACATTTTAAGTTCAAAGTATTCTACGTTCTAATATCTACTTTAGCTCTCTTCAATACCTGAACTTTAAATTTTTAATGTTACTTATGCCATTCCAAAATCTGTGAGTTTCAGTTGATTGCGCTGTGGCCAAAAATCGTATAAAAATGAAATGTTCGTTCAGTTTATTTTGATTTTTTTTTAATTCAACACTCGCATCTCTATATATATAGAGATATAATATAAATATACATGTGTAAATTAATAACTTCACATATCTTATAAAAGATTTTGATCAACTTTCTACTGCATGCAGTTTTCGCGTTCATTTACTTTTACTCTCGTATGAAATAAAACATTATACTCGAATCTGTCATTAACTTAGAAAAAGCATATCAATGCAGGCTTTCTAGCTCCAAAATTCAGCTCTTGCTTCTAAGTGGGCATGCTAACCTGTCCATTAAGCTAACGAGTTTTGAAACCAAAATAGGCCATATATTAAAGCGCTACATTGATAAAAAAAGAGTTTTTTCCTTATTCTCATTAAATGCATGAGTTACGAATTTCACTTTCAAGTATATATTTTTAACGACTTAAACTAGTATATTGCAAAAGGAATACGATATTGCACAAAGTTTTCTCTATAGAATTAAATTTCAAAACGGACTCTGATAATTTTCCTTTTTAACAGTAATTCGGGATCAGTAACCGATCTCACAGTACTTGTTTTTCAGGATAACCGTATGAACAATTTTCGATAAACTGAAAAAAACAGCTTTTTTTTTTAATTATTAGCGTTACTTAAAAGAATTTTATTTGGATAGGGACTTGCGTCTTTTATTTGCAGTCCACGCGCATTACTGCTATTTTATTTTTCGTATAGGCTAATAGTAGTAGTCTTAGTCGGTCACTCATCGGTCAGAAGTCCGTCATTGATGACGTAAGCACGCGGGGACATCATCCTTTTGCATCGCGGTATCGCCTTAAGACTTGTCGCGCTGTCATCGCGATATGATACTGTAAGTCGCTAAGTCATCGATAATTGTAGGAATGCAAGAGCTTAGTGAGTCGAGATTTATCTAAATACATACAATGGGCAAGTGCCAATGTTTATGTTCGATTTGGAGTATACATGCATTTACTTTGTGTCATAATGACAATTTTTTATACTACTTAATTATTGTCCACTTGACTGTATATCGACACAAATTCGCACTCGCATTTCGTTTAAATAGGTCATAAAGTTAGACACAGTGTATGTATGTGTGTCTGTGTATTTATTGTAAGAAAATACGTTCTAATTATAGGGGACACATTCACTGTTTTTCAGTTTGGAAACTTAGTCAATAAGTATTTTAAGTAGATATACTAGGCACATCAAATAAATGAAAATGACGCCCACCATAAAAACATAACAGCTTAATCCGTAAACAATCACTTTGCTGTAGGAGCACGTTATGCGGTACAAATTACAAAACTTATATTATTTTGCTGGGCCCATCAAATTTAGTGATTGGATATCACATGTTGTGTTCACGAGAACAGACTAAGAACAGACAAAGTTCTGACTAAGGTACGAGCTCTTTACCTACGAAGGTAAAGAGCTCGTACCTTAGTCAGAACTTTACACACTAACTGGGACGCTTCTTTGCCTAACAATTTCGACATGGAACAAATTTTACTGACTTATCAATCATAAAGTATAGTTTTCACTCACCAAATTCAAATTCAAATTCAAAATATCTTTGGTTCATAGGTTACAAAATAACACTTGAAATACGTCATAATTCTTTGCGAATTTACACTTTAACGGTCGTTTGGAAGGCAGTTTTCCCTCAAGAAGAACGAGCAAGAAACTTAAGATAATATGCGTAATTCTGTAATTAATATGTACAGTTCTGTTAGGTACTGTCCCCACTTCAACAGCAGCCCGTTAACAATTAAAATTCAAGTGTCGCGCGACATAACCTTTACTCCACATATTCATTACATTACATTATAAAAATAAATTTACAAATGTATCATAAACATTCCCCGTCACGGACAGAAAGGATTCTGTTTGCTAGTCCACTGTTAGCCTAAAGTGCGTTGCTGCCACTTGAAACGAGAGTCCTTAAACAAAACCAGATCGCCAATTTTGGGTTGAACCGTATTATAGGCCTACTTAACGCGCTGCTGTAGGGTGTACAAATTTCAATGAGCAGCGACGCCAGGAACTCTGGGACAATTGTTGAATCGGTTCAAATCGCAATAATCGGTTGCACTGGACATCCCTTCAAAGGCACGACGGAAGAGCGTTAAGGGGCTGGCCTAATAAGAAATGACCTCGAGTAAGAGCCTCCAAGTCAGCGGTACCTGAAGAAACCGGACACAGGAGACGGAAATTTAGGAAGGCCTCGATTTTGCGAAACGGCGCGAGCTTTTCTAAGGTTAAAACGGACTCGCCTATTTATATATATCATTATTTATATATATCGCCTATTTATATATATCATTATTTATATATATCGCCTATTTATATATATCATTTAAATATTTGCTAGTTCCTTTTTAATTGATTCTGCATTCTAAACGGATTAAACTAGGTAAACCCCTGCGAGGTGTAAATCTTCAACGAAGTCTTGTGTAGTAAATGAGAACACTACCTCTAACTGCAAGTCTTTGGTAAACAAACAAATAAAGACGCATAGATAAGCTTCAATGAACCTGGAATTGGGCAGCGAAGATGTTTCGTCATGAACAGTCCAGCGAAGTCCGTTCTGACTGCAGAAAACGGTCGGACCGTTTTGTTACAATCGAGCGGTGAGTTCTCCATCTAAAGCTGCCTTGTTGCAGCTTTCAGGCGATAAATATAAATTTTATGAAATAATGACACTGCGCATAAATCTTCGAGCGGATATAACACGAAATTTTGTCACTTTTGAAAGTGCTAGAAA
Source organism: Eumeta japonica (assembly GCA_005406025.1). Classification (NCBI taxonomy): domain Eukaryota; kingdom Metazoa; phylum Arthropoda; class Insecta; order Lepidoptera; family Psychidae; genus Eumeta; species Eumeta japonica. Next base: position 510,767 of record BGZK01000210.1, read on the forward strand.
ATGTGCAGAAACATTACGCTTTATTAATCAAATTAATAAAGCGCACTCCCTATTCATTGTCTCCATCAGAGAGTAAGCGGAAACAAATCACTTCAATCTGGAAGTTATTTTATCCCTTAGCTCATGATGCGACATAACGTGTTGCGTATATAAAGTCAATAACAAGTAAATGTAAAATAATATTAAGACTTTAAAATTAAAAATATAACACAAAATTCAGTTCTAAAACAAATTATTTATCACATTACCTAAGAAAATTAATAGCAAGGAAAAACACAAAATAATAAGTGTCTTATTAATAAATGTTAGCTTATAAAACAATTCTACAATTTAATCCTAAAACGACATTTCTATTGGTTTCATCTAGCAAACAAGGCTAAATATATTAAACCTAAATAAATATTTGAAGGCTAATACACACATCACAAAACAAATACCTAACATATAGTATAAGATTAATAATTCGCCAATATATAGCTATGAAGTTTTATTTTAAAAATATAATTCGAAGAAAAGAAACGACAGTATAAATTTGTAAGTTTAAAATAACTAGCCAAAAAATGTTCGAGAGCGAATATAACAGAATATTTGCGGCAATGTAGATACGTCATTAAATAACAACGACCTATCGCAAGCTGTAACGACCCCAGCGCAGCGCGTTTAAACTGCACTTAAATAAAATTTATTTTTGCAGGTTATAATTAAATATTAAAAATGCTATTGGTTATATTATGTTTTAAAAGAAGATTTTTAGACACTTTACTGAAATTTAAAGTATGCACTTTACATTATTTTTGAAGTTTATAATAAAGCTTAAATTGTGGACTTAACGCCTTCGCCGTTACAAATATCGATTTATACGGGACCACTAATAAGTTAATTAAACACAATTTTCAAAAAAATCCACAGTCCACTATGGATTCTTTAAAGAGGCATGTTTCGTGGCACAAGTTTTTAAAGTTATATAGCTTTGCTAGGCCCATCAACTTAGCAAGTAGACAGATAGCGAGCTAGTACCTCAGTCAGTACTTTTCTGCACAATACCGGAGGCGGCCGTTTGGCCAATGACCTCTACAAGGCTCTGATTTTATGGACTTAAAAATTTCACATGTCCCACTACAATGATTGGGGTTTAATTCGTTCACTATCCACACCTTAATAATTACTCGTTAACAATCAAAATTCAAGTCGCGCGCGGCATACCGTTTAATCCGCATAATTATTAAATTATAGTATAATCAATTTGATATTTGTAAATATGTTATAAGCACACTTAATTAGAAATTATCAATAAAATGGTGTATTAAAACAACATTTTCTAATAATTTAAATTTCAAATGTCAACATAGGTGACAATAATATGTATCTAACTAGTCTATCAAATAAATTGATGCTTTTTACTAAATTTGCATTTTAACTGCCAGCAGGGCCATCGGATCTATATTTTTCAAAATATTTCAGGCACCAAGTAAGTACTAAGGCCGATAATCGATTTTCAGTCGTAAAAACTATTTAATTACAAATACTGCAATTGTCTGGCTACCTGATTGCCGCATGCGGTAATAAAGGAGAGATGTAATTAACTCGGACTCGAACCATAAAACCGGCCAATAAACGCGATTGGTTCGAGCGTAAGTGTCGCTAGCAACGCCGCGGCGAGCTGCGGAACTAAAGCATTGGTCACTCGTCAGCGCTTTATTTTACAAAATACTAAACTTGTATCGATAAATTATTAACCTGTTATGTGGAGAATCTTGCTAATATTATTTTATTTATGAATATCCACTATTATGTTTTATTAAAGACACATTTAATAAAACATAATAGCAAATATTTTGACTAAAAGAGTTAGCTAGTTATAAGGTTATAAGGCTCCGTCGCCACGCACGCATTTACAATTTAAACCATTTATATTGGCGTTAAAGATCATTGACGAATGTCTGATGACATAAAAGTGTGCATCAAAATACACTAGGCCAACTCAAACTTGATTATATAACAAAAAAAAATTGAATATTACTATTTGTTGCCAGATAAATGAAATTAATGCTCTTGTAGTTTTCAGATAACAATTATTGGAAATAAGAATTAATTATATTGATGATTTTAGTATACATATTTAAATGTTTTATTTTTTTTATATCTAATCAGTGAAGTCCGATTGTGGTCTCACTTCTTCAAGGTACATAATAAAACCGGATTTTATTACGATACTGTACACGATCGACGTTTATAATTATGTTTGTATTTGACAGCAATAAATTGAAACATGAAAAACAAGTTTTATAGTAGAGTTGGGTGAATTAAAGTCTATGCCCAAGTATACATATATTCTTATTAGTCTATAACTATATGTACATATCATATGACGTTCTGCATTAGAACGGTTTTCGGTTAAGTCATCCTAAGTGAGTTTATCCCCCAACTTCCTAAAATTGAAATGGAAGTAATTGTGGGTCCACATCCCCATTGCCATGTATCGGTACATTGTGCCAGCGTTCTAAAACATAAGTAATGTCACATGTTGGTAATCTGTTTTATTTCCTTTATTTTTACTTTTTTTATGTTTGTATTAATACCACCGGGCTGATTTGGCGCCGTCACGCTTGCCGGATTGACATAGAGTTAAAAAAGTTATCTACTTCAGCGTTTTAAATACATGTTTTATTCTTTTTAATGAATAAGAATCAAAAATTGTCGAATAACTACAACTTAGAGATTCGTAATATTTTTTCATAGTTGGTTTTATTCGTGACGTGTGACATAGAGCTTAAGAAGTACGCCCGTTCTTGAAAAAATGATTACAAATCTTGCTTATAATTATGAAAACAATAATGGGTCTAAAGAAATCTCTATCCCGTTCACCTTTTTTTTATGTGTCCGTACCGATGATACATATATACATTTGAAATTTCAGCTAGAGTGCATGTTAGTGTTTATGACACTTTATAACGAGCTGTTTTTATCCTGTCATTTATAAGTATATGCCTTCTCTACACGGTTAAGAATAGCTCTGCTATAATATTTAGTACAGATTAATTCTTTTTTTAAGCCCACGGCGCTCATATCAAGTTATTTTAGCACATTATTATTGTATTTTTACTTTGTTCGCGTGAACGATTTAATAATATTCGTCAGTACAAATGCTGTTTTTTTCAAGTCTAGTAGATTTTAAACGCGCGGGCATTCGCACCGGGTGACCACGTAGCTCCATGGTCATGAATTACTATAATTGCTTATTAAGAGTGGAGGGGAAAAACGGACGCATCGAGCGATTAAGTCGAAATCTTCGGCTCGTGTACACGACAACTTTTCAAATCTTCAAATTTCCGTTTAATTTATTCGTCAGTAGTGTGAGATCACTTTGAGTTAGTCTGTAAATCTGAAGTATTTTTTCCGACGATTCCTAGTAGCAGCTCTTGCGTCTTGAACTATTTCTAATTATTTCTATTTCTAAATCTATTTATTTCTAATTGGCACGTCAGCTACTCCAATGACAATATTGTATTATATTAGCCGTGAAGAACTCGCTGGACGATAAACCTATGAAGCGATTGCACAAGAAATGGCTGCGTCGGATGTTACCCATTTTATTTGTTTTTACTTTATACACATTCTTCAACGTAGTATGCATATATAAGTCAGCGCTTTGTGGATTAAATGCTGTAAATGTATTAATAAAATAAAAATACTGTAATCATACTAATATATATGTATGTGTTGTCTTTGATTTAATCCACTCTTGAGCAGTCTAAAATATAGAAAGTTTAATAATCTATATAATATGAATGGATTTGTATTACTAATAATACTTATAAATAATTTCAACTCATAAATAATTACGTGAATATTTTATTTTACTGTATGGATCTAAATAGATCAGTGATATTCTGTAACTACAACAGCCATAATGTCATTATACAGTTTCCTATCACTGATACTTTTATATTAAGTTTGATTTAAATATAGGTACAAAGTAAGAAGGTAAGAATTTGCCTTGAATCACACGTAACATGAATTATTACTTCTACATGAAAATACAAATTCACCCAGTACTTGTACAGTTTTAGACGTACCAAAGGTATTTTTGAGTTTAACGATAGACATGGCACCTTTCTCATAGAAAACTCTCTCAAAAATTTATCCACCGGTTAATGACTTATGATGTGTTTATCCGTCTTCCAAAACGAATCCTTGGCATTAGTGTTAATTTGAAAACATTATTATTAAATATAGATACGGATGGGGGTCCTTAATTTATTAAAATGAGTATACGTATCGATCCACAGCAATGATCGAGATCGAGAGCGTTAGGTATAAATGATTTACAATGATCGCGGCCCGGTGCGCCCACAGGTGGTGTGCCATCTGCCCCCTTTAATGGGCTATTGTTACACGAACCCTAACTGCAGGCGATCCAAACTATATTGTCAAGCGTTGTTTTAGTCTCTACGGATGTGTATAAGTTTTCTTAAATTGGCTTTTCAAAATGTGTAAGATATTTTAACATTTTTGAAAGCGAACTTAAGCATAAAATATTTTGGTCAAATCGTACAAACTCCTTGGTCATTAGATACTTGAAATCATAAAATAACATTTTTGTTAATATAAATAAGACTTGATTAAGTTTAAGTGGTTCTTTATTAAACCACATATTTTTTTTTATTTTAACGGGCAAGCGAGCATTCAACCTACCGGAGAGTATAAGTTGTCAATGTCGCCCATGGACATTCGCATCCCCACAGAAGTCATCAGTGCTTGCTGGCTTCTTGGGTAAGAATAGAATATCTGATGGAGAGAGAGTAAGGTGATGGAAAGGGCAGTAAGTTGATGGAAGAAGAAGTGGGGTATTTGAAAGGTAAGTGGGCGCCTGGAACTCTCAATCGCTAGGCAAAACGCAATAGCTGAAGCTGTTGTTTGATGTCTGTATACTGTGAGTGCGGTATCTTATGGTTGGAGCCGGCTCATTTTTGTTCTGCAGCTAAGTTGGCCATTTCATAGCTCTTCTACGATAAGCGTAAATGAAAATAAAAAAACAAATTAAATGTATCAAAAACTTTTACGGCATTATATTCATGTCTATGAGTGCTAATTGCACGCTACTACGTCGTACAAGTAATTCCAGATAATAAAAAAATATGAAATTATTTACTTTATTTTTTATTATTTACTTTTTCTTATTAAGAAACGCATGAGCACTTCTTAATAAATTATTTTCTGTGGACAGCATAAATTTGTTCTTAAACCTTTTTCAAACGGAAACGAGAAACGACCAACGACCATTTCTAATTGCCAGTATTATCACTTTGACTACGATTATTTTACATATTTAAATGAATTTTTTTATGGATTTACATAATATTTTCATAAATGTATAACGCGATTCTACACATATCCGCCGAGTATGGCAAATCATTATTGTAAACTGATAAAGGTAATAAGTAACGCAAAATATACGCTTGAATAAATTTCGTTTTCGTTTGTGATTCAGTAGATTTTATACCGTTTACATCTACTGCTTGTGTTCTGATGATTACATACGATAGAACTATATTTGTGACGCTGTAGTGCTTGAATTTCGTATAAGAATGCCGTGAATGACGCGACCAATGCCTTGAGTAATCATATACATCAGGTATAGTCAACCTTTGACATGTATAGCCAATCTTTAGTTTGCAAATACGTTCGCGGGCCGCGTTTAAAAGTAGGTGCATTTTAAAGTAGTGTTCTATATTTTCAGCGATATACATCAGACATTGAAATTTTTCAAATTGTCTCGCGGGCCGGATCAAATCTTACAGCGGGCCGGATGCGGGCCGCGAGCCGGTTTTACTCGCAAATGGTATACATGGTAACTCGAACCTTAAATAGCCCAAAAGCTATGATATTGAACTTCTAGAGGCCCATGCCTTGAATACTGTTTTTTCTTTCTTCCAAAACCTTTATCAACTCGTCAAGCAGTTTTCATGTTCCAAATTTCCAGTGCACTTGATCCCGTGCAGATTGTCCAATATATTGTTGTGAACTTCGTGGATAAACGAAATAACAACAGTAAAACCCCCTCTATTAAAACTTTTGAAAATAGAAAGTAGTTTGTTTATCTCGAAATGAGTGGGCGTTGATGTTTACGTTGTTTGTCTATTTTCATCGGTTAGAAAATTCCAGATCTAGACGTGTATAGTTTCTTTACATCGGTTGCGACATGTTTTTATATATTTTTTAATGTTATCATAATGGATTCATTTTCATAATTGTTGCGTGACCTTGTTTATTCTTAGAAAATGTATAAAACTACTCGCGAAGAATTGTGCACACCGGAATTCTGGCGCTAACGGGTAGTGTTTTTTAGGCGATTAGTAGGTTCGCTTATTCGACTAAAAGTTGGTTGCCTAGTTCATTTTTGTCTTATCTATCTTTTCATCCTGTCTCAGTATTTGAACCCCGATAGCGATATATCGCAAAAGTATCCTTGATTAGATCTAACGGTTTATAGTTGCATCTATTCAATGTAGAACAGAACCATATTGTTTCATCCTTCTTCTCTTGTGGCGCCGCCGGCGAACACCTCCAACTCGATGAAAGCTCAAATACATTACCTTCCATCATTCTGTTGTCCAGATTTTCCGCTTTCTTCTTCCGGATTGACGCAGTACGATGAGGTAGTTGTCGAAGAATCGACTTTTCGTCCTCGGTGATAATCCGTGTTTGATTAAAGCGGTCTCGCCTAAGTCGTTATCCTGTTTAAAGTTACTCGTCATTGATTCGAGCCAGATAATAACCAACAGATGTCTTCATATTTGCAAAAGATAGTCCCGTTTCCTCAACTTCCATTTCTTGTCGCTCACCTTGCAAGCCCGTAACAAACCCCTGACACTTAATATTTCAAAGGTCCGTGCTACTGTTCTTGGTTTTTATGTCCTTTTTTTTTGATACATACATGTGTTGCTACATGTGAACAGTTATAAGATGATTGCTAATGTATTGAACACACACACATATATATATATTTCTTAAGGGTTTAAAGAGGGCAGACAAGCCATTGGAAAATAGATGTTTTCCTCCCAGGGGAGTCACAATAGTGCTTTTTAGAAAGGAGTATGCTCTTTACTTAAAGACCTCTGTGTCGAAGTTCATTGGGAACACCGCCGATGATTAATCATTCGAAATACCTCTTTCTAGGCCTGACGGCTAGTCCGATCAAGGTCGAACTCTTGGATGCTATTAACAATCGTCATCGACAATCTGATGATAGTGTCGGAGGTAGAATGCTTTTAACGACCTTCGCGAAGCACGAAGCAAATGGTCGGTTTGAATCAAATCAAATTTCGTTTATTAGTTCGCCTGGGATCAGGTTTTTGCAAATTAATTTTTAATTACCTATTTAATTCCTTATGCGATGTGTTGAGAAAGCGGTGCAAATCGAAAACGCGTTCATGCATTGAGTGTTGAGACAGTATTTTCAACAAAATACCTTTGCAACGTCAGAAATAGACTGAAATTTAAATTTAAGCAAAGTAATCGAAAAAAAGAATAAAATGTGACAAAAAAGTTCGGGGAGAGTTAGTGACCACTAGAGTAACTATCAATCTCAACCCTTAAACAATTTAATATAAAACTCGAATAATAAAAAGATTACGATTACGATTTATTTAGATCAATTAGTTTTCAAAATTTGTTAAATAATGTCATGGGTGACATTATAGATGGATTTCTTTTAGAAGGCGATATAATCTTTGTCTAGTTTGAGATAGTTTTTTCAATGCTTAACAAAGAAATACGTATATTATTGGGCTAGATTTCTTAAATTATTGTACGATTCCGAGATAATGTATTACCATAATCACTTTGAATATACCACATTTGAAAAACATGCAAATTAATAAATATACTTACGTGTTTACAATAATAGTTAGTCTATTCATATTAAACATATTCGGATAAATAATTAATTAACTTTACTTGTAATAAATATATATATTTTCCAATGTATAATCCAGAATGAACTTCATTTCGTTAATTACAGGAAACCATAAATTCCTTCAACATTCAATAGGTGTCGATTATATCGATATCTCCGCATGTGCAGTCACAATGCATCCCCGGCGCGTACCACAATGGGCCCCGTTAGACGCATTAAATATCATACGAAAACACTGTTCAAAGGCTTCCTTTTTTTTTTTTTAACTCTGACAACACCGAAAATTTCGACTGTCACGCCTCGTTCATCGCGGGAGCGTGGGAAAATAAACGAGCGCCGAAAAAAGTTTATTTTAGTTTGGAATAGGGTTACCATGACATCGGGATATCGTACGAAGGACCCTTGGTCCGATGTCGTATTGGAGGTGACAATGAAAAAAAAACTAAGTGACGTTTTTATCGCTATGTAAAAAAAATGAAATTTTCGGCTTTATTCGAATGTTTATATACGCTTTGTGGTCTATGAGATTGAAGGCGCAAACAAAGTTATTACACGGAAAAAATATTTAAAATAAATTGTGACAGAAAAATGTAGAAAAACACCTTATGATTTTATTTTTTGCATGTCGATGGAGAAAGTATAAAAAGTTGAATCAATTTTGTTATAGCCAGTGAAAATTAATATATCTGAAAAATATGGAAAAGACCTTTTCAATTATCCAAATTCTTAGGACGTTTGCAACGTCATCAATTGAGTTTTAATGGCTGCAAGTTTATGACTACGCGATTTGCGTTATCACAACGGCTATAGATTGCAGCGTTATTTTTCTTATTTTATATATCTATACGCCTTTTTTTGCATCATTTAAAAAAAATTCAAGTGATGTATTTTTAGTAAAAAATACACATATTATTTATTAAATTATACCAAATGCAATGATTCCGATTATTAACATTTAACAATAAATATTCTTTTCTGAATATCAATATAATTTTACATAGAACAATTTTAAAATATGGAACATATATTAAAATATATATTATCATTTATTAATGTATACAATCGTTCATAGGATGACATATTGCTTCGCTTAAAAAATAAATGGTAAACCTAACATCCAGACGTTCCGTTATATCCTTTATTTATTTTATGGTCGAAGGATGCGGCCCGGACGCCATATTGCCCTTTTTTTGTGAACTTTTGTCATCGAAACGCCGGACATAATCGAATTTTTGACAAACAATACGGGATGAAATTGGTTCCTTTATCGATGGGCCCTTTATGCCGCCGTACCCTTTTGTTTGATGACGATATATTTTAGTCGACGTGTTATTGAATGTGACGGTGTTTCATGATTAATATTCTGATTCTATATATGACGTTTTTGACTTGACTGTTGTAGGTTCCAACCGTATTTAAAAACACGCTATCTTAAAAGAGAAAACGCAAAAAAATATACAAACAAGGATCGCAGTACATTTTTCATAGTACTATTGGATCAGGAAGCAAGTCATAGTATATTTACTTAGAGCTATTATGAATATGTCATCATGAAATTAAAAATGAGTGAGGTGTTCGCCTTCGATGTCGATACCTCATCTTATTCAACCTAAGAGCTTGAAAACGTCTTACGACGCTATGTTTCAGAAATACGTGCCATATCTAATATATTTATGCATATACAACGATTTTAGTCATTAATTCAATATCTGGATTGAAGTAGTGACATATAGTCGTACAAACATCTCCGCACTTGGATATAGCGATAATCAATATAATATCACAGAAGAGATTGCGGTACCATTTTTCAATTGAATCAAAGACTACTTCAATACCCTCGCTAGTTTAAATTCATTGGCCAATTATACTCTCCATAATTACGTAAAATTTTTTTCTGCCTGTGATTGTGGTCAACGATGCTTTTTCGACAAACGACTTGTAGAACAACTGGAAGACGTCAAACCTACGGAACGGCAGTTTGTGATAATAGGTGATAATAACTTATACACGTTATTTAGTAGCATGTTCGTTCTGAATTCTTCGACAATTAGTTTCTAGCGCTATCGTGTCTCTTTTTCGCGCTTCAGGCGTATAATTTCCGGAGAACTGTAAACACCAGGTCGCTACCCGCTCTCAGAAGTTCGGTCGTAATTATGTTCTCATCCGGTACCTTATCGTTCTTCAATTCTTCGTGGGCCATCGTAATCTTATATTAGTTGCCATACGGAAAATCTTTTGCGCAGTCTCCGTCAGTTTTTCTCCAGGATCTTTAGCTATCATAGTAAAAGGTTTTTTTAGTCATGTGTAAGAACAACTATCGTTAGAGATTTTCAATCTCTTCTAAGATTTCTGGTTTTGATGACACGATTTTTTTATGTTTCTTATAAGTTTTCAGCTTTGTCATTTGATTTTAGCCAATAGACAAATTTCTTACGACTTCGCGTCGTCTCTCTCGGCCTTTAAAGTCTGTCAATTGAGGCGTCTATAATTGAACAGGCCAGCTGAATACTGCTAACGTCATACCTTGTCTTCGCGTCTTTAATTTTAGAATATTTTTAGCAAATTTTTCAATACTATTTAGAAGATCAGATTAAAAAAACTTTAACTTTAATGCTTGAACTGTATTTACAAACATACTAGATACTTTTATTACCTAAAATTTCGCATTTGTCAAGGTACTCAAAGCGATCTTAAAGTTTAAATTTATTGATGACTTTTGAAATTTTCAATTGTCAGACGAAGCGAAAACTACGATTTTCCAGGGTTTATAGAAATCGGATCGTATATTTGTCCGATGATCTTCGCTACTCTAATCGACACACTTTAAGCCTTGAGTACGTTGTTGGTACTCGTAAATAACTTGTAAAGGGTAAGCCCAACACCTCTGAGAAGAGTTATTGTCTTGCGAATCGTTCAAACATTGCGTAAACACCAAAGGGGCTATTAATTTAGTGTGGGAAGTATTTAATTTAAATATTTTGATAACATTCAAACACGCCCATCTTTCATAGATGGGTGTGTTTGAATGGCAATTACGTCAGATGCTTAATTACTTTTTTTTTTGCAAAATTTATTAGATTCTGATTTCAACATGTTCGGTTATGGCATAATTTTAATTTACCAAGTTTTTAAATAGAACAAAATAACTGAACATCGTGTGATCATATGTTGATAATTTAATATTTAAATATAAAGTTAATGATTTGCTTGAATATGTATTAAATGCGCATTAAATTTCCATATGATGTATAAATTGCTTATTTAATTATGATAGTATTAATAACTGTGGTAGCTATTAGGTCATGAGTTACAATAAAGAAACTTGAACAGATTTCGTAGAAAAAGTAGCAGTGTTTTACATAAACATAGAGAAGGGATAAAGCTATGCTTTACCTGACAAGAGGGCGGTTCAAAAACGACTGAAATTCTGCTTACATAATACATGAACGACCCGTTCTATTAGAATGGATTTATTAACTGTTTATTTATTTTTGAATTCAAGCTCTTTTAGTCGACAAGGAGTGCAGTTGCGGTATTTCTTCATGTATGTCGTGTTGTTTATTCCCTGGTCGAGTATCTTAATACTCGCTTTACAGCTTATAAGCTCTGAATTTAAATTTTTTATATCACAAACACATCATTGATGTCAATAAAATTATAATTCAAAATTTCATGGTAATTTTTTTATTATTATATCTACTTTTATCTACATTTTTATTATATCTGCTTTTCGTGGTAGATTTATGTGCTATGATTTAGGTACTATGTCTCAATAAATACTTAAAATACTCACATTTTTGTTAATTTTCGCTGGTACTTTGTGAGTAGGCCCAAGCAAAGTCAATCTGCACCCACCGTTCATGCCATTCGTACATAAGATCTGTCTAATTTTGTTTTATAAATAAAAAAAATGTTGGTCATCAATACTTTTGTTGCTTACGTTTTTGAATACTCAGTTAAACACAAAATAACATTCATCTAAGTTCAGATATTGCACGTAACTTGAATATTTTCTGTTCAACTACATTACCATAGCATTATACAAAGATAAGATACGGCATCCTTTTTAGTTCTTTGCATAGCCTACATTTTCTTACATAAATTAGGCAATATTTTTTTTATTATGTCGTTAATATTATATGTATTTATGTAATATGTTAATTCGTTACATTATATTTATTATAAATTGCAATGTAAGTTACATAGCAATTTATAATAAATGTATATTAATATTAATATTGCAAAGTCGAAGAATTGGTTTGTTTGTACATTAGGATGTACAATTAAGATTAGCATCGTAAGATAAACCAGTTTAAATATAAAAAATATTTTTGCATTCGACACCTCATTTCAGCTTTATTGATTGGACCAAAATATTCATTTGATTTCAGCCGGTTAGGTACCAAAATAATTAAATGCCTGCAAAAACAACAAATTTTATATGTTGTGATAAATATTTTGAAAATACTGTACTAAAAGCACAATAGAGCGATAGTACGTAGGGTCATAAACGTTTTTTCGTTATCGGGTATAATAAACCAAAAAAACGTATTATTATCAGACAACTTTGGTGAGGGTAAGTTTATTTTATAAAGAAATAAAACGCTTTCGTCTACAACTGTGAAACATCTATAAGCGCGCGCCAACGTGGTTAGTCGGAGTGGCTGATGGGTGGTGATCGCGAAGAGTAACGAAAAAGCGTTATACAAGCGAACAAATGTTGTGTGTTAGGTGCTAGGTGTAGGTAGCATGTAAGGTACGGACTAAGTACTTCATATAATCAGGATAGAACTTCACTTGAGGTAAATTCGTTTAATTCTAGCATTATATTCGTACTTAGTTCAAGATAACTGTGTAGATGTTTAGAGAATATAATAAAAAAATCATTTTAAAAACCTTACAAACTATTTTCATGCAAAACGAATCAAATTATTTCAATTTCGTATATAACATTCTTACTAAAAATTAACTTAAATCAGTCTCTCAGTGTTTAATTGGTCTATTTATATTAATTTCAAACTTACCTAAAAAATCGCCTGTTTTGCAAATTAGATTCTGCCATAGTTCTAGTAAAAGCTCTTTGAATAGTATTATCATTTACAAAGGGTAGGGTCTATTATAATGTCTAGTGAAAGTAGAAGATGTATTAGACTATCCTATTAGGTGTCTCTTAACTTTGTGGATCAAAAAGAAGAAGTGATGATACTATACAGTTATTTCGGACTAAATATGAATATAATTAATGAATATTTGAAAAATTTTATTTCTTGAAATAATAACAATTTTTTTTTTCTGAAGTGTCTTGGAAATCCTCTAAAGAATACATATAATGTTATAATAACTAATCACTTTTTATTACTTAATGTACTAACCATAAAAACACTAAATAAGTAACGGTGTCTGGTCTCCACACCTGTCAGTGTATGGTATGAGTGAGAAGAATTAAATAAAACAGAAGATACACCCCGCTAACCCCCCGTAACTAAGTAGTCACGCTAAGCTGGCTTATTTTATGGCTAAGTTATACCCATAAACGATTTCAATTCCGTTCATACTTTTTCCTAGAACGTCTAGTCTTACGCCGTACATTTCATTAATTAACATAATATTTTGTATATCAGTTAATGACCCTAATCCGAACTTGAATCCAACCATAAAGTATAATCGAAACAGTGCGTAAGTAGCTCGTAGGCGTTCGGTTTCCCATAAGGCCGGTTACCATGGCCCCGTCGCCGTATAATTACACTGATCACATTTACGGATGCAAACGCAGACGATCGGCGGACGCGCGACGCCGCCGCTCATAGACTAAGCGGCGCGCAGAAGGACGGCCGAGTTGCGCTGGATTAAAATCTACCTTGATCGAATTTGATCATTGACTGTTCAACGCTTACGTCGTTTTTAGTTAAAAGCCGGCCAAGTGGGAGTCGACTCGCATACCGAAGATTCCGTGTCACCGCGAAATTAAATCATGCTGTGAGTTTACTTTAATTTTTCACTTTTTGATTTTTATTTTATTGTTCCAAAACTTGTAAAAATAACACATTTTCAGTGAAAATGTAATGTAACGTCTTATAAAGGTTCAAACGGTAAAGACCTTTGAAAGCAGGACAAGTAGATAAAAGTATGAATGGATAGATGACGTAGATTTAGCTATAGATTCCTGAGTACGAGATCCTAAAACATAAATGTCAATAGTGTAATAGAATACATTTATAATAAAAAACGTATTTTACAGAAATGTCTATAAACTATTTTTTAAATGTCGAAATTATAATAAATCTTCTAATTATTAGAGCGAGAAGCGTTTCAATATTTTTATATACCTTTAGTGTTTTTTTCTATTTTAAAATCACGCTATGGAAATAAATCGACATTATATCTCTATTAATAGTGGTGAGTATACTATTGTTAATAGATCGTATTCAACTTACTTGATATTTGCAGTACAACGGACAAAACTGTGCCGCTGTGAAGTTCGTCACGAAAGTGTCACAATTGCGTAAAATAACAACGCAGGGGAAAAGAAAGAAGGGTCGGGGAGGGTTATACACGCGGAGTACCTGCCAATTCGTTAATGAATGAACTCTGACCGATGTGGACCACTGAGCACACGCGTGCATGCGCCTGCGCCGGCGCTGCATGCAACTGACGCAAACATGTGGGACATTAATTACAATTGTTTAATATTATATTATATAAAGTGTTATAATTTTTTTAATGGAATTTAACTTCTCATCGCTCAAGTTAGGTATTTGACTACATAATCTGACCTATGACAATATTGTGGTTTCGGGGCGGGTGGGTTAATTAAAGACAAATTACTATGATGAGCTAACAGATTAACAGCTATTTGCAAAAAAATATTTTCAACAGGAGAATTTTAAATAAATTATATCTTTTGCCTTTTAAACAAGTGCCCATATCGATTTTGTTAGAGGTAGGTATCCTAAAGTTTATAAAATAAGAAATATATACTAAGCAATATTTATTAAACATGTAATTAATTTTGTGCTGGGTATTCGGCTATTATTTTTCTTACGTACGAGTAGAAAATGCATAAAAAATATAATTCGATTCCAAATGGGATGTATGTGTTAGAATTTTATTTATGAATTTACGTTTATTAATTTTAAGCGCTTTTTTTTTTCATTCCAGAAAATTTCTGTAAGCATAGTGATTTCATAATTAAAGAACTTTATTTAATATACAATTGCGACAAAATATTGAAGAGGCAATATAACAAATCCAAATGAAATATCGTTTCTATGCAATTATTTATTCTTTTAAATAAGCATAAATCATGTCGGTCATCTGCCGCCCGCGGCGCGCCGACGTCTTTAAATGTGTATCAGCCGAACATAGCCGATGGTAACCGAACATATACGAAACGATAAGAGCCGTTGTAAGCTGTCCGTTCCTTTTTTTTGAATCTGACAGTTGTACTTTGTTACCGGTTGACTCATGCGCGCGATGTAATTATCTCTCAACATTTAATACATTTACTTAGAAACTTGAGACTTGAGACTGGAGAATATTATTTCAGGTACACAAACCCGTAATAAATGTATTGCAAGAATGAACGAATCTTCATTGTAAGGCGAGAGAATTAGACATAGCCCCCTGCATGGTTACTTGTTTAACTGCACACGTTTTGAAAGATTTTAACCAAAGTTTAGTCGACATGTATTTACCGTTTCTTAGAATTCCAGTTCGCTTTCACCAAAAATAATGATCGAGCGATCTTTAATTCGGAATGAAATCTAGACACTTTGAGAAAAACTTCGCCCAAAAACTTGAAAAAATTATAAGCGATTTTGTGAACAAAGGTGAGTTTCGAATTTTGCGAATATCTCGAAACTATTACACATATTGGGAATATAAAAAAAATCCATAAACATTAGAATATTTTTTAATTAAATTTCAGCATGCTACCCACAATGTTTACAATTTTTATTTGGAAGTCAAAAAGGTGCTAAAAATATGTTATGTGACTTCTGCGCGCTCGCACACGATTAGCTCAATTATTTACAAAAAGGAATTTTTACGGTTTGTTAATTTCCAATTAAGTCGCACTAGAATTCGAACAAATAATACATACTCACTAAATTATGAACCATCTCCGATTAATAGATTCATTCATGACGTTTTCCTTCCTATTTAAATGGAATTCATAATTTCCTTTTTTTATTTGAGTAATACATAAAAAAAATTAAAATAAAATTGAATTTTAACAATATTAAAGAATAAAATATAAATATAATACACAAAAAAAAATCTAAAACAGACGAGACGTGAGCAATTCAGGGCATATCATTTTTAGGTATTATTATAACCACTGAAAAATAAAGCTTTTTTTTTCTTTAATACACTCATTAATCAATTTAAAAACAAAGTGATATACAGTGAACATCAATCGATAAACAAGTGTCGAGAAAATAAATAATTGTTTATCAGCTATTAAAAATGTTTTAATTTTTATATAAGTATGTCCACAGATATTGTATTATCTCATTCTTAAATTAAATTTTAGTTTATCTATCTCATTCTTTAATGTTTTTTAACCGACTTCAAAATTTAAAAAGGAGGAAGTTCTCAATTCTACTGTATTTTTTTTTGATTGACAATTTTCATAAACATATATTTCGAATAAAAAATATAATATCATCTTGTTATATTAAAAATCGTAGCCGGTATAAGAAACAATTTTAATCAAAGAAACTAATACAGTACGCAGTATACTTGCTATAAGCATTTAACTGAATCTTCTGAAACATTAAGAATTCAACGTAGACATATATAGCCTACAATATAAAATGGAACATTATCTGGCACCTCGGGCAGTAAGCGGGACAGGCAGATGTTCGTTAATATACTGAATACCAAACAGGCTTTGATCAAGGATACGGAAACAAAGGACCGCAATATAAGTCAACGCCTGCGCATTCAGCATCGGCGTCTTATAAGTGCATAAATGAAGCATGAATCGCCCATTTTATAATAGTTCAGAAATTAAGACGTACATGAAGTTTCTCAACCTGAAGAAACGCGCAGTATTTTTAAAAATCCAAATTGACATGACATGTAATATCAGATCACTACAGTTTCCCGTTTCTGTTTTTTAGAAACATTCAGATTCAAGAACAAGTTTTAGGTGTTTATTTAACTAAAAAAACTTTCTCAGCAAATTTATATTAAAAAGTTATTTTTCATTTGTTTTGGACATTTAACGTGCAAAATAGAAGTTTTCACAATTTTTCTATTCAAGTCTTATACTTCGAATCGAGATGAAAATTAAAAAAAAATTGTTCCTTTTAATCGAAATGATAAGTTTACATGATTCAATATCAAAGCTATTTCAAAAAAGTGCATTAATAATAGGTTATGCTTACATCCCATTCTCAATTTGAGATGAAATTTTGAAATTTCTATTGGAATACAGTTAGAACTTGAGATCAAGACGTAAAAAAAAATAAACGATTATTATAAAATGCATATTCAAAAACACTCTTTCGCCGTTGCTGGCTGACGAAAAGTTTTATGTAAAAAATTCTTATAAAATATAATTAGGTACTAATAATTACGATTACTGTAATTTGATTAGCCATGCTTTGATCAACTTGGCTGCAGCACGAAAATGAGTGGACACGATCGGTGACACAACACACTTTCACAGTATACAGACGTAAGGCAACAGCTTCGTTTCGTCCAGTGAATGAGAGTTCCGGCGACCCACTTCCCTCCCTCAACCCGCTACACCTACACATCTCTCCCTCCATCGCATAATCTGTTCGTGCCCAAGAGGCCAGAAACTGGCGGCGTTGACCACTTACTCTCCGGCGACTCGCAAACCGTTTGCCCTTTGAAACTACTAAATAAAAAGAAATTAGGCTTACTGTTCAACAATAGATCTTACTTCAAGTTAGCAATTGTAATATAAATATGTACATTCGTATCTTTCAGGTGTCTTCGCTGAAAAACGCGATAAAAAAGATTTCCAGCAGACTAATTGTATATACGATTCAAACGGTATAATTATGACATCAAAATTACTGTAATTTTGACATCATATCGATTCCGATTGAACAGTTTTATATTTACACGACTGATCTGCAGTAGGCTTGACGTAACCTTCTCAACAACAGATGGCACTACATGACATAAATTACACAGAAGACACTACATAACGTTATCAATCTGAAAGCAGATAGTAAAGAAATTTTACGTATTACATGGTAATGTACATGTCTAAATATTTACTGTTGAAATTGAACATGGGCAACTTTTCCCATGGGGAAGTAAACATATTCCTACAGTAAATTGGAAGTACACAAAAAAAAGCTCGGTTGCCTAGTTACTAGTGTTTAAGTTGACTATATATAAGCTAGAGATTACCACTGCTTACTGTGCGAATGCTCAACTACAGTATGAACGTTACAGCTGGATAAATAATTTTTACGAGCTTCGTCATATGTAGTTAAAATAAAAACAATTATGAAATTAAAAACGAAAGTTTTTCTCGTAAATTTCTAACGAATCGTTAATAGGCGATGTCGCCGACATACACGTGTCGTAACATATTTATAAATCGTATTGCATACGTAACGGTGAGATAAGATCCCGTGACGGCTTTTTTATCCGACACATGTCGACTGTTTATAGAGAGCGAAATCAGATAAGAGCCGAAAACGTGGGCATTTAATAATTGAATTCAATATGTGGTAATTTATTGCGTCTTCACTGTGCCGAGTGCGTCGCGATCGTATCGCCCTCGTCGCGCGTCGACCGAGTTCCGACCTCATCCCCTGAAGTGATAAGACTCAAATCGGCTTGCGACGTCGTTTAACCACAAATCGGTCTGAGCGCTTCACTCTAAAAAAGATTTCAAAATAGCGCCATTGCTAAAAATATGGATAATTAAACAGCCGCCCACGTAAAGGCGTAAAATTGGAGAATCAACTAGCGTTTATTTCATATCAATAACTTTCACTTCACAAGGTTTTCGTCCAGCCACATTGATGTAATTCAATAAAATTGAATTTACGTATTTTATTCTATTAAAGAAATAAACAGTAAAAAAGATAATCCCGTTTCATTACAATGATATATGGAGGTAGTTTGTAACTTTAGAGATACATCACGCAGGTATGTACGTATAGACGTACATACCTGCGTAATGCTCATTAAGAACCAAAATAGGGTTCGATTTCGTTTAATTTTAAATTCGGACAAAGGAGTTCATAGATTTAGTAGCGGGTGTCATTCTATATGAAGCACTACGACATTAGTGTTTAGGGTTCAAATTTTAATATGGTGCATTATAAATAATATGGCCTCTGAAAAGACCTTCACGGTCACAACAATAGCAGATATAAACAGGTCGTGACCTCAGCGATGCTTTTGAGATAAACTGTGTTTTGTCGTTTTTAACTAACTGATGTAACTCGTTTCTTTTGTTGACGGCTGTAGGTACCGCCAAATTAATGGGAACTTATTGTTGCTAACTCACATCAAATTTCGGAGTCGAAATACAGTTGATGCTAAATCAATCTATTCTATTTTTTTTAATAAACGACGAGTCAAGCGTGAATTAATTATAAGCATCTCGGTTAGGTGGATGCTTTTGAATTTACTATACCTCACATGAATCACATCATTAACCTTAATAGAAATTAGGCAGATGTGTATACATTCAATCTCGATGGTTCATTGGTTTGTTTTAATAGCATTTTTGGGGAACGAAGAGAGCATCAGATGGTGAGGGATCGATGAGGGTTGAGAGGGGTGGTAGATAGGCCAGTGGATCACCGGAACTCGGACTCGCTGGATGAAATCCAACAGCGAAAGCTGTTACCTTACGTCTGTATTTTAAGAGTGTGAAATCTCACCGGTCGTGCCAACCATATGTGTATACGTATAAAATCATTCGATGAAATACGTAAACAAAAAACGGAAATATTATATTTCCAAGAAAATGTAGTATTCATTTATGCTTAAAACAGAGACCGTTCATCGTTTTACCCGAGAGAATACATATCACAAACCTTTTCTATAGATCATTACTGATTCCGACTCGAATCAATTGCCCTATTTGGACTCGGTTTCCATGTCGATTCTGATATTATTCGTGATTCTAATTAATATCATACCTTCTATCCAAGTCTACTTATTGTAACGATATAGGTCTCGACATGAGTCATTGGTATTTGAGGAAATGTTAGAAGAACATACGTAATTATTCAATTATAATATTGTTAATAACGAAAGAGGTACTTTGTCATTTACGAATCAAAATCGTCTGTACATTTATTCTATCCATTTCATGAAAGAGAAAAAATATTTGTTGCGAAAAGAACGGCTAACACACGTACAGGACTGGCGCTTAGACTTTTTTATCTTCTGAACAACCGCCCGCGCTGTCCGCTAGCATATACATAGTGTATGATACCTTGATTATAGAGAGAAATAGATTGGTTTGTTGTAAACTCTTTTTATATATATTTATATTGAACACCTTTTTAAAGCGGAATCTGTTGTAATATTACAAAGTATGATTTGTATTTTGAAACTATATTCAATTTAATATATCTTAAGAAAAAGAATTATTGATTGAAGATCAATGTTCTCTCATAAAGATTTTTTTGTAGGAGACCGTTATTATTTGCAGAAATCTTCTTGAACAAACTGAGATTTTCTTGGTTCGACAAGATTTTACTCGAGCTTAAAACGTGTTCTGCTTTATTCAAGAAATTAATGATACTTCAAAATAGTTTTGACTCAAGGATACATTTTTTTAATTTAATAATTTAAACAGATATATTTCTTTAACATAGTTGATTGTATTGTTGTGTATGGTTTTTAATTTACTGAAACCTAAAGCATACTCACCTACCCTACCTGATCCAGTAACATCCATTGTTACCGATGAGATGGAAACGTCCGGGGCCGATTGCTTAACGTGCTCTCGGAGGCATAAAACTATAGAGGTATAATCTTACCTAAGCTAAAAGTTCACTCGTCAGTTCGTCCATGCTTTTAAGATCGAACCCGACACCCTGTTGTGCGAAGCCGGGCCGATGATCTCATCCACTGAGCCGCCATCGCGTCTACGTAATTATACAGTAAAAGCAAAACGTAATAAGTAATAAAAAAAGTCATACTACTACCCTAGTCCATATATAATACCTTAATCACTGCACTGGCCCTGCGTCGAAAAATTGGCACTTGCCCGTGTTCAATTCCTTTGCGGAATCAATCGCAGGGGGGCGCACTCGAGCGCCAACCCGGCTCCAAAATGGCGGCTCGATTACGTTCCGTATATTTAATTGCCCGACAGCGAGCAATGATTTCTATTGTTTGTTGTTTTAATCTTCGATTTCTGTGAGGGGAGTGAATCTTGCGCGTTTGAGAGCTGGTTATTCATTTCTATGGCTTTGAAAAAAAGACTCAGAATGGTAATTCTGGGGCGGGCTATACAAATCTTGTAGTTTTAACAAGTGGTATAACAATAGTGGGCAGTGAGCATTTCACAGTAATTCACAACTACCACAATGCGGCCATTGCATATTTCTACATTTAACGAATAAAGCAGTTAAGCGCTAGTCGGATTCGTGCATTTGGTGTTTCGTGATATGATTGTAATGAATGAAAATTTCTTTTGATCTATCTCCGCATGTCTTTTTATCACGTGCTTTTTTTTCTTAGACAATAGAGACAATCAGTATCTAAAGTCATTTCACAAATAAGATATAATATTTTCCTTTAGTCGTTTTTTCCGTCATGCCATTTCGATTTTCAATCCACCCTAGGGATTCGTTCAGCAAAATTAATTGTCTATAACGTAAAGTCACAGAATTTAATATGTTCAAAGTTTTAAGCATTATATTTTTATATGACTCAGTTGGGTAGTTTTGACGCCAGTTCACTTAAGACTAAGCAGTGACAGCACATTGCTTCATTTTCAACGCTGCTCATTTGAGCGACCTATGACGTCATCCAATGAAGACAAAATTGGGTCGAACAAGTGTTTTTGTGCAATCGCCGATCTTCACAATGAAATTTTGTATGACCTTAACTGATGTCAAATTACTCGGTAATGATAATATTGTTTATAATACCAGAACGTTTATCTTGCTAACTATTTTATACTATGTCTGTTTGTCTCCCGTCTTTAAACAATGTTAACCCTACAGCCTTTGTTGTTCAATTTAATATGCTTACATGGAATATTCAAAATTATCAATCTTGATTTTTGCATGATTTCTGGGCGATGTATCTCACTTATAAGGAAAAATATGGGCACCATATAGGCACTTCATATAAGTTTTATACAGGAATAATAAGCTGTATACACAAAGAAATACGGGAATGAATTCTATAAACAAGTTCTAATTGAACTGAAAATTAGCAAAAAACCTTATAAAGTAAATGAAGATAAATAAACTGTTATTTAAATCTTATTAGTTTACTTATTCTCCAGTCTTAGTCTCCAGATGGTGTCAACCTGAACAAAGCCTGTCCAGCTCTGAGCAGGGGCACACGGGCACGCGCACCCGGAGTCTTCGAGATGCTGTCTGTCCCAGTCACTACTTCTTTGTATCCTTTCCACTCCAAAACCTCAATGTCCCTTTCACCTCTCATCCTTCCTATTCTTTATCCCTCCTACTCCCCCAAAAATTATAAAATTTAATGTTCGCAGAAATTAAAAAAATATTACGCCAGGAGAGTACTGGCATTGCCAGAGAATCCCTCCCCGGGCTAGTCCCGGGCAGTCCCATCGTAATCGTATCTGGGGGGAACAACTTTCCGTACTGGTGAATCGGGAACTCTAGGCCCGATTGCGGCGACGAAGTTCACTACCCGTAACGTCTAGTTCCCCGGAGAGGTAAAATGAGGACCGGAAAAGTCCATTTCAATACTCTGAATGTTTGTTGAAGTATGGATAATAAAATCGATGATGTTTGCGAATCGATGAAAGACAGGCGACTGGATATTCTATGCGTGAATGAGACTAAAAGGAAAGGTAGTGGTAGAGCCATCAAACACAAATCCTTCGATACTTATTAGTCTGGCGTTGATTAGAGCCAACGACGATGCCGCGGTGTTGGCTTCGCCCTATTAGAAAGATTATCTGAATGTATAAACGGTTACGAATGTGTAATTCCAAGGCTCCTCTAGCTCCGAGTTAAAATTGGACTGACATGGATCTTTATTTTAGGCGTATACACCCCAGATATGTCCAAACCGCTCGAGGAGCTGGAGGGCTTAAGGGCTGATGTGAGGGATATATTAGTGAAATGTCACAGAAATGAAAGGATAGTAATATTAGGTGATTGTAATGCCTAGGTGGGTGTACAACGGAACGGATATGAGAAAGTCTTAGATAAATTTTGAGATGAAAGAGTGAATGAGAATGGTGTTTGCCTTCTCCCACTGTGTCAAGAACTTAATTTGTGTGTGACAAATACTACGTTTGGCCACAGAAGGATACACTCATACACCTGGCGGAGAGGAGAAAACAAAAGCATGTTACAATTTATAATTGTGGGTAATCGGTTGAGAAGCAAAATAATAGATACGAGAGTGTACCGTGGCGTCAACGTTGATACAGACCATTTCTTAATTGTCTGTCTAATTGAGGTTTTATGCCAGCGTTGGAGACATAATGCAAAAATGGTCACTATGGAGCTAGAACGAATAAAAATTGGTAAGCTTCAGGGTCAGAATGTAAAAGATGAGTATGTAGAACGATTGAAAGATAGTTTGGGTGAAATCAAGCAGCATGAATGTTTAGAACTTGATTAATTATGGAAGGTGACGAAATCTGTATGAAAGGATGAAGCAAAAAAATAATGTGGAGTGAATAAAAAAAAGTGTTATTAAAAAAGATAATGAATAGTAGAAATTCGATATAAGGAAAGTAGTCAGTAAAAAGAAGAAAGCATGGCTGGATTTGCTGCCTGCAAAGGTCAACTACAGAGCACAAACAAAAGACATCTTGAAAGATAAACTAAAGGATGCTGAAAGTACGTATAAAAATGCAAAAATAAGAGCTAAAGAATGTGTAAAAAGAAGAAAGAATGAAATGAAAGAACGTTATGTTAGGAGATTCTCGGATAATTTCGGGGAAAATCTAAAACTTTTTTAACATATGGTGAAAAGGACTCGGAATAATTCCGAGGCATCTTGTATCCATATGATGGACATTTACTGATTGAGAAAAATAATGTGAAAAGGCGGTGGAAGAATTATTTCGAAAGCGCTTTGCATATGAGGATACAGTTGCAGATGTCAATGTTAATACAACTGGGAATATAATTGATGATAGAAATGAAAATGAAATTATGATGGATTAAATCATGAAAGCACTAAAACATATGAAAGTTGGAAGAGCTGGCGAATATAATTGAATCTCGTCAGAGAGGCTGAGAGGCGGCGGGGGTATAGTGGCAAGCCTGCTGTACCATCTCTTTAACAAATGATAGCAAAGCCTAATAACTGGTATAAATGAGTCATTGTAACCCTCTATAAAGGGAAAGGCTCACGGCAGGTATGCTCAAATTACCACCCTATAAGCCTCCTCAGCGTCGTTGGCAAACTTTATTAAAAAATCATTATCGAAAAAGTTGTGAATAAGACTGAAAACAAGATTTGATACATACAAGCGGGATTTCGAAAAGGAATGGGGTGTATGGACCAAATTTTTTCTCATTGGAGTAAACTTTTTGGCCAGAGGTCAAAAGTTTCATTTGGATGTTTGTTCATTTGACCTTTTGGCCAAAAAGTTCATCGTACGTACGAAAAATCTTGTCATAGGTTCCAACCCGATCGGACGTAACATTTATTCTGTGAAAATGTTTGATGTGCGATATCTCTCGATTGTCTGGGCCGATCTTCACCATTCAAACACCAATCGATTGCTTATGTTTTTTTAACTAATTTTTAAATAGTCATTATAGGCCTATCGGACTACTGCGGTTTTCTTCTCATATAGGATTAGCTTAAGCGGGTCTTACACATTTTATAGAACGTTCAGAAATTAAGCTTCTCCTAGATCTTTCGGAATTTCGTACGACACGTGATCTGTTTTTCTAAACTACTATATCAAAGTGCCAGATCTCTTTACAGTTAAATATCGTTGCAAATATAAAAGAGTTCTAAAAATATGTATATCCTCTTGCGCATTCCATTCATGTCGGTTAATTTCGCACCATATCAAAACGATAAATTAACATTTCCTAAAATTAATTATCTACAAGTTTATGACAACAATTCGAAACAAAACTCACAACAGACATACATCACCGTACATCCGTGACGTCGTGATTAATAGTCCGATCGCTGTTTATTGTACGCATGTACACGACGTACACACGGATACTGTCGCATGTCGCCCGGTCGCGTGCGGCGCGGCTCGTACCAGGCGCTAATGAAGTGGGGGTAGTTTCGTCGCTCGTGTGAACTACGCCTTATGACGCCCCACTAAATTAACACTTTGGTGCTTGTGTCCGTGGAGCGATAATGGGGTTTTTCGACGATCACCATTTTCTTAGGGTTGTGCGGTCTACGCGTAATTGTATATCGTTATCTTGACAATGTTTCGAAAATAGCGTGCCGAATCCATATTACGGATGCGGCTTCATCACATGGGTATAATTTCTTCGTATTTCAATCAATCGAATGTCAGTTCCGCTACTAATTTCGCTCTTAATCAAGAACCTGATTTTGGCTTTAATATTAATTCGGCTCGCGGCACCAATCTCGATTTTCCCTTTAGTTTTCATTTCGGCTCTTGCGACTTTAGTTTCGGTCCCAAACCCGACATTGTCGTTGATTTCGGTCTCCTTCCGCTTTGAATTTTAATCTCGGTGTCATTTAGGTCTATTTGGTCCCAACCTTACCCACGACCGTGTTTTAGACCAATATAGGTCATCGTCTCGATCCAGTTCCCATTCTATTTTCCAATTATAATCCCAATTCCGGTCTCGATTTAAAAAGTTTTATAATAAAAAGGCTATATTTACTGATTAAGCAGTTTAGCATGAAAAGATAATTATTTGTTAGTACCTATGAACTACATTCTTGGCTAGAAAATTTAATAGCACGGTAATGCTTGTGTGTCCGCCGTAAAAATTTCAGAACTCCATTTTTTTAGAACTAGTGCTTTTATTACAACATTGTTTAATTAAAAGAAATTATCCATTTTACTCACAAAAACTATTCCTTTAATAATAATTAAATTTGTTAAACTACACCGTTGTGCATTTGTGACCAACGAATTCAACAGTTGTGGTAATTTTTCACTAACCCGCTGTGCCATATAGATATTCGATTTAGAAATAATCGATTGCGGCAGAGACACACAGATGTCAATGCAGTCCTTCTATATGTAGTCCCGTATAAAATCGGGATTTGAGTTAAAATATAAATTGGATTTAAAACTAGATTGAGATCAAATCGGGATCATAATCTAAAAGTCACAAGTTTACATGCGCTTTAACTCAAAATCACAATGAATTACATTTGAAAACAATAACAAACGCATAGATACAAATATCGATATACATTATTTCATATAATTTTCCTACTCCAGCAATCGAAGATTTTTACTGACGTCGAATTGCCAATAACTCTGGCCACTAACGGCGCGCTTAAAAAAAAAGTTGGAGTGGTACCCAATGAGCGGGTGACATGTTGGTATGTCGTATAGCATAAGTGAGGATGTGCGTATAGGATAGGTGAAGACAAGTGAACCTTCGAACTTTTTTAAGTGTAACATTTTCGAAGGACAAACGAGTATGCGAGCCACCAAAAGTAGATAGTCACCGCCGCCCATGCACACTCGCTACCCCAGAGGAATCATCAAAGCATTACCGGCTTCTTGGGTAGGGATAGAACATTTGATGACAGGGGAAAGGCTTGATGAAGGTGATGGAGGTGATGGATGAAATGAGGTGATGGAGGGAGGAGTGCGTCAATGTTTTAACTTTTTTATTATTTCAACTTTTTGGTCCAAGTTCGTCTTATATACAAGAAAAATTATGATCGTTGACTTATAGGCGAGTACAATTTTAAATCTAATGTTTTTTTGTCTACGATATCGATACTGATTTCAAACTATTTCTTGTCAAGGTTAAAGTTTTACTCAGCTTTTTTATAGTCCGGTTTATGTAAAACACTCGTGCGTTTCTTAAATTATAAATAACGATAACTGTTTAATAAGCACACGTATTCGTGTTTGTCACTATAGGTGTTAAGCGCCCAGCCCGCCCAGAACGCCACCTGTCGGCAACTCAATTATGCAAATGCTCGCGGCGGCATTACCACACGGTAATTGTCGCTTACACACGATGATTTACCTTAACCAACTAATAGCAATATACGCATTTTTTAAAAACTGTTTTTGATTTTGTAACGTTGTGTCCATTGTTTACAAACACTTCATGTTGGTCTTGTGATATCTTGTGAATTAGTATATATAACGCATTTTTCATCTAGCACTACTTTCACTGCGATAAAATGTAAGATAAAATTAATTTATATAATGCTGATAGACAACGAAACTGTATTTTAGTGATTAATAATGAGATACATATATTACAAGCTCAGCGACATATTTACAAGAAAAATTGATCATTACAAAACACTCGACTTCGCAGTAACAGAATCAAAAATTTATGAAAAATTGCAATAAGCACTTATTCTTTTACTATTTCAATTAAATTTTAATTTAAAGCCATCTTGAATGTCATTTATTCTCATAATTCACTGTAACTCTTGAGATTAGTCCGTATATATTAATGTAAAAATCTTCGAGACAGAACAACAATTTTCGGCTCTAAAACATCACGCATTAAAAAGTGCGTGTTTATGTATGTGCCCTTTATTGTATAGCAACACATTCACTTAAATAAAGCAAGAGCGATTTTGAATTTTCGGCAGTAATGCGTTGAAAAATACTATTAATATATTAATTGTGGTTCAAAAATAATAAAAAAAAAAATTGAATATGTTTTTAATCTAACCACGCCAAACAATGTTCCATAATGCACATGATTCCTGTCATAATGTCGCGTGACAGATGCGCGTTGTCGTGGTCACATAACACACCGCAAATGTCAAGTACACTTGCATAATATAAAACTTAAATTTGAATATATAAGGATTATTGACATATGTGGAAGGGTGGATCCAAAGGGGGTCATGGGATCATGACCCCCCCCCCTTGGCTGGGTCTTTGTTTTATTATTGTTATCAAATTTGAACTAGTCCTTACTGTTCCTGCCGTGCGAGACCCCCAAGACATAAAAAGTTTGATCTGCACCCGAACTAAACTTCTTACAATTACATACAACTGAAGTGCACTAAGTTTAAATGAAACGTGCAACACGTCACTCCCTATGAAATAGAACAATTTAATATAGAATAGTATTGATATTAGTGTGTGCTGAAATAGTAAACACGTCCTTATCCTATTAATATTATAACACATAACGTCGGTCTCTCTGTCTGCCCGTTCGTTGTTCATCTGTCCGTGTGTTTGCTTGTAGCCTAAGAACCTCTAATTCGGTTTTTATATTCCCTCTTTTTAATAGAATTACGGTATATCACAAAGTTTTAGTTTGAATCAATATCCGCTTGCGGCTTTACACGCATGAACATAAATGCGATTCCTTATTTTTCATTTATCGGTCATCGATAACAGTAATCATCGAGAAATGTGGATCAACCGTGTCGATCTTAACCCTTTCTTGGCCGTGTAGTGGTATCAGAAACGGAACGGTAACCGGTTCCAATAGTTGGGGCAAGATCGTTAAATAATAAAATAATTTAGGTGATGCACAAATGTGCATTATTATTAAGCTGTAAAAATATACCGTCCTTCTGAATAATATGATCGGAATATAAACGAGGGCGAAACTAAGATAGTGATTTGGTATAGGACTGGAATCGAAAGCGATACCGGTATCAATTTTAAGAGCAAGACCGACTTTGGAAAGGAGAAATGGGAGCAGGGTCATAATTGATAGTGTGAGAGATCTATAAGAAAAATTCACGCTACATAA
The DNA here is from genome assembly GCA_005406025.1 of Eumeta japonica. NCBI lineage: Eukaryota > Metazoa > Arthropoda > Insecta > Lepidoptera > Psychidae > Eumeta > Eumeta japonica. The sequence continues at coordinate 539,750 of BGZK01000210.1, forward strand.
CAGAGACGCAGACGAAAGTTTGTAATCGATGTACTAAAATTCACATGCGTGCCCGTAATATTATATTTTTTATAGTGAAAACTAATAACTGTGGTTATCTATAAACAATGTACGTATTATGTTTCAAATATTTTTGTTGAAATTGAATAATTCTCTATTATGTTGTTTTTTTATTTCGTTTTTTAAAATCTATGGTTGAATCATTAGAGGGAAAGCATACAAAATTAACGACTTTCAAAGGTGATAAAGCGTAAAATATACTTAGACTTGAGAGGAAAAGTCACTAAGAACTTTTGATTGATATTCAAATTTAATGCCACTCCACAGAATAAAGGGCGCAAGGAAGAAAAAGTTATATATATTTTCCTTTTTTTTAAGAAAAATCCTGTACGAATATAATAGCTTTCTATTATAAAAATATTTATGGATGTCTATGTTAATTGACGATTTTCAAAAAGTACACAGGAAACTTTTTTCAATTTCGAAGACACTTTTGCAACAAGATCGTTTGAATAGTTATTCCAAATATAAATAATTATTTACGAATAATTTTATATGTAGAAGATTAAGTAAAAAGTTATATATGGACGACAGGCCAGTCGCTGATAGAGATAAAAAACAATATTGCTAAACATAACAACCTTATTTATTGGACAAAAATGCACGTCGCGTTTACCGCATCACAAAGCTCACCAAATGACGCGAACTCACGAAAGCTCCCAGCGAAACCGCAAAAGCTTCGACACATAATTCGGGCACGAGACTTTTTGGAACACTCGAAACGTATACATAGTCTTGTAACTATTGATCATTGTAATTTTAATTAATTTATTAAATGGTAATGCCATATGTTTATCATAAATACAATTACAATAAGCAAAATAATGAAATCGCAATAAAAACAATTTATGATAGTTTATCTATGTCGAGACAAGTTTTATTGTTCGAGGGTAAATGTCTATACGAATTAACCATTAAACTTATAAAGAGATGCAATTCGTTTGAGGCAACTTTCATCCTGTTATTGTTTCAGGTTTTCATCATACTATTGCTGAGGCACATTCTTCACGCTTTTCTTTATCATTGATAGAAGAACTTAGATCTGAAATTCTCTACATTAGCTAACTATTGCTAACGATCCCTGTCATGCGAAAATGACGTTGGGCAGATGCCTTAATGTAATCTTCGCGACACGTTGCGAGTGTTTAATTTGGCTTTTAATTTAAATCGGATCGGAGGGTTTAATTTAAAATTTCGTAGGTCGATTCGCCCCTGAAATATCTTATGGATCGAAAATAATGTCCTTGAACCACCTGATCACAATTTTTCCTTTCTTACTGTTTACAGTAATTATAATTACTAGGTTATGATGTGAATTAGCAAAAGCCATCCAGTTCTTCAAGCCAATAAATTAAATTCCATCTAAATCCTAAAAAACGTGTTAAAAAATTGTTATAAATTATTTCCCTGGAACTAATATCTGTAGTTTTTGCACAACCTATATGAGGACCCATTTCGGAGAACAATCCCAAGAGGATCCCTATAAGAAGGGTATAAACCTCATCCCATACAATTCGTGTTGGGACATGACTTCAAATTCATATTTTGGATTGAGGACTTTAAACTTGAGTTTTTCTCAATGGCCCGGTGCGTGTTGGGAGCTGATAGCGATCTGCTATCACCAATGTGATAACAATGATAATAACAAAGTGTGTACTTAATAACACGGACCGTATAATCTTAATATGACTCGAGTTAAAACACATTGATCGATTCGCCCGCGTTCAAGGTCTAACCCGATGCCTTCTCATTCGGCGGCTCATTTAAGTCGCACCACTAAAAATTAAACGATTTAAGAGTCCCGTCAGCTCAAATCCACATCGTGAACACCCCGGATTTATAACATACCTTAATAATTTTCAGGTAGAGAAAATGAAAATTTTAATTTAATACTTAAAATAGTTTTATATGATCAAAATCATGTAACTCTGATCTTTTTGCGCATGTCATGGTCTACGCATAAGGTTCATCGATAAAGTGCTTTTTTTTTTAGTTTCAACAAATTAAAGCAAGCAGTCGTTGTTGTCGCGTGCACGTCTACTCGACAATTTGCCGACATATGCGGTGACAACCGCAAATTTTTGATCCACGTAAGCTTAAATGTTATTGATGCTTTATTGATGAGAACTTATAGAAGCTTCAAGTTTTTAAAAGTACTAAGCCCTTAAATACTATTAATAACTATAATAATATTGGTACTAGTAGATATACTCTAGTTCTTTCATAAGTATGCATATAAAATAAAAATTATGAAAAAAAATTTTTAATAAGAACTTTTATTACTTGTCAATAAAAATAACTAAAAGGTTAAAAATAATTTAATATTACCATAATATACCAAGAAATATACTATTTTACAAATATATATTGTCACATTTTTTTAAATGAAAGCATGTTACACCTTGTTCATTTCTCTTGCCGTCAAAATGGAGCATAAAATTAAAGGTTATTTTAAATAATATGATATAATATACCTATAAAAGGGTATACATATTTCTTATCTTAATTAAATGATTTCTAATTTTTAGTATTTATGATTCGAGTTTATGATTATTTTATGCATACATACATATATGAACTTACCAATGTCATTTTCTGAATCTCCTCGGCTACAAAGAACACAATATGACAAAATTTTTGCAAATTTCCGCTATGAAACCAAATACAAAAGTTAATTTCTAAAGAAATGTACTAAAAAGCGGCCAAGTGTGTGTCGGGACTGTGCGTAGTGTAGGAGTCCATAGTTGTTCTTCACAATATTCGGTTTTAAAAGGGGGCTTTTTATTTGATACTCTGAACATATTAATTGAATTCGCGATCAAATGACTAATAACACCTAAAGAGGGCCCCACAATTGAACGTAACCTTAAATTTACTTACGAAAAATTGTTGTAAGGATGTTATTTAATTTTTTCCTAATTTTACTACATATTTTACTAACAACGTCAACTAATTAATTTTCAAGGGAATTTGTACAAAATTATGCTTTTTGCTACTCCGAGTACATTTTACAAGTTGCTTTACTAACTATTGGTTAACTTGCAAAAACTGCTTATCTGTGATAGTTTTCCTTTTGATTTCGTTATAAATACTACTGCTGTGAATTTTTCACCACATATACAAGAACAAGCATTCACCTGCTTTTTGGGTAATTAATTGTAAAAAAAATAACAATTTAAAGCTTAATGTTTGGTAAACGGATCCCTAAATCTAAAATGTAGCTGTCGCGGAACGCCTGGCAGATATACAACATCGAAACTATTCTATTATATTCATAAAATATTTTTTTAATGAAAATAAACTTTAAATTGCACATAGAAATTGTAAGGGATGTAAGGTATAAAACATTTTTTGAAATGTTTTTGAACGAGCTGTCTAACGATACCCTACACTATGGGATATACTAGAAAATATTCATCGACCATTTTCCATATAGCGGAGGTTCTGTTCAAAAATTTATTAGACCCCTCTGTCGGCGTTGTTAATACGTATACCCATGCTAAGTTACAGCTTTCTAATACTAAGAATCCCTGAGCTAAAACCCGGCCAACAGACGGACCGACGAACGTGACGAAGGGTTCTTTGCTGACTACGGAACACTAAAAAGAATATTTTTTATATATCTCTTATGCTGCAATAGGAATTAGCATGTGAGAATGACTACTTATAATGACTAATTTTAAAAACTACATGCGTTCTATAAGGTACCTACCGATGAAAAAAACCTTCAAAATTTAGTTACTTCTTTTAAATTTGACCTAACAGTTAATTTCAAAAATAAAAGTTTATATATTACATAAATTGTCTTTTTCCTTGCTACAAGGATCATATTTCTAGCGCTATTGTATTACTTTTAAAAGTTTTAAGAATATATATGAATCAATTTATATGTAATTCAATTAATACATAAATATTCGCTAAACAAAAAAGTGTTTTTTATCCCTTGATATAGTCCCAGTAAATAAGCGTCTAAACTAAATATTTAAAATAGTATCTCAGCAACCCCCCACTAGCCGTTCAGCAATTAACCCTTCAATGCGAGCGCCTGTCGCGGCCCTTTCTGCACAAAATTAATACCCACCGCCGCCATTGTGTCAACTGTCACGTCGCTTCGTAGGGTTGAATTAAAAGTGGGCGTGTATAGACGGTATTCACCCTATAAAAACGCCAACGAGTATTGCTAATAACGTGTTCTGTGCGTTCGTACAACTTTTTTTCTCCGTTAAATGTACCTATCGAGGTTATTCATAAAAGCTCTTTTGGAATTTTTAACTTGCCATAGGACTGATATTGTATATTCAAACAAAAAAAAATATTTGAGTATTCCCAAATTCGCATTGAGATAAAAGGTATTTTTAATAAGGCAGCAAGTGCAGTTCATAAAAAAAACAAAATTTAGTAGACAAAAATCTCGTACCCAATAATTTATTTCTTCTACATATAATAATAATCAATTTATAATTATACAATTAAAAAACTGTTACGTAATCATATAGAGACATCGTACGGACCGTAAATACGTTCAGTTCAGTCATTAAAAATATATTGATTTTAAATATATATGTATGATTATAAATATAAAAATTGATATGTAAATATATATTTAATATGAATTATTCCTTCAGCTGTATTTCGTTACTCTTTAAAGTACGGTTTCCAAAAAGATTCCATTCGAAAACAGATAACCTCTTCTCCACGAAAGTCATTTCAATGGCGAAAGGCGCAGACCGAAATACAAATATCATCTTTTTTGGTGATTTTTCCAAAACATGTATAATTATTCGATGTCTGTCTGTATGTGTTTTGGTGAAAGCTCTTTTTCTAATTCACTGTTCGACATACAAAGCACAGAATTTAGCTAAATATTTTTATTGACAAAAAAGGGGACCTTCTCAAATATTATATAGTTAAGGATATTCTAAAAAATAAATAATGTGAGATTATATTCGACTGGCATAATTGGAGTTTACTCCTTAAGAATCGATTTCATATTTAGGCCCAGGGCATGGAATTTTATGGGAGTAAAATCAAATGTTAGATAAATGACGTTACTCTATCGTCATGGTTACTGAAATAAATAAATCTTCATGGTTACTGTTTACATTTCAATCAATCAGAATGTGACAAATATAATAGATTTGCCCCACGAATTATTATTAGTGTATACAGAAGGGGGTTCAAAGCCATTGAAGAAACGTTACCATGAACTTCCACTTATACTTGGTGGAGATTTTAATATTGATTTTAATAAAGAAGATGGTTTCCGTTTAGTACAATTTCTGAAAGATAAACTGAACTTAGATTTAATTTCTGACAGAACACCAGGGACAACTAGATATGGTACAACTATTGATGCGATGTTTTCACGATTTATCACACATGTATCTTCCGACATTCATGTATCACATTTAGTTATCATAACCCAATTGTTTCATTGTTTAATGATACCGCTATTGTTCCTGTGATAAACATTACACAAGATAACGTCAATGATAGAGAAAATCAATCTTACTAAAAATTTTATTGTATAACATAATTATTTTCAATATTTTTTTAAATGACGAATTAATTGTTTTACTATTAACATAGATAAATGAATTGTGTATTATGCTTTGAATAATATAATAGATGCTTTCATTTACCATTATACTAATCTATATGTACGATATCATCTTAAAGCAGTAAATTCCATTCGTGCTTCGAAGCTGACACACTTTTTTTTTGTTATATTTTTCACCACTGTTTCCTCCCATTGAATCCTGTAAATATGAACGTTATAAATAAGCGAACGGCGTATTGCTGAAAATCTATTGGCGCCTCCTAAAACAAGTCAGCTTATGGATCTGTTCGCACTTGTCCAAGTACTTTTTATTGTACGCCGATTTAAATCATTTTTGTATTATAAACCAATCTTATTACAATAAGCCGTATATATAAAAAATAATACAAGTTTTATGTTATTAAATTATTCAGTAGTGTTCGCGACAGATATATCTATGCCCCATACATCTTACATCTATGCATATAGTACACTGACAGCCTCTAAACCTTGGTCACGCAAGGACTGTATCCCATGCACGCTTGTATTGATGTACAGATAGCATAAAAATGAACTTTGTAAGCCTATATTTACACCGATACATACAGACATACAAAACATATAAATGCGTATATGTTATATACTGATGCTTATACATCACATACGCCCTGACATTTTAAGTTAGCTATAGGTTCTCATGGTGGTCCAGCTTTCTTCCGGGTGGATCCTTGACAAATCCCCGAACCCCGATCCGCAGCGACATATTAAGCTATAACAGCCTTATTAGGCTTAACAGCTTATTAGACTTAACAGCCCTATTGTAGCACACAACGACTAAAATAACATACATTCGTAATCAGTATATCTAATAAAATAAAGACATAAATGATTTTGTGTGTTAAAAATGAACTACGAGAGTTTTTAAAAATTCTATTTGAATAGCTACATCATAGTCGCAAATCAATTTTGCAATTAACAATAGTTTTTGATTAATTATTTTTTACAATTTACCACATAGTAGACATATGTATGAAACAACAAATTAGAAATATGAAAACTATGAAAATAAAGTTTCCGCGAATTCTCTACTACTCCTATAAATTCATGCTTTTAGTATAGATTTTAGTATTCAATTACTTACTTAAAACAAATGTTCGATAATTTGACTAAAATTGCAAACTCATCCCTATATACATAACCATCATTGAATATTTTTGAGGTCATCGTTGACTATGATACAATTTTCACGAATGTAGTCATTTATTTTACTAAACAGTTTAAAGTTCAACAATACGGTACAAATAGGTAAAATTTTTCAAATAATTTGCATAGAATTATAGGAATATTTAATGATAGGTAATAATATAGAAATTCTAATGTTGTAGAGAAATATCTTTCATGTTTTAAAATAATTATTTCTTTTACGAACTTCAACATTTTTCATATTATCAGTATCTGTAATGAAACTGTGGTATATAGGTAGAGAAAAATGAAAATTGCGGTAAGTAAAATCTACTCATAAAATTATTAATTGTCGTGTTTCTGGTATGTTAATCAAATAAAGAGTTACACATTTCATTTTCCGTGCACCGTATCAATTGTACTGTTTGTCAACATGATTATAAACAATGTCGAACACTTTTTTTTTGTAGACAGTCCCTCAAGAAGGACGATGACGTCACGGTGTTCTTTGACACTGCATAATTGAAATTAATATTTTCAACGATTGTACTGATTTATAAAAAGGTGAGTGCATAGCGTGCGAAAGCTCAATATTTACAAATACAGTGGTCACATTTAGTTATCTATGGACGGAGACTAATTATAAAATACAGTCCCGAGAACCCGATAAGATTAAAAGAGCGACTTTAAAGCTTTTAAGACAAAGTTTAGCTTTAGCTTGAACATTCGTCATCAGCTTAAACGTTAAATCAAGAAACCTGTCTTCAACCTATGAATACGCTATCGCTATTAATATTAATCGCATCGTAATCATTTTATTTTGAACTAATGGTCCGAGAGCTAGCAACAACCGGAAAACAAGAATTTCAGGTCAGCTGATTTTTGATATGTCGTCTCTCTTGCTCTTTGGGTTAGGGTTTGGGCTGTCTGGCTGGCGGTAGCGGTTGCGTTTACCTGTGCGCATCCTACCTGTACTACGTGTACAGGTAGTACAGGTAGTCTGGCAAATTAATTTCAGATATTTTTATACTTAAAAAACATAATATTAAAATTATAAACATACTGAAATCCTTCGAATTAATTAAAAAAAAAAATTCGCGTCTGGCTCATTGTTAGCAATTAAAAAAAAATGTGTGGCAATAAAAGATGGATGTTTGTTAAACTTATCTAAATTTAAACCATTAAAAATGAACCTTCTTATAAAATATTTTAAATGTTAGTATCATTACCTGTACAGGTGAGACGCGCACAGGTAAACACAATCGCTACCGCCGACCAGACAGCCCAGACCCTAACCGAAAGAGCAAAAGAATCGTAATATCGAAAAATCAGCTGACCAGAAATTCTCTCTCGAAAACGTTGCTAGCTCCTATACTATGAAGCGGCTCTCGGTCCCGGCCGCCCGCGCCGCACGCCGGCCAGGGGAGCGACCGTAACCCGATAGCTCCAACCGACTGCCACGCCGCCTCGTAAAAATTATTTTTAAACAGTCTCTTGAGAAAAATAGCTAAACATACCGAAATAAAGTCATATTTTTAGTTAACCATTTATAACAGTTTCATAACTTTGGATAGCGTTGGATCATTTAAGGTATACATACATTTTCATTTTGATATATTTTTCATTATTTCACCGGAACGATTTTAAGAAGTTCTGGCCAACAAATTATTCGTTAGTGATGCTATTATTAGAAACAAATCTATAGATATGACGCACTTTATTGCTTCTTCAAATCAATATATCTTTTTTCATTTTACTTTAATGTTCATCATCATCATCATGATCGCTCAACCTTCAGCCAGTCACAATGACTGAAAAGTACGAGTCCCGATACACCGAAGGGAGAGTAATTATATGGGGGAGTTAAAATGTTTTTCTAGACTTTGAATATTTAAAAAGAACTCTACCTCAAAATAAGATCGAACTTTGCGTTCCTCTTCTTAAAATAAATTATTTCTGGTCGATGGTGCTCCAGCTAAAAGCATTACGGATGGCAGAATTTAAATTCATATTCAAATATTGAGAAAGGGGTAGGCAAGAGGTTTTCCCTTAAGGGGCGTACCCCGCCCAGCAAACATCTCAATTACTGCCCTTATTAATGCAAAAGGGTGAAATTAATCAACGGTGCTATTTTGTCTTAGCCAACAAAATGTATACGTTTATGATTGTACATTTTTGTCCGCTCTCTCATGCGTTGCATCAAATAGGTACAGAATTTCGTATTAAAATTCTATGACCATTTTTTAAGTGCACATATAGGACATGTATAAAATCACTGTTTACTTTTTCTATTATAATAGAAATTTATTCCATAACATCCCACAATTAGTTGAGTGCACTCCTGTGAGTATAAATTAAAATTTATTTTCATTGATGAAATTGTTCATTTAAAGTAAAATTTTATATAACTTTAATATTTTTATGAATTTTTGGGAGTCGCTGATCAAATGCAAGATAGGCAAAAGTTAATTTTGTATTCCTAAAAGCATATTTCAGTAATTTTTGTTTCTTCTTTTTAATAAGCGCCTTTCTTAGATTATACCCACACTTACAAGAGTGGTTTCATTATATATAAGTTTGCAAAAGATACCTGCCAACTTATCAATTTCAAATGGCAACGACAGCTAGAGACCAACGAAATACCTTTGATTATCGTACACGTACAGTATTTTCTTTGGTATGTATGTACCAACAAACCCATTGTTTGTGGGTATGTATGTACCAATATTCCAGATACAAGATCTTATTTGTAGGTTATCAACTATCGAGTCAAAACAGTCTAGGTACAAATAAACCTCTCAAAAAATAGCCGTTATTATTTAATACTGAAATGCAACGACCTGATCGACGAAATATATATTTCTAGACAATTGTATACTTCAATTAAACATTTTATTATTTTTAACCATTTTTCCTTATTGGTGTAACGAAACACGTAATTTTTAATTAGATTTAAGTCTATAATTTCAATTAAATATAACATTACACTAATTTTAATTGTTTTGTATAAATATACTATGGAAATGGAAACAAATTGAAAACAATTCATTTTTCTGATTATATATACAAATGCAAAGCTTACTTACTATCCATATTAATATACAACGCAAAACCTGCAGGATGTTTTACTGACATTAACAGTATTATATTTATCGATGAATTATGTAAGGACTAGCCATGTTGGTTAAAAGTAAAATCGAAATTAAAAAACATTGAATTATAGGCCACTATTAAAAATTATATGCCATCTCTTTCTTATTAATCAGACATTATTACTTGCCATTATCCTATATGGGACGTGTGATTAACCAGACATTTTCGTAGTTATAAAAAAAATCTTATTTATTACAGTCTTACACACACAAAAAAGCTTTAAATGCTAAAAACCTTTAAATATTCAAAAACAGTCGACCACCCTATTATTTATCATGATGCATCGACGTATTTTGGATTTTAAAACGAAGAACTTCGCGTCTCGTCGTCGCCAAGGAGGGTGGTAATTTGTTTTGCAAATCAAGGGCGACCGCGGCAAGCGAGAAGGGTTGTGGTACCCACTTATCGTGTTACACCTACATAAACGAATGTACCTATGTGAATCTCTACCAACTAATGATGTTCCTTCCCTTAGTGATTGGATTTAATATGGGGATAAATTTGCAAGTTAATGTGGTTTCGCGAAAAAATGTTTATTTAGTATTAACGGATTTTTATTAAAGTTAATGAAAATTTCTTTTCCATTTTTATGGTAATGTGCCAAAAATCAAAATAGATTTTCTTTTATTTCATATCAATACATTTTCTAGTCTCAAATATTAGTCTTTATTAGTCTGATAATAAAAACTAAACAAATAATTTTTTTTTTAAATAAATCCAACTCAATCAAGCACATATTAGCACAATTAAACTAAAAATACGTAATTTGAAAACTTTTCGCGAAATTAAGGGGAAAAGGACTCAAGTTAAATCTCACGACGTCATCAAAGATCATCGAAAAATCGCCAAAATCGCATGTAATTAATGAATGCCCCCTTAATTCAAATACTGAATACACTATTTTTTAAACATTACTAATGAGAAACTTTGAAATACATTTCCTCTTCAATAATCTCTAATATAGTACGTTGCTATAAATATTTTTTTTCACAATCGATGGTGCATCCTGTGCTAACTAGGCTCACCAGGGGAGTTGACGATTGTAGAAAAATTTTTATTTTCGCTTGCGATGCTACTGTTCATCTTTGGTTCAGGAGATCTGATTATAATATATGTATTTTGCCTTCAATGATAAAAAATTCCATTAAATCATTAATTGTTTAAGAAAGTAAAGATACAGTGGTTTAATTTTTAATGTAGAAATCGAACAATATATAATAAAATATATTATACCCTAAAGGCCAACTCTGCAACTTCCCGCTAATTTTATCCGTTTCGTAGTTGTTTCAAAAAAACCCTTTTGTTTGTTTCGATTTCTTTCGACAACGATTTCTCCCAAACGAATCAGTCGATTTTGATCTGGTTGCGGAAATTGACTGTTAAAATTAAGAGCTGATTAGATTTTGGAATTGATCGGTCAATTTTAAAGTTATTTTGAAAAACTACTTTAAAAATTTTTAACTTCCTGTTAGAAAATTGAAATTTTCTAAAATTTTCGTAATTGTTCAATTTATTAGTTCCGAATATCCCTGAAATGATGTCCGTATGTATGTGTTGTGTGTGTGTGTGTGTGATGTATTTCTCAAAATTCTTGACCTGTCATGTCCATACACACCAAACTTAACGCTCATATAGAAATCGTAATAATATGAATCAAAAAAATTTCTTAAGTCCTTAATACATCGGTATCTACATAAAACTCAATTTCTTTTCAGAAATTTCAAAATCTACAATTTTTAACAAAATGTTCAAAATGAAGCCTAAATTCTTTGAAACGCTAAATGATATTGTAAGCCGTATTATGAAGTTTACACATACACATACACAACAATTTAAACATAACCAACATCATTCAGATTCTCGGGAAGCTTTTAGGGTTCAAACGTCGAATGGAAACTTTAATGAAAACAACTTGAATTGTTTGTTCAATTCTCTGTCTGTCCTTCTATCGATTGAGTCTGCCATTTCCTAAATATATTCAAACTTAAATAGTTTCGAATATGTATAAAAAGTTAAATTTTTAATGATATCTCTCAATTAAATTGACGACCATATTTAATGAGTCAAATGCATTATTTGAAATTTATTAAGAATATAATTTATTAAATGTTGGTTTAATTTTTAGTTTTTGAATCATTATAAATATGCTTTAAATATCCTTTATTTTAAAGATTACTAAAAATTTAAAACGGATGAAACTTTTTCTTAATAATGTTAAAGTTTAATTAAATTTATGTTACATAGTATTATCATTTTATAGTAATCTGATTAGTTTGCATAATTGTTCAATTTATTAGTTTCGAATATGCAGTTTTGTATTTAATTTAATTTTGATTATTTTTAAAATCTGTTTTACCTGTCCATGTCCATACACGCACTCAATAAACGCTCATATAGAAATCGTAATAATATGAATCAAAATACCTTCTTAAGTCCTTAATACCTCGGTATCGAATAAAAACTCAATTTCTTTCAGAAATTTCAATAACTATTCAATTTTTTAACAAAATGTTAAAAAATGATAGCCTCAAGTTTATATTGCAAGCTCTAAAATGAGTATTGCATAGATATTTGAAACACATACACTAAAACAAATTTAAAACATAACCAACTAGCATTGAAGTTTTGTTTTGGTTCAATCCTTACAATATAAAAGGAACCCATTGAAAACAACTTGTTCGTTTGTTCATAGAGGTTGTCTGTCCGTCCTTCTATCTGTCTGTCTATCTATCAGGACCCTTTTACTCAGATACACAGGGAGGAATCGATTAACATTAATACATAATTTTACCTTCTGGTTAAGCGTAACGAATTTGTCGTAATGTACAATAATTGAACGTAAATCAGTTCTACTGTACTACTATCATAAATTAATAAGGCATAGGTTTAGGAAATTGGCGTTTTGTTAAGTTAGACTTGTCACAAATCTGTCAATTCTTTAACGACGTATTTCAACCAAGTTCCTAAAACAGATTTGATAGTCACACTGTCATTTTAAGTATGACAGTTTTAATGGTTTATAAATTGTTTTGGCCACTTAAACTACCTAGATGTTAGACTTACTAGTCTTACTACTTACTAGACTTACTAGATGTTACTTAGACTACCTAGAACTACCTAGACCTACCAAAAGAACTGAACAAGTGCGTTTAGGACTCGCATCTTGAAGATTCCGCATATACTTAATTACGTATGTAGATATTTCATTCATCGAAAGTCTCGTGCTTTCGATACCAATAATGGCGAGATATCTTTCCTAGAAATTCCGAAATTAATTTCGTAAACCTTAAATTTTCATAGCGGAAAGTTAAAGGACGTTCTCGCATTGCAGCCCTTACTCCAACTGTAGATGTTGGTTTGTTAATTTTTTTAGAAACTTAATTTACAAATTAACGATGTTTTTCTATTTTTCTTTTAATTGTGTAACAGAACCATGCTTGTTGTCGGATTTCATAATTCTACGCCAACGGAAATACCTTTATAACTTGTTATATATTTATTTACCTGTGTCAAAATTTGAGTTAAATACGGCCGTATTTTTTGATTGCGTCCTTATCAAAACTTGATATTTTTACAACTCCTAAGGATCCTAGACCTTAATTCTCTATATTAATTTTAACTAGAGATCTCTACGCTGTCCTAGAAGAGGAATTTTAATAGACAGATAGATGGACAGCAAAATTATCCTACAAGGACTCCGTTTTAGATACGGAACCCCAAACAGAGGATATACTTAACGTCCACGGAAGCGTTTCATAGAGAGACTTGTCGATTGCGACGAAGCATTTTCGATTCGACACAGAATCGCGTTCCCTTAACAAAGACCGCCGAAATGAACCTTCGGATGCATCCTTTGTCGTGTAGTCATAATTCACGTTTCGCGTGACGCCGGCGGTGTTACGCGATGGGCTATCATTTCGAAGTAGGCCTATTAGCTTGAAAGATATGCTTCAGTCGAGTCTAGTCTTTGTCGTATAGACACTATACCTCCCAGTCAGTCATGTAAGTATGCTCCAAAGAATATTCTGAAGAATATAATTGGCGAATCATTGGCAGAGTACTTATAGAAATAATAATACGTTGCAAATTTAATACAGAGAACAGTCAAAGAAAAAAATATAGGAAATTCGTTAGAATGCTGCAATGAAAATTCGCATGAGAAAATTTATCCTCGATGAATATTAATATATAACCAGTAACTTAATATACCGAAAGAGAAAACAATCAATTATCAATCAATTGATTATTTAATTATTATTATAAATTAATTGATTATTATTATTAATAAACATTAAATAAACATGGTATTTACATGGTATTTACATAAACATTCCGAGTATATAAAGCCTGGAAGAAAGTAAACTTGCCAAAACCCCCGGAAAAGACCACGTAAATAACAACATTGCTGTATTATTTCACCAAGCACAATACGTGAAAATTATTCAAAGCTAAATGTAAATGCATACATACGAATTTAATGGTCTGTGCTATGCATTGCAATGGAAACGTAACGAGTTCGATTTTGGACCCGTGAAATGACTAAATGAGGTTTTTTCGACTTAAGTCAAACCACATGATTCGTTTTCGGCATCAGGGGAACAGCTTAAAGCTGTGCATAGCCGTTAGCAATTCTCAACCGTGACTGGGCCAACTTGCAGCGTTTGAGGTCCAACTCTTTCAATCTGCAGTAAGAAGGAAGGGTACCGATAATGTGATGGAATGTCGAAAACCTGAAATCTTATCTCGACATGTCGCAATTATCCAATATTTTTGAATCATCCAGAGCTATTTATTTCTCTTATTATTGCGTCGAAATCGCAGATTTTCAGTCGTTTAAATTTCTGAGCTATAAAAAAAATTCTAAAATATTTGAGAGAAATAGAACAATCTCCGTCTTCATACATTTTTCATAGAAGAAAAACTAATTATCACCTGATGTGATCTATTTAGTGTTGTTCTTACTTCTTGTTTTGCATATTTCTATTCGAACATGGCGCAGAGTCAATATACAAATAGCCTGCGACACCTCACAAAACAAACCTTAGGGGTGATATTTCACTCGCGCCCTGTAATAATTACCAAAACTTTCCCCTGTAATCATCACAGAATTCAAACACCGCTTTGGTATCGGGTTTCACGTTTTCACTTAGCAATTACTTATTCAAATGAAAGGCCGTAAACTTGGGCAACGGAAAGATAGCGGCCAGGAAACTATAAATGTAAATCATTATGTGTATCGCATGGTTTGTCGTTGTTAAGACGCCGTGACTGTACTCAAAGACGCCAACAACCCACAAACAACTAGCGAACGTTGTTCTAGAAACATAACCTATAAGAACAATTAAAGTTAGTGGTAGCGTTACAAATTATCACAGCCTTTTTTAGTCTGCTCCAAAAAACGGAATTCATAGAAGACGATTAGATTAGACCACGCTTGAAAGGTGTTGAATAATCATCATATTTGATTCCAGTAATACTGTCTTAATTCAATGTCTTATTACGTTTATGATGCAATTGTGTATCTATGGTCGAAGTATTCACAGTAGAAAATAGATGAACGGTGTATGTGTTACTACGACAATAGTGAGAGTGATGAAAAATCCTTCATATTTTTGCGTTCTATTATTCTCGTAGAGAAATAAGAGTGAACTGTTAACAATATAAATATGTAATTCACAATTTGATTAATACACTTACAACTGGCCAAGAGCATGTCGGACAATGCTCATTATAGGGTTCCGAAGCCGCAAGAAACGCACTACATCTGAAAAAAGTACGTTGTTACACTTTTTCCATATTTCCCGCACTAAATAGTTATAAGCACTTTAGTCGCCTATAACTAAAAATACAAGCAGGCATATCGATTATTACTATTAAACTAGTGCATCAGCAAAAGAACGTTCCTTCATGGCACTTTTAGTCTTTTTGTTGAGAAGCGTAGTTTCTCGACCATAACTCAAAAACGTTATATTCAATCATGTTTAAGAGAATTTTCATTAAAAATAAGCGTTCTCTTCCTTATTTTTTTTTTTCATGTTTTTTGTACTTACGGCTTAGAAAATAACGGGGACACACAATTTCTGCTACTTTTGTAGCGATTATTTCAAATTTATTGACATAATCAGAAAAATTGCTTAAAAACCCTAAAATGTCTTTTAAAAAAACTGTCGAAATATGTGCTACACGTTGATATTTATTGAAAATATTTTTTTCAACTTCTGTTACATACACGGAGTGCCCCCCTAGAAATATTTATTTTTGGTATTTAACTACCAAACTAAATAGCAGCTTATACAAGACACCTCCACAATAAATTTTGTCAATATATGCCTGTGGCATACGGACGGACGGACCGACATGATGAAACTATAATGGTTCCGTTTTTGCCGTTTTGGCTCGAAATTCTAAAGAAGGGTCAAATATTAAATAGCTTAAATATACAAAGATCGTACCATGTGGAAATCTGTAGTCTCTGGCTAGTCTTCTGGGAAATAGGGTTGAGTTTAAAATAATAATAATTTACAACAATCACAAATAGTATCGATTAATATTTTATAAAAATATGTGGATTAACCATTATAAACTTTGACACGTTTATTATTGGTCTAAGGATAAAACTTAGATTTCAAGTGCCATTAGAAAGGTTTTTAACTCACGAGAAATAATGTTTGTTAATACTTGAAATACAATAAGTAGAAATCTGTGACTGAAAATGTAGTTGGTTGACATTAGAATTCAATACTGTATAAAAAAATGTATTGTAGCATATTTTTTTATAAAAAATTTAACGAAAAGACGGTTTTTCAAAAGGGAAAGACCTAAATATTTCCTAGACTTTAGTAATATTATAATTTATCTTTGTAGAGTTCATACACATTCATGTGTACAGTTTCGTTTTTAAAAAGGACATTTTAGATATTTCATTGTACAAAAGAAAAACATTTCTCTGTTTTTCAATAACGTTACATTATTATTGAACTCAAAATGAAAATTTTTAGAATTTTCGTTTGCCAATTTGCTTATTTGTATAAACACAATAAACTCAAAGACGACTAAACCTATTTCGGTGTAACTTTTTTGTCACTCGTTAGTCGTAACCCAAGATTTGAAATATAATTTATTACGCTTTGTTACCTAGATAGATAGATAGAGAACGATTTTCTTCAAGTCGGCGGAGCCGCAGTCGAATTTTGAGAGTTAAAAATGTGTGTTCAATTCAATTATGATAAAATTCGTTAGGGAGACAATTTGCATCCTATTACTTTTTATTTGTTGAAGATAATGATCTCAAAAAATATAGGTATCGAAAAGAAAGAAAAACAAATGGATGTTGAGAAGCTTGATCCAAACAGGTGGAACCGGAGACGACAAATGTATATTTTTTTTTGTAAATAGCTACAGCAGGAAATAACTTCTCCAGAACGAGTATAACTCTCCGATTAAAGCCTGTCCGGATTTTGTGTAAATAATAATATGTATATCTCATTCGATGATAATATTTTATTCGGTCGTCAAATTACTACAACCAATGATATAACCATTTAGCACTTTTTGAAGTATTTTTCTCGTGTTTGTTTAGATTTTGGCACCGCCGTGCCGGCGCAATAGATCACGATCAATTTGAGCGTGTCTCCATTGTCGTTATTGTCGCATTGTCGTTGAACAACCGCAAGTAAATGTTGACTTTTGTTTGTTATTGTTATTGAGGTTCATCGAAAAGATCTGCGATTCACCTACAGTAGCATTTTAAACATACGACAAATTAAATTAATTTAAATTATATTAGGTATGGGCCATAGAACGGTTATCAGTTTGTATATATAAAACATGATTTATTTTTGTACATGGAATATACGCCTCTTAACACCTGAATAAATTTATCAGTTAAGAGGCATTTATGTCTATCCAACATATGCTATAATGTTTAATATCGGTAATGTAAATTTATTTAATAAACAATTTATGCTCAATTAAACTAAAGGGGAAAGCAAACAATCTCATTTGTATACAAACAAAAGCTTGTGACTGTGTGATAAACTCGAATGGAAACTGATGTAAGGCATAGAAATTACATGATCATTAGCCAATGACCATTTACAAATTCAAATTACACGTGCAACCCAGCCGGGTTACACGTGTAATTTGAATTTGTAAATGGGGTGGCCTTTGGAATATGTGGATAAAAATAGTTACATAAGTATTTGAGTATAAAGACAAAAAAGGGTTACATCTTGAGACAGTCTTATATTATTACTATTTAAGGGTACTAGGAATTATGAAGCTGAAAAGTGAGTATCAGTTACGAATTCCACGAAAGGCCTCACAATATCTTAAGTTCACATAAATAATCGATCATGACTTATTGAGTCTTTGATCACTTTCTAAAACACTATTAAATTTATTTTCGAGGTTTGTAAGACCTAAGACGCCCACAGAAGAAATATATCCTTTTTATCGTTAGCTAAAAACAGACTAAATATTATTACTAAATGATTAAACTTAAAGCAGACTTAAAAGGTTTTTCTCTCTTAAGTGCAATGAGAAGTATTCTAATATTAAAAAAAAATCGTTAAATAGACCGGAAATTCCGTTACACCGAATAATGACATAAAAGTGCCCGTCTAAAAACTTTCCGATGCTACCGCCCGAAAAAGAAGGAATATAGAAAAAAAAAGTCGTGTACCTTTGATTATCGAACACACGCCATTGCCATTGTCGTGTCACAATGTGCGTCCGCGGTCACATAATAAATATATATATATTTTCTGTGTTATCGCCTTCTGTACTAAGATGCTAATCGCTTTAACGCCCGTGGCGCTCGCCGTGGCGTTACGTAAAAATCGCTTTTGCCGAGTCTCTGTGAGGCATGACTCTGTGACGCATTAAAAAAATGAAAACCTCCTTTAAGAACTTGTTAGAATAATTAATTGTTTTTGGGGTCGGTACCAGATAGAACTCAATCAGGCGTAGTCGTCTCTTTAGAAGAAGATATCCTTTTGAATATATACTTCACGTTTCACGTACATATTTCATAGCTGGGACCGACGCCAATCACAAATAATTATTTAAATAAGTTTTTGAGGGCATTTTTTTGTTGTCAAAGTTGGTTTATTCCTCATGTATATGAAGTCATGGCTAATATAATCGCCCAGGTATCTCCTTTACGGTGTAAATGGAAAAGCACTTCCAATCCCGAATTCATCATCCGTTATCATTCCAGATTCTGTATTATTCTTGGTTAGAGTGTGACTACCAATTTATTCTTATACAAACTATACACATTATTCTTATTCTCTTTAATATAAAAGTTCTTCAGCTCATGCAGAACACATTCGCTTCGCTTCCACAATAAATTAATTCACCGTATTACTGCTGTATTGCTGAAAAGTTTCGACGCGTTTCCTGATTAGATAGACCTTTTAGAATTATACAAACAAATAGATATGTAGGTAGATTAATAAATACTAATAACAATTAACACTTGTTTTTATTATAAATCTCAGTATTATCCCCCAACTCCTAATTGCTGAAACGTCCTGCGCTCTTCGTCATCAGCTCAACAACATCAGATAATAACTCCAAATACGAACACTTGAAAACTAAAAAAAGCTCGAACACTTGCCTATAATATTTGAGGGTATCCCTCAATTTACCTACATTTCCATCATCAGATCTTGAAATGACTATGAGACTACCTTGATAGTATATCCTGTCCAATAAAAAAACAATTATCAAAATCGGTTTGTAAGCCGATTTAGATCATTTTACTAAGTAATCGCTAAACATACATACAAAAGAATAAATACAGATAAACGTAGGACGTGTTCTTTTTTGAAGTCGGTTAAAAATATAATGTAAAAGTATTTTTTACTAATAAATTTTTATATAGGAATATGTAAATTTCATTTATGTATTATAGAGACCCTAGAAAGGTAGGTGGAGATTACAAATCTTCAACTGGTACGATATTATTGCATTTCTTTTTTATTTCACTAATGCATCGATAGGACAATTAATTTTTAACCGACTTCAAATAGAAGGTAGAGGTTCTACATTCGCCTATATGTATTTTTTTAGTATACGTAATTTTTGGTTTTTAATTTTACTTGAGTTTAATAATTCTCCGGGGTTCACAAACCTGATGACATGCACACATATTTCTATACATACTTTTTTTTATACAGGCAAGTCTCATGTATCACTGTTTGTAAACCCAAAAATAGAAATAAATAAACAGAGTTTCATGCACGCATGTTGATTTTAGGTTTATTACGTTTAATTACTCAAATATGATAATATTTGTACATAAATTACTATACATTTTTACTCTGAATGAAATGATATCATAAAATGTATATTATCATAAGACATCAAATAGTAACTTACATAAGTTACTACATTTTCCTACATCTAAATTATTTATATAAATAATTAATTCATTATTTAGTAATAATTGAAATACAAAAATTTATATTTCATTGGCCAACTCAATTCAACCTAATCTGTAAGCGGTTCATATTTCTGTAAATTATTCTATAGAGAAAAAAAGATTTTACAAGTCTAATTTAAATGATAAATCAATAAAACACTTTCAACGTCAAATTGCATCATAATTTAGAAAATTGGGGAATAAAATAGTATAACTAAATTTATTTACATGAAACCCTTTAAGGTTATCGTTAACCTTTTTCAAAAGTAAAGGTATACAAATGGCCACCGAGATCCGAACCCAGTACTGACCGCTGGACGTAAGCTAAACTTTGGAAACAAACATAACGCGGTGGTCCAACCATATGACCATTAAGGTAACTAAATAAAGGATGCACTGGCATATATTCAAAACATCATAACTCCTTTGATATTCGAAAACGAAACGGCTTAACTATCGTCTTATACAGGCTGCTTAATTAATGAGCACTTTCTTAATGCAAATAAAAGATGAGAAGTATGACGGCTTATTGAATCGGGTCATAATGAAAACAGAGATATGTATCCTATATTTTCTATAAGTACTACAAAAAAAAGTGCGATGTAAGTATATTATTATAAAAATACTAAAAACAAAATATTGTACCGTATTTACTGCATTGCATAAATCATTAGTAATGTAAGTGCAGTGCAACACCTTCAAATCTATTTATAAGAACAATTGATTGAATATTATCGATTTAACATTATTAGAGTATTTGACATTTTCTATTCGTGAAGCAGTCACTGCAAAAAATAAAATAAACAAGAAATAGCTTATTCCGTTATTTGTCTTATTAAGCACTTTTCTCACACCGAATCTAACATTTCTACACTTATTTATTAATCTACTGCTGACGTAACAACAGATAGCAATTTATGAATTTGGAAAATAAAAGTCTTGTTCAATGTATATAAAATATTTTAATTGTAAAACGATTTTAAATAGTTACTTTTATTTTTATGCAGTTAAATCGAAAAGATACTTTTATGTGGGAGTACAAAATATACGCTTTTTAAATGCCGAAAGATATTTTACAAAAAACCTTCAGACTGTTTTTTCGTCTTCAGTGAGATAAAGTTAGTTATGGTTGATATACAAATCAGCTTATATGAAAAAAATGCTGCTATCAAACAGAAATGTCTGTCAAACTGACAATAAGCATTGTAATTTTTGGTCAAGTTGTGGGAGTCAATTCTCACAAAGTTATCGTCAATATTTATACAAGTGTGAAGAGCGAGCTATTGTTGAATTATTCAAGATTTGTGCGACATTCTACGACAATAATGTTTTGAAAGTTTGCAGATAACCTCGGTTTATCTAGAACACAGATATTTTTGTTAAATGAAATACAATTTTGCTTCTCTTGAAGACAAAAATAACATCAACACCAATATGAATTACATATCGTATTAATTTAAAGGAAACATTTAAATCTATAACCTTATTATGGGTTAACAAAATTGTCTTTGCAAGCGACTACGGTAAACAATAATTCAAATACAATTTTGAACGGCGCATCTACCGATAATTGTAATGAAACAATTTTTTTCAACAAAAAGTTCATCGTAATAGTTAAAAAGTATTATTGTATTATATCGAATTAAAAATGCTGTCCAAAATTAAAATAAAAAAATTGCACTTATTATTTTTTCAAAAATATAGTCCTGACTTAGGTACTAACTGACTCATGAACCTCCAGCCGAAATCCTTGGACGTAGAAAGTTGAAGTCTTACACAATGGTTCCTTTAGAAATTAGACAATAAAGAAGTAAATTCTTAAATTCAACCCTTATGGTGATAAAATTGGAATTCAAATAAGCAAATACATATTTCGATATTTGTATTCAAATCAACTCTTGGGGGGGGGGGGAGGGATATACCTAAAATTGATATGGGTGTCGCTTTTGAAGTTTTTTGGGATGTTGATTACGAAAATGGTGTTTAATTTGGGTTGGTATTTAAGTTTTGAATTAGGGTTTATAATGGCAAAAGGAACCAAAACATTAATTTGGCTGTCTGTCTCTGTGTGTGCTTCTCTGTTCGCGAATCACGACGAAACTACTGCATGGAATCAAATGAAATTTCACGGATGTCTTACTGGAAGTCTAACCTAGGAAATAGGGCATGTTTCAATGATACTATATGTCCATGCTGTTATAAGTCGCTGGTGGAAACTAATGGTACATAATATACGAATCCCTTTTTTGAATCTCATGTAACATCCTGTACACAGCACATACGCCCTTTCCGCGCCGACACAGCCGGCATTAAGGCTGGGCGTACGTGATTTTAAGGCGGCATCATAAAAGGACCGGCCGCGTGTGTGAGCTAGTGATTAGTGCCGTCCCGGGCCTCCTGGCGCGGCGCTATGTCCTGCGTTAGGACAGATCACGCTGTTTGCGCAACTAAGTATTCGCTCGTGAGAGAGCTTCGCCCGGTTGTTTTTTAGATTAGTACGATATGCTACTACACGTTAGTTCGGGTATGCCTGGATGTGTCGTTGAGTTGGAGTTTGTCGAAAGGATTTTAAGAATTACTTGGTTAAAATTGAATGTGGATCATTTGAAAACTTGATAGATGTTTAGTATCCATGTATAGTGATATCTGGAAAGGTTTTATATGTAGTGAATTAATTTTTGACTTGTGCCCTAAAAAAAATGCCATAAAACCCGATGCCGCTTATTTTTGCAATTCGTGTTAATATTTGCAGTTTCTTTAAAATAAATCTATTTATTTGTGTTTTTTTCCTTTCTAATTTGAATAATTTATGCTCTATATTCATATGGGAATTTGTAAAACACTGTACAAAATGAAATGACTTCGGTTTGTCTCAGTTTTTAATTATTACAATTCATTTCTTTTGACATTGTTTCTAAACAAAAATACGTAAAGTTTGAAAATCAGTTCCCCCCAAAACATATCACCAAGTCTCTTATCATCACAACATCTAAATGAAATCATAAATATCGCAAACATGTCTTTGAATAATAAGTAAACCGATAGCATATCTACATTGATTCCGAATCGCGAACAGTGAGATATTTATGTTCCTCGAAAGACGAGAATTACCATCGACATGATGCGAAGCCGCCCGCCCTCTGCAAATATTGACCCGGAGCGTAGTCCGGTAGCTCCTAAGCGGTTCACTCCGGCGCGCTAATAGGCGACACGGCGACCTGTCCCGGGCGAGGGGGGCAGGGTCGACCTAACCCAGGCGAGGGGGCCAGGAAGGGCCGCAGGAGAAAAAATCTACTCAAAGCGACGCCGAAAAGGTGACAAAAGGTGCTTCAGTTAAGCACATTATTTCAAGTTAAGTCTCTAAACTCTAGCCATATCTCGATCTCGAGAATCGATAGAGGATCCCTTCATTTTAAAATAACATGAGTGCTTTGTGTTTTTGGTAAGAGTAAATAATTTTCTTGTCTATTAAAGATCGCGGGAAATGATATGACGCACTATAGGTAAAGACAAAAGGCTTTAAACGTATTAGGTGTGTGGGATGTTAATATCTTCTAAGTCTATCTGCCGTGTGCCGTATCATTTCTCACGATCTGCAACATCATTTAAAATTGAATTGTTTTTGTGTAATCTAAAATAAAAGTCTGAGGATACAAAATTTTTAAGTTACTTCGCGTATGGCTCAGAACGGCGATAGCTCAGTGGTTCGCGGTCGAACCATAGAGTACTGGGTTGTACCTTAAATACAGACGAATTTATAGTTCTAGTTTCTAGAATTTCTAGCAGTTTATCAACTTAAATCAAATCTGATTAGACCATGTGCTCCGCGCTTTATGGAGCACCTTAAGCTAGTGCCGAATTTCGTCACCAGATCGGTTTTAACGTTCGTCAGCGGTTTCCAACCTTCACTATAGGCCATTGTGGAGACCTTTAAGGTCCGAATTTCTCAATCGAAAAAAAAATCAGTGTCGAATGGTACCTTAGCAGTGGAATGTTTAAAATTTGATACAACTCTGTGTGAATCCAATAAAGTAGAGATGGGTTAGAACTTACTCTTTTTACTTGTTTTTTTTTGGTAGAATTTCACTTTGATATGTGGATTAGGAGATAAATAATAATAAGATAAATATATTAATTTATACTTTTCGATATGTTATATATTCCGTGTATCGATTTTGTTTCCTAATTCAAAAAATATATTTTATTTATATCAAGTCCTCTTTGTATACAACATTCTTCGTTTTTTAACGGATGCGAATAGGTTCTCCACCGTCAATAGCTGGGTGTCATTTCAAAAACCAAAATTATTTGAGAGAACTCCTAAAAGGCATACATATGCTGTTTCATACTTTTTTATAGGTCTTTTTAAAATCTACAATTTTATCACACATTAATTTAATATATCACTCATTGATTACTCAGCGTAAGCCATTTGAGCGCTTCTAAAGCGTCCGTTTTTAACTTGATCCACCCTTATCGGCACTACCTATTTCGTACATTACTTCATGTGACAACATATATCCTATAATTCAATAATTATGAATTAAAACAAAATGTAAGCAAATGTAATGAGTAGTCCTCGCTGTGTTGAGTTTTATAATATATATCGATGTACACTTTTTAATTTATATCAATTACGGTTTGTTGCCTTTTACGCACTTTATTTAGTCGCTATATACAGCATGTTGTAGAAGATAGACCGGAACACTGTCATTCTTTTCATTTTTTTCCCGTAAATACATGACATATCAATTAATATGTCAATGATAATAGCACAAAAAAAAATAAGTGATAAATACAACGTGCAAAATTATTTTTAGAAAAATATATTTAATGCACGAACACGACTGGTTTGCGGTTTTATTATATGTATAGATTAAGGATACTGAACAACTATATGCTTCTATATCTCGGATTTTACCAACTATTTAGCGAGTGACAATATCGATCACTTCAATCAATCGATCAGCCTCTTATCCTGAACTCTTACATTTTGTCACTATTGCATTTTTCATTGTCATGACTAATGTCTCCTTATATAAAGTCTCTTAGTTCAGTGTGCCTCTTGGCGTAGGCCTCCTCTAACATTTTCCAATGCTTTCTGTCTTTTGCAACTCTCCTCCAGTTGGGTTCAGCTGTTAGTTTTATTTCGTCTTTCCATCTTTTTCCTTGCCTTCCTCTATTTCTTTTTTCCATCTCTAGGGTACCGTTCAGTAACTATCTTGCTCCATTTTTCCTGGGTACATCGTAGTAAATGGCCTGTCCACCTCCACTTTAATTGTTCTATCTTATCTAGCACATCTGTTACTCTGGTTTTGATCTTATGAAAGTGTTTCTTTTTCTATCTTGCTTTTTGACGCCGATCATGCTCCTCTCCATGACTCTTTGGTAATGTACTATACTGTCTTTATGAAGTTTAGTGACCTTTAGTGACCAGGTTTCGCAGCCATATGTGAGGCAAGGGAGGATACAGGTATCAAAAACTTTCCGTTTTATTCCTGTGCCTGTTTCTATGGATTTCATTACTTCTTTTAAGGACCAGTATTTTTTCCAGCTGTTGGCTATTCTTCTGTTGATTTCTTTGGTGGATTGGTCTATGTGTGAGATGATTTGTCCCAGGTAAATATACTCTTCCACATATTCGAGAGGATGGTTATTAATTTTTATCTCCAGATATTTCCTATTTGTTAATAGTTTGGTCTTGTTTAGGTTCATGTATAGTCCGATATTCTCACTTTATTTCCTTAGTTCTTCAATCATTTTCTCTAGGATACATGGTTCTCTTTCGAATAGGACGATGTTGTCTGCAAACCTCAGTTGATTGAGTTTTCTTCCATCTATGCTTAGGCCGTATTGGTCCCAATCTAGTTTACGGAAAATATTTTCCAATACCGCGGAGAACAGCTTAGTAGACAGTGGATCTCCCTGTCTGACTCCTCTTCCAATCCTGAATTCGTCACCTAACACTTCCAATTGAATTCTTTCTTTACTATGGGAGTATATGCTTCGTATAATTGTTATGTATGTGGAAGGGATACCCTGTTTCTCTAGGCTTTCCCAGATAGCTTCGTGGCTGATACTGTCGAAAGCTTTGGTGTAATCTATAAAGGCCATATACAGAGATTTGTTGTACTCCTTGTACTTCGCCATGATTTGTTTCACTGTCACATTGTTCACATGACTGATAGTCTATTGTGGAGAAGCTTTTCCTAAAGCCGACCTGTTCCGTGGTTTGATTTTTGGCTAACACTGTACTTATTCGCCCAAGGATGATTTTCGAAAATACTTTATATAGATTGGACATCAAACTAAATGGTCTATAGTTGTCTATGTCTTCTTTGGGGCCCTTCTAGTGTAATAATATTATATGTGATGTTTCCCATTGTTTTGGAATATATTTTGATATTAAAATGTCGTTAAAGATTTTAGTTAATATCGGAACAAGTTCTTCCACGGTTCCTTTCTGTAGCTCGTTTGTGATCTTGTCAGGGCCTGGCGTTTTGTCTAGCTTCTGACTTAGTATTACTTGTCTCACTTCACTAGGTAAGATTTCAGGTTCGGATTTAGGTTTGAAGGAAAGGTTATTGAGCTTGCACGCCTGTTCTCGTTTACGGTGTCTCTGCTAGAGTACAGGTTTTGGTAGAATTTTGTAGCTGTTTTGTTTATATCTTTTCGATTAGTAACGTGTATCTGGTTGTTTTTCAAGTTTGATATCCAATTGTTTGATTCCTGTAATTCTTTAAGAGCTTTTCTGGTTTCTCCTGTTGTTATAATGTGTGTTACAAGAGTTTGTAGTCGCCTCGATTTCCTATCTTTTCTAATACCTTCTCTTATTCTCTTGCTTAGCTCAGTTATCTTTTGGATATTTTGCTTTTTCATTTTATTAATGAATAGATGTTTCCTCTCATTTGTTAACAGCATTGTTGGTTCACTTAAGTTGTACTTTTGTTGGTCCATTTTTCTAGTATTGAGGCAGGTAAAGTTTTTATGAAGTTTAGCATAGCTATATTCTACCTGTTTAGTATCTGATTTTGCTATTTCGCTGAAAAATGTTTCCATAGAAGATGTTTTGAGGTTGTTAATTGCTAATGTAGTAGCAGTATTGACAGCGAGCCTTCTGGTCTTTTTAGCTGGGTTTATGTTGAATGAAGCTCTTACCATGCGATGATTTGTGTTAAAGTTTAGTCTCGATATTACTGATGTGTCTGTACATAATTTTGCGTGACTGCTTGCGATGTAGTCAATTTCGTTTTTATATTCCCAATCGAGGGAGATCCAGGTCCATTTGTTGTTCACATTTTTCTTAAATAAACTGTTCAAAAGTATAAGATTGTGCTCGAGCAAGAATTCTATTAGTCTTTGACCGTTTTCCCTTCTTTTGCCATGTCCAAACATGCCCAACACGTATTCACCATTGCTTTGTTTGGCTCCTACTTGGGCATTGAAATCTCCCATTAGTATAATAATATTGTTTGAATGATGTGATATAATTTGGTCTAGTTTGTCGTAGAATGATTGATGTTCTGTTTTGTCAGCTAGTTCAGTCGGCGCATAGGCTTGTATGCTGGTGCATGTTTTCTTATGACTGGATGTTGTTATGATATTGAAATCCGGTCTGTCACCCCGATGAAGCCTTTTATATGCTTTCTGAGGTGTATTTTGATCATAAACCGAACTCATCTTTGCCCTCCGGTTTCGCCTTTATTGAATAATATATAACCTGCATGTTCTTCTATTGATTCTCTTGCTCTTCGCACTTTGCTAATGCTTAGTATATCCCATTTCAGATTCATCAAGACTTTTTCCAGTTCTAGCAGAGCTTCTGGTGTTCTCAGGGTTCTAGTATTAAGGGTTTTAATATATAGTTCTTTTCTTTTTGTTAGAGGGTGATGATCTATTTCTCCCTCGGTGACCAGCTGTGGTGGTAGAATAATATGGTTTTGTTGTGTTAATTATTTGTTCTGATTTGTATTTGATTTCCGTTTCCGATCACATTTGTTTAATTGCTATTGTTTTTTTTCTGTTGTTATGGTAGAAGGGGAGTAAGATCTCCCTCTCATTCTTCCGAATGCGTTTATTCTGTTTTTTTTGGGTCCTATTACTATCTACTGTTTTTTTGGCTGTGAATCAGCTCGAGGTGACATTAAGGCTTCTCTTTCTCTTCTATCATTGGAACTTGTGTTTCTTTGACGACGAGTTTATCGAATTTTATGTAGACAAAGTTTCCTTTTTTCCTTTCTTCCATAAGCTTAGGTTGTAGTGCTTTCCTTTTTTCTATAGTTTCTTTTGACTAATCTTCTTTTATATTTCTTTCAGCTTCTTATTGTTTTTCATTATTTCACTTCTTTTCCAACTACTAGTTAAGCCAAGAAGTGTAAGGTCTTGATTTCTCGCTTTTGTTTGATTTTCCGATACGGTAGATCTTGTTTACCTCGTAGTCTTCTATTGAAATACCTGGTTTGTCTAAACACCATTTTTTTCAAGTTTTCGAGTAGCTCCAATGTAAACTTTTCCTCTTCTAGTAGCCCGTGAATTATTGTATTGTTCCTTTTCTTCGCTCTTTCTAAATAGTCCACTTTTTTCTCCAAGTTTTTAACTTAAGTTTCAAATTTTTATTTTCTTCATAGCTTAAGTACTTCGTAACTTCACTTTTTTTCTGACGCGGATGTGCTTCAATTGTGAGAACTATGGCTATGATGTATTTATTATTGATAAACTTTCTGGAACGTCGACACTGTGATGCTTACGGTACAAGAACCGGAAACGGAATCCTGTCGATCACTTAAGCTTAACTAAATTTCACACCTCTAAAACAGACCAAAAAACAGAAACAGAATAATGGAATTATCATCGGTAGAGTTGACCGGTCCAGTATGGGGTAAGTTGAAAAGAGAAAATTCTACTGAACAGATAAAGTATTTTATTCTTGATCACCTTTATTGTGTTGTAGTCGACTAAGTTACGGTATAATAACAGCATTTTTTTTTATTTAGACAAAGTATCGGTACTCCTTGTCTTGTCAATAAAACAAAATTATTTAGTTTACATTTTTCTATTCTTTAATTTTCAACATTAATAAAACAGTTTCTATGTGTGATGTGAGCAATAAACTAATTAGTATGAGATCATTATTGTTTGTCATTTAAATTGCAGTATAATTAGTGTGTCTTTGGCGACATGTAAAAAAAATCGGTCTTGTCATTTATCATATAAATGAAACATTGCGTTTGCGCCTTGTCATATACAAAGTCTTGCATAATTTCAGCAACTATGTATCGATTTTCCAATCACCTAATGAGAGGGTGGTTATGATGTAACACTTTTCTTTAGTTTTATATCTTTCTCTTATATCTTCAATCGATTTTTGATCTCATAGGGTTTCTAATACACATACATGACTATGACTTAATTGACAACTCTTGTAGGATGATGCAACTGCCCTCGCTAGTGAAACGTTGTCACAGACATAATTAGAAGTGATTATAACCAGTTTCGAACAATCCACAGTTTAATACTAGAATTTTGTTACAAAATGACGTAATTTTATTCTTATCTCTTATTTTAGTTATACGTTTTTAAGCTTCAGTTGAAAAAATGTTTTGTATTTTGTCACGAATGACGACGTCAAACAAACAGCGTGACACGTAATTCAATCTGCATCGTATACGTGCTCACTCGATCCGGTTTCAAAGCTAAAATAATATTACGCCTACAACTAGTTGAACCCTAAAGAGGGATATTAAAAAACTACATAATGACTTAATCGAGTTCAGTTAGTCGAATATAAAGTTATAATGCACGGGACGCCGGAACGCTCCCAGAATTAAAAACAAACAATGGCCGGCAGCGTTTCACGTTTTAACATAACTAATTACGCGCAACAAGCGATTCCGTGGATTTACGAGCTCTTATGACGTGTCAGCGCCGCATTAAGCCAGTTGTTTCCCATACAGATTGACACGATACGGAACCCATAAAATTTTCGGGTTAAATGCAACGTGCCCGTACATAACTGGATATTTTAATTATGTTTCTCAAATTAATAACTGAGCATTAGAAAGGAGTCTCGTTAAGTTCCTAATTGAACGTGGAAGCTGTTGGTGTTGACTTCTTGTACTTAAAGTTTTTTTATAGCTTTTTAAGGAGTAAAGGAACACACAAGCCACCAGAGAGAGGTTATCACCGCTGCCCATGGACACTCGCAACCCTAGAAGAGTCAATGTGTGTTGCCAGCCTTATAAAAAAAAATAGAATATTTGATATGGGTAGGAGTACGTAATTGGTACTTTTACCAAGAAATGGGATATCTGATGTGGGAAATGAGCAACTGAAACTCTCACTCGCTCGACAAAACACAACAGCGAGAGCTGCTATTTCACGAGTATAATCTATGAGAGTGTGTTGTTTTACCGGCCGAGCTGGTCCACCTTCCTATTGCAGCCAAGTTGGCCACAGCTTGGTTCTCCCACAGTAAATTTTGATCTGAAATACATGTAACTTGCATATTTGTTGACGAGTTAAGTAAAGTAATTGAATTGATTGAATGTTTCAAGGATGCTGTATAAAATTTACTTTTAACGGTTCTTAATGTCTCGCTTGTTTTTAAACATAGCCTGTAGGCTATGGCGAGACCTAAAGAAAGTTTTATACGATAGGTATATTTATTGTATGTCATAGATATTAATACAGTACGTATATTCGTCTGTTTCTACATTTCCCTAGAAATGAAACCGGGCTTTTAAAGGAATCCAATATATCAGGCGCCGTTCGATAAGTCTTTTTATTCAAGTAACATATAGACAAGATTTTGCTTTTGGTCTCATATGGTGTCCCTGATATTAAATAAAATTACGGTTAAATATATAATATAATGCAAGATGTGGTGATAGCTGAGTTGTCAAAAACGTTTTCTTATAACTAGATGATTCGTTTCATCAACTGAAGTTCCACTGATGGACGTAAGCCTCTCTCTTTGATTTTCACGACATACGGTCTTGGGTCATCTATAGCCAGCAGTGGTTAGCGACGCCTGGTGGTCGGCAGACCATCTAGTGGACAGCCGTCCGACGCTGCAACGCCCATTTAATAGTTGCTACTCGAGAATATGATCCTTCTTTCCCAGGAGTTATAGATTCTTCAATTTACTGATTCTGTGAGCTAGGTGGTCCGTTGTCTTCTTCAGTGGATTTCATCTCGCAGCGGTACTTTGAAGATTGCACGTTGAATAACTCTGAGCTTCTTTATGAGACGGGCAGTTATGCGCTATGTCCAGCATTCGTATGACATCATTGGCACCACGCAGTTTTTAAAGACTGCTACATCAAAGTACTCGGGTTCATTTATTTTGAAAATATTTCGTAATTTCTCAAACGGTACCCAGCAAATTCAATTTTTCGCGTAGTTTCTTTATCACACTCGAATCTACCTATGTAGAGAGTTTATTCCAGGTAATCGTGTTTGTGAACAATCTTGATTGGGAGAGTTCTCAACCGTTACTAGATTGAATACTTCATGGCCGTCGCATATAATTTTCGTCTTATCAATATTAATTTTCAGAACCGCTACTTAAGATATTTATTTGATGTCGCAGAACTCGGCAATTAAGTTATTCAACGATTCCGAAATCGTGAACAATATTGTCATATCCTTTACGATTTAAGAATTTGGGAACGTCATACGATGCTGATGTGAGGAAATTCGAAGTTATTAGATTAGCTTTCTTCAATTTTTTTTTTTGCAGTTGTTACAGTTTTGTATTTTAATTTTTACTGACATATTGCTATAGCCCATTTGTTACTGGTGAAGCAAATCAACACCGCCCATAGTTTCTATTGAATCACATGAATTGCATGGTACAGATACCATCCAAACTTATTTAGTCGATTGCCCGTGACGAAGATTCGAACCAGAGTTGGAATGTACATCACGGGCAATCGACCAATAAGGTTTTAGGTCAAGTTAAATCACTCGCTACAAGCCTCTTGGAATACGCCAAGCCGTCAGCGGCGGACATGATTGCTTTAAATATCACAACGGTTGTTAGCATCTCCCGAACCGCAATCAGCCAGTTTACGGGGAAGGTTTAGGGCCCGAACCCTCCGATCCGAAACAAACCGATTATAAAAGAGTATGTCTCAACAGTGGGATGATAAAATTACTGTCACAAGAACGAGTAACAACAAATTTTCATATAGAGCAAGTAGTATTTTCCAAAGAACTATCTATGCCTCATTTTTTTCGATATCGCTACTTATTCAAATAGTTGTTTCGTTGATAGAAAAAAAATCTGTCTTTTAGTTTTAACGAATCTATTAAAATAAAGTAATTTGTAGATTATTCTCGTGTTATACGCATCTACAGAGAGTAGAAATTCAAAGAAATGGATTCCTATCGTATAACCAATATACATAAAATTAAATAGGTACAATAAATTAAATGAAACAATAATTGTTTTTTTTAATAGTATTTATCTCTCATTTAGAACATTGATGATAAGCGAAAATACTTAGACACGTCTTATTTCAAAATAGAGTTGCGATCACCGTAAGACATGCCGAGCGTGGCAATTAGAGCGTGTTTTAAGTTCATAAAAAAGAACATTTCGATCAATAAAGATCGATAGAACGATGTAGAGAATGTCCGTGGAAAATGTATACGTCTGGAGCATTTCAGTAGAAAAACATTGACAAAGTCTCGTTTACTTTTTAATATTATGGAAAATCTTTTTGATTTTTGGCTATTTTGTGTTTTTGCTATTACAACCAAAACGTTTGATTGGTTCAATATTTCGCTTGCCAAAACGTGAACAGTAAACTGCTTTTTTTTATTCGTGGTATTTAATTGCTTTGATAAATACCATCCTAAATCTATATTGAATTATTTTTCTATCGAGTTTGATTTCAAAAACGTATCACAAAAAATACTCCAATTACTATTTTTTCTATGAACCGTACTCATAGCATCATTTATATAATTGATTGTCCACCAGTTTCATTTTTCTACAGTAAACGAACTCGAATCGCGTATTTTCACACGAGCAGTTCGTTTAATTTATTATGCAAAAAACAAGAAACAAGCAGCTATTTTCGGTACCGCTCCTTCCAAATTTTGCGGTAGCAAAGATTTTTAAATCGCTCTCTACATGTGCCAAAGCCAATAAACCTCGTGCATGGCCGCGGTGATTCACTTGACGCATAAAACGCAAGAATTACAAACGTCAACTTTGAACAAAGACGCCCGTTTTGCACTGCGCTGTGACACGCGGCCGTCGCCGACCCGCGTAGACTTGAGATCGCTCAGAGGCGGGTGCGTTTTATGTCATCGTAGTTTTCGTATACGAAGGGCCTTATTAAGGAAAACAATAGCAGACAAGCGTAAATAGAACTGGCGCCTCGAGGGTTCCGTACAAACTTAATTATGTACATATCGTCCATCAAGAGTCTTGACGTTTTTTATCTGTTTTCGACAACGATGCTGGCATAATATTGTTTCCGAAAGTTACAAGAAATTTTACTTTAAAAAAAATTGCAACTTCTTTAAAATATTTCAAATTTTGAAAGCCCTAAATTTTCATGGAGGAAATTTAAAAGATATCGGTCTAAATCACGGTCCGTACTTCGACTGCAATTGTTTGCGTGTAATACAAAAAAAATCACAACTACTAATTAACGCTTTTCGGGTTATTTCCTTTACCTGTGCTCTGAGGCATTGCTTCTTGCTATAAGTTTTATGAATTTAGATCAATGGGAAAAATCACTGGTTTTTGTTTACTGGAAAGTATAAGTGATATATGGCCGTATTGAAAACTTCTTTTTTTACAGCTTCAAAAAGCTGCAGGTCTAAATATTTGATATTAATTTCAACTAGCTATCTAGGCGCGTTATCAATAAATGAGCCTTGACAAATAGGCAGATAGACAGATGAATAGAGGAACAGACAGACAATATCATTTTGTTGTCTGTCTTTATAAGGGTTCCATTTTTTCCTTTTCAGGCACAGTATTGTACAGTTGAAAAACAATACCGCTCGTGTCTATAGCTATTTGCGCGTCATTTTCTAACTCATATGAACGCAAACATTTACGTAACTGTAAAAAAGCAATATAGTTGAAAAAGAAAGATATCTGTCGAATAATTTAATCAAATTATATATATTTTTTAAAACTTCTTTTGGATCTCTTAATCGAACAATTTTCGAAATTAAAATTCTTTTTGAGCTCAAAAAACTTCATAGAATGCCGCAAGCCACGTTCAAATCGGTCACTTCGCTCAAAAGATATCTTTAAGTAAAATATCTGAAAAATAACAATTAGATCATTTTAATACCTCCAATAATTTTGAAATGAACGCTGACAAGTTCAAACTCGAATCTTTTAGGTTCATTTTTTATTTCATATTTATCCATTGATGTCTTTATTGTCACGACAAATATTTGCGTTTGTAAGCAAAATAAAATTTTTGTACATGTAGGAATTTAAGAAAAAGCGACATGACAACTCAGAGCACGAAAGCTATAATACCAAATAAAAAGATGGATGTATCGACATTACAACCGATTTTAACTGATTCTGGTCCGGAAAAACTAAGGTTTTTGACGTAATAAATACTTACAATTCTCTAAATTAAATCAGTCATCGCACGAGTCTTGTATACATTTTATTGTGAACTAAAAACAATATTTAGGGAATTATGAATGACAGATGGCATGGCATGGCTACATGAATGACAGTGATCTTTAAAGCAATGAGCGTGGTGGGAATTTTAAAAAACAGCTGACTTAGAAACTTTCATGCAGACGTACATGGTAACATTTCGAAAGAAAACTAGATTCTACTTTGAGTGCTTAAAATTTCTGACTTTTCTAGTTGTTAGAAAGGCCAGAAATTTCAATCACTCGACATGGAAGTGCTTTCATGAATTAATTGATCAATATTAATTACACAAAAGAAATATATGGAAAAATGGTACCAAATAGTATCAAGTTCTATGGTCACTTTCCTGTCGCTCTGGAAAATAGACGTAAATTTATAAATATACGAAATAATTTTAAAATGAAATTATTCATAGAAAATATTCGATAGATAATTCATTCGATAGATAATTCATTCGATATAATGTCATATAAATCAATGTAAATCTTAAACAGATGTAGTTGATCTTAAATAGATTTTAAATGAATCTATGAATAGGTCAAAGCAATATAAATAATAAATTTATAAAAATAATATAAACCCAAAACCAAATGAATCGATATTTAAATTAATTCGAAATTATTTTAATATCTAGTTTAAATAGTTTATTAGCAAAAAGTTAATTTCTTCTTCAAAACTTACCAACCATTCGGTAAAGTAATCATATATTTTTTATCTTTTAGTTTGTCTCGTATTATTAATTCATTAATCTACATTTTACTAACTTTTTTTTCGTAACTATACGTTTCTGGTTATCTGTACGTTCTAGGTTTACGAGGGAGTGTAGTGTATTAACAAGATATGGGTACAATATTCGATCTCCAATAAAATATATTAGTTTAATTCCATAGTCTTAAGGTTGACCGAAATTCGTTGTGTGAGCCTATTAAAAAAAAATGCCTGACGTATTGCCGTTTCTGATACAAGTCTATGCGAGGAGTGATGTCTTTGTGAGTCGCCGCCGCCGGCTCGGTCCCCGAAAGCACTTTGTCGCGCCGACACGTCGCATTTTAACACCGCAATGCTAATTGTACCCTAAAACCCCGATCCATGCCTTCGGATGAGAATCACGGACCCTATGAATCGACCTTAATGCGTTACTCTACTTGTAAGCAGATTATGTGATCGTAAATATTTTTAAACTGATACTTTTAGAAATTCGAAACTCCACATGCAAGGAAATGTTGTATAATTTGTAATATATCGGTATACAATATTAATTAATGAAAAAACGAGTGGTGTCGTGGGACACCAGGTAGGAACGAAGTTCCTTCGGCTAATGTAGAATCGACACAATTTGCAAAAAAAAAACCGTGCTCAATTTTATGTAGGTTTTCTTGATTTCTCACTTAAATTTTTCTGATTAGTTTTTATTTAAGTACAGGAAAGTATTTAGGAAATTCAGTATTTTAGGAAATAAAATAAATTACGTAAAATAAAAAAAAATCGTAATTCAAATTATCAACTAAAATAACAAAATATGTCTCTTTATTTTTGTTTGACAACACAAAATTACATAGAAATATAATAATTTCCCACTATTATCACTGTCAATTGCATTCAAGTCACTTGTTAGTTCACTTTCCATTGTTACTATATTTATTATTGTTTTGACGATTTGAAATTATATGAAAATAAACGTGACTACTCACGAGTAAAATTTATCTATAATGTGAATATTAGCCACGTGCTTGTCCATGAATTCATGAGTATATACTATGCATTGCGGGGTGGAGTGGTAATAGAGAGAGAAGGGATGAGAGAACGAAAAGAAAGAGGGAGAAAGAGAAAGGTATTATACATTACATACTCGCTTGTGTATACGACTGTCGCGCCTGCGCACGTCTCATTTAACGGTTTTATTCCACGGACTTTTTCTTACGGTTTTTCAGTTCGGTCGTGCAGCAAAGTCCCCATCTCCTCCAAGCCCGCCGTAAGGAACTTCGTTCCAATATGTTCGTAAAACATTTATAGAAATATATACATGTGGACTTAAATTTGAAACCATTATTATAGTTTGACAATATAATGGAAATATTTGGCTAGCGATTGCGAATTTCGAATATTGGATAAAGTCCATAAGCATTAATAAACTTTAAGAAATTGAATTTGAAATTTACTGAGATTTAGAAGAAAATGTGTTAAAGAAATTATAAACACGCCTCAAAACCTACAAGTATTGTTTATTTTTTTCAATAGTATATATACACAATTATACATATATAAAACTATATATATATTTCCGTTTGAAAAAAATGTAAAATATTTCACAGAAGATTATATTTATTTATCGAATTATTTATCCTTACAAAATTGCTAAAATCATGAACCTTTCATTTTCTGCGCATGTCTATCGGTTAAAAACATCCCCAGACATGTCAATACCTCATTAAGGGTGGGTGCACACAACGAATCACATCCCACGTATATATAACGACCCCGTTTTATTATTTTTAATCCCTTAATGGCGGGCCAGATTTCATTACTGGACGAGGGTGGCCAACATTGGAGTGGGTGGAGAAGGGTGGATGGAGCGAGATATTGTGTTTTTGGTAACATTTTTTTTATGTGAGAATTCTTAACAATTTTAATTAATAGCTTGCGATAAGACATCATTATGGAGTGACATCAAATATATATTGAAAAAAAAATCTTAATTTTTAAAAATATGGAAGTACATCAAAAATATACTACAACTTTGGAGGTACATATCAAAATTTCGAAGGCTCACGTATATAACTATTGAGTTATCTATGGAACATGAAAAATATACAAAAAAAAAACTTCAAAAATTACCATAAACCCTACGCTTTAATTAAGCTATTAATTATACTAAAAAAAAAACCAACTTCACGCCTATAAAGCTGTGATTGATTTTTTCTCGCGTATATACACACATATAACGAGTCCCCACAAAATGTGACCGAAGAGAGCAAGCACAGTGGTCCTCCATGTCCCCCGCCGTAAAATCATTAGGCCCCCTTATTTACTCGTTAGGATTTTTGTTGTTCGCGTGCCGGCCGGAGGGGGGCGGGGGCGCTCCCATTTCGCCGGGCGCGGATCGGTTGCGCCCGGTATGATTTCGCCTCGGCTTAATTTTCCGAAGCCATATTTTGAAGTATCGAGAATGTTAATTTTGAAATTTTGTAACGCGCGCGATGCGTTAAGTTACTGCATACATGCAGTATTTCGTTACTGTTTAGAATGAAATTGGAATTCGACAAAGTGGTGTATTAGGCGGCATTGTTCATTTAAAGAGCTAACTTACTCTATTTACATGCACTGTGTCTTTTGTTTGAAATAATGCGGGTGAAATTTTGAAATGAAAATGTTAATATTACTCGTGGGTAAATATACAAATATAAAACAAAACATTCATAAAATTATCACCATGTATAATTTCGGCTATCAGTTCCGACACCGGACAGGGCCCGGTTAGCAGATTACGGCGAATTTACATAGAGCGGCGTGCGCCCCCTCCGACTGTATTGACAAGTGCACTTAACGCTCGGATTACAAAATGCAGTGGCAGCGATATCGACGTCATAAGCGGCGTGTTCTATGCAAAATTGTGCCAATTCGTAGAGCCTTGGATTTGAATGAATTTGATCGTTTTAAATGACTATGTTAATGCGAGATTGATATAATTTTAATCAATCAAATCTGCTTAGCGTTCACGTTCGTAACAATTTAGTAGTATTACATTTAATTCAAACACTTTTTCCTTGATAACCAATAATCATACACTGCTATTTTTCTTTTTAAACCAATGAGCTGTCGTTGTTACAGAGACGTAAAGTAGATATTGTAAATAGTAAAAACGTATGATTCTTCAATAACAGAAATTTTGCTGAGACATTAATCGAATGAAATATATTTAAGGTAATGAAGTTTAAAACTTTAATAAAAACATCATACTGTGTATTGTATAGGAATATTCCATTATATGCGGCAGCAGCTCAGTTGTCGAGGGCGTCACCTTAGAATGAGAAGGTATCGGTTTTGATCCCGGCCACGGGTCAATTGATCAAGAGATTTTAATTTGAGTGAAATCAAACTTCCCAATGTGCATCTCGGAGAGCATACTAAGTTGCCAGTCACGGACGTTGTCATCACATTGATAGTCAACAGCCCCCAAAATATACCGGGTCATCGTGCGGGGTTTAAGGTCGGAGCCCTTCGATCTGCACTGAAAATATTGTGGGAGGGTGTCCCAGTGGTGGAGAGAATGGAGTCGGACGCAAGCATATTACGCACCTACCACCTGTATAAAATCCCCGTACACGGACGACCCGGGTTCCGGATTTAATTCCATCGAGGAATAAAAACATTGTTCAATTCCTGTGTAAGCCACTAATCATGCTCTGTTTTATAGTTACGATATTTCACGAAAAGGGGAAAATTTCCTAATTAGAAACTAGCATGATACATAGTTAAAAGGTAGAGCAGTGTATTTAAAGAAAATAAAAGTGCGTCATCGCAATAAATTGGAAAAATATTTGGGCACCCGTCGATCTCGCAAATTTCACTGTCTCGTTGAATCCGTTATTTTCATAAATTCTTTGAACTGTGTGGGAGTTTACCTTAAGATGTATTAGGAGAGTAGAAGAAAAATACCACAATATTTATATAATTTCTCAAACTGTATAAGCGAAATTTAACAAAATAATACGTTCGACGGAAACCTTTAAAACCCATTATAATATCGAATCACTTTTCATTCCAATAATATCAAGTGAAAGTAATAAATATTTATTTTCCATCCATTGCAAATATATTTTACAAAAACCTATGAAACAAATATTACGATTTGTAAATACGTATTTAAAAAAATCTATAAAACTAAATACTATACGCCTCTTCCGGCTTCGTGTGGAACTGCGACGGTTATTTTATTTTTTTATTTACAATCTGTGATTACTTAAATATTATTACATGATTTATTGAAATTATTACAGAAAACCGAAAATTATTCAAACAGAAAACCGAAGCGATCAATAACAATATAAAGAAACAAGAAATTTATAAATCAATGCGCCATTCTGCATAAACTAATCCAAAATACTGATGAACCGGGGATATGAATTCGATTTCAGCGCTCATAGTGTAATTACGGCGTCGAGTATCACCCTGGGAACGGCGGGGCGGCACCCCTCCGGGGCCGAGCTTATGTGAACACTGTCATGAATTTTATTGTATATCCACCATATGTACCTACATACATACCTTAAATCTTATTTCCGATATGTAAAAAAATTAAATAAAAATGAAAATGTCAGTGATTCTAGAGAGATGTGCAAAGATCTTAGTGTGGAAGTATAAGGACTCTGTCTACCCTTCTGGGAAACAGGCGTGAATAGGACGAGAAAAAATGTATAAGAAAATGTTACTATTGATTAACGTCATTCATTAATATAGATGCTAACCACCTCTACTGCACTGATACTAATAAAACGTACCTTCGTTGCTATCCGAGAATAACTTATTAAAAAAGAAAACATAAGGACATGATTAATGTGAGTTGAAGTTAACTAAGGTTAGTTTAATTTCACATGCCTTATACTGAGTCTTCTTCGGTATGAAATTATGTTGTAATTTTTTTTTTAACTATAAACCTTGTCATAATTATTTTTTTCTCTAATATAGACTTTATACTCACTTGTCCTTAGAAATAAAAAAAAAAGTTACAAATTGTGTTTTTTTTAAGCTATTGCATAGCTATTATCGCAGGTTTTGAGTGCAGCGACCGAATTAAGAAATTCCGTAACGAAAATAAAACCTAACACCCCCCACTCCTCCTACCATGTAGCTCGGCCGAGTGTTCTCTTAACGTGTATGCATATGGTACGACTGTACGAAGCTCGCACGGATCGAGACGAGCTGCTCCTGAAATCGGACGAATACGTATACAGCTGTTTGTGAGAAAGTATATAGGTGTATAGGTATCTATCATATCTTTATAATGCCACACTCACCGCATATGCCCCGTAAGTATGCATGTAGGTATATATGTATACATAGGTGTACCTATGTACACCAGTGAATAGCTGTTGCTCGTGAATAGCTATACGCGTAAAATTTGTGTATAAAGTGTTTTAAATATGAATAAACAAAGTGCATTTATTAATGAAGAAAGTGATGAAAAACTTGAATTAATATTAATGAAAAAAAAAAAAATTATAATTGCATAAGTTGATAAAAAATGCTATGCAATAGCTTTACCGTGGCAGTCCCCGAGTGCCACAAGGTTTTTTTTTTATTTTTATAATATTAAATCGTAGTTAATTAAATTATTTCGAATTGTCAATTTTTTTTTATAGATAGAGCTGTGCCTTAAATCTCTTTCATTTTACACACAAAGGGTGACCGAATCTAAACCTTCAGATTTGGACTAATAAATAGATTTGCTGAATTGATGTAAATAGGAATTATCAAGATGAAGCGCTTATGAACAATTATATAATACTGATTACTAATAATTTTATCAACTATTAATCAATTGTAGTAGTCATCTCTTGGGTATATTATTAGTAACAATTTTATTTAAGAGTAATCTTAAATAATACAAATATATATTTTTTATTTCAAAAAATCATACGAAAAGCAATAACCATATTGAAAACTTAAATCTAAAAGTTATGGACTTGAGCTGAGGTATAATATAGTAATTTAATTTAAATTTCAATAGCTCGTCGACATTTGGTTAAAATTACTTTTACCGATTACCATAATCATCTATATCGAATATTTAAATAATTAGAATAAGTGCAAGAGATCAATTGCATAGCTTTCATTTGCACTATATGACTTTATTACAATTTTTAATAATTATCAAAGTCAATATTACTTTTAATGAATAAATAAAAAATATATTATCATGATGTTTAAACATTAACGGAGAATTTGTCTATAGACAAAACGTAAAAAGCTATCGACATTTACCTCTTTATTCTTATTTTTAAATTACATTATTTTAGGATTGGCTGAACATCATCATTTATATACATTTGATTGTACCTTGTATACGATAGTATTCTGAAGTATCTTAATTCTTATATATATCACACGATGTTCTTTCATGTTATTATTTTCATTGGTATATAATTTACAATAAAAAATAAAATTCTTAATATGTGTTCTATGTACATATAAAATGGTGAATATTTTAAGGATTAGTTTGTAATGTCCACTTAGGTAAAATTTATTGGAAAACTTGTCTAAGTATAAAAGAATTAAAACTATAGTGTTCTTATTCAGAAGTGCTAATCTAACTTTAGAAGACTCTTAAACAATACCTAGTTTAATACAAGTTTACGATAAAATCTATTCGGAAAATTTGTCTAAATTTTAAACACCGTTGAAGCCTTATTCAGCAGTCATACAATAGTTAAACATAGGGAGAAGATGTTCAACAGTGCTCTAAACATTGTTTATATTCCCTTAACAGGATGAAGTCCTGCTTCAGAACGCACGGTACGTTGGATGTCTCCCTGCTCTATGCACTTAACCGAGGCTCACAAAGAACTTTGTAATTATGATTTTTTCAATCATTATTTCAAATTCCAGTCATAATAATAGAATTTTCTTCTCGTTTTATCTTAGCGAACCTACACTACTGTCCTACTTATATTTTTTTGCATCTTATTATTCATTTCGTATGCTATATGTGATAGAAATAAATTAAGTAGCTTAAGCTGTTGATAACAATGTTTATAAAATTTATATCGCGTAAAATGTATTTACATCAATGTCATTTTTTAGTACTTTATTGTTTGGTTTTTAGTTACTCAATACTTTGTCCTTTTAAAAATATATTTTTAAGTACGGAAGAGGTTTTATTCAGTAATGTAATAATTTCTTTATTTCTTTTAGCCATTAACGCAACAAATTTCTTACGTCAATTGTGGACAATAAATTATTACACACATTAGTTTAATTTCTTTCGTTGCTTTTGTTTTATTCAGTGGAATAATAATATTTATTAACTGTATTGCATCATTTTTTCATTTTTAATTTCATTTCATTTTTACTTATTATTTGCTATATATTTGTGTTATGATAAGCAGAAGTTATTTATTCCAGCTGACCTTGAATAATATACTTAGGCAAAAGGAAATTATTTACATTTTCCATTACGATGCCTAACTGTAAAAATACGGTATTTATTGTCTAATAAATAAAACCAGATATTAGATAAAATATTTTGGAAAGAAAATATTGAAATTTCATATCAATTTGGTTGAAATGTCAAATCAATCAATCATAACTATATGTAATTGTCAATAATCAACAACAGATATCAAAGATTTTTTTGTACAGAAAATTTTTCTTTTTCGTTGTTGCTGAAATGAATGAAAATGGATATAGAGAAAAATGAAAATAGAGAAAAAAAAGCCAAGTGAGATGGTAACAAAAAGGTATATGAAATAAACAATCTCCTTTGTTGTTGCTTAGAAAGAACAAATGAACGCGTGTGAATTAATATTTACTGTTTGTTATTTTGATTTGTCTGAATATGACTTTTCCTAATAAATAATTTTGACGATAAGATTTCATGGATTGTGAGTTACAATAAGTTTTGTTTTTGTTTATGTTGCTGAATTTTTATGTTTCTTCTAATTTAAATTATTATACAATTTTACTTATTTTCTTTATTTTATTTTGACAACTAGTGTTCTCAATCACCAAAAATTTGCATACGTCCTACAAAATAGTTACCTCATAGACTGATAAATATTTATGTAGGTTTTATATTTTGCCAAATTATGAACACTTGTAATATG
This sequence comes from Eumeta japonica, assembly GCA_005406025.1. Classification (NCBI taxonomy): domain Eukaryota; kingdom Metazoa; phylum Arthropoda; class Insecta; order Lepidoptera; family Psychidae; genus Eumeta; species Eumeta japonica. Next base: position 583,585 of record BGZK01000210.1, read on the forward strand.
CAATCGAATCACTGTTCATTGAAACTGTACAATTTCACTAAGTGAATTTAGAACCTAAATTAGTGAATTTACATTTTTTTTTATAATACCACCATGTTTCGTGGCAACAAATCTACGAAACATAAAAAATGTTAATTACCTTTTTGTCCGCCCGAGTCTTCGTAGTGTAACAGACAATAGCGAAAAACTCAAATTTCTCTACCAACTTACGTTCAAACTTATATTCTTACCGGATTTACAAACCACATCAACGTGATCTAACGGATGTCATTGCACTCAAATGTGAACCCTTGCCACCTTAACACATGTATCAGAGGTTTTATTGGGAGACAATAATCAAACTACTTGGTTTATGAGAAATACGCCAAGCAAGGTGCTCGCACTAAAATAAAACGAAAGAAGACAATAATGCTCAGTAAGATTATGGATAGAGAAAAAACTTGATAGATATATGGGGAATTAGTACATGCACGGCTATTATTCGAGGAAGTGTGTAACTTATTCTTGTATGAGTCTCTTTTCAAACATTTTGTATTCCTGTTAATGAAAATAATATTCTTCCGCAACGAAATATAGCATTTTTATAAGCAGTAAGTATACCATTTTTTACTATCGTTTTTATTTTTTTTAATCCGAAGAACGTTAAATAATGATGCAAAAGATACTATCATTTTAGTGCAATTACATCTTAAAAGAATATTTTCTTCTCTATGAGAAGAAGGTGAATTCTAATTACCTACTTGTTATAATATGTAACTTTTTTTTTACGAAAATACTCTATAAATATACCAACAATTGTTTTTGATACATTTCAATAAAGTAACTCAGTTTAACGAATAATCAATTCACTCACAATGGTTTGTAAGCAGGTCGACAAAGCCCCCATCTACAGTAATGACCAATAGCCAAATAAAACTCGAAACTTTATCAAAAGCACAACAAACACCACTCCCATAGAGTGGCATCTCAGACTGCAATCAGTCTCAAGTACTTGCCGGGAACGGAACAGCTACCAAGTTATAAGGAAACTCTAATTAAATATGCATACAGAATAATGAGTTATGCAAATTTTGATAAGGACTTCGTCGGAGATTTAACGGGCCGTGGGGGACGAGCAGGGAAATTTCGATGCACCTTTGAGCGAGGATTTGATGGGCGGCGAGGCTTTTATTTTTATTGTTTGTAGAAAATGCTTTGAGAGTTCCTCGATAATGTACATACTGTACATGCACACACGATACGGAAAACGTTTGTTTCTCAACTTGAAAAGTGACAGTTGTCTGTAAAAGTTTATTATATGCGACGATCGTTTCGAAAGCACTACATAGTACTAGATTCCGATCTAATTCTAATGATATGTTTGTGAATCTAGGTATCCTAGGATTTTTTCTGTTTTATAAATCATAAAACCGAGACAACAATTATACTTTGTTTTCAATTCAATATATTCCAGAAAATGCTAAATTTACTAATTAAGTTACTTATAAAATTTCGTATTTATATAGTTTGTATTTTTGTGGGCCGTATGAAGTTTATGTATATATATTTTTTTCTGTTGCATAAAAATGCTTTCTCTATGCAATTAGCTTGTTCGTTGCAGCCGCAAAAATATTTACTAAAGACTGTCGTTTTCCGCGTCCATACGACCCGCCTTTTTCTGCCGACTGTACCTTAATTTCCCGTTCAAAAAGCGCTCCTCAAGTAAGTCATTAGTAAATATAATCTCGGTCGCCAGGTGCTCGAAGCTCGCTGAACTTTTTATGGCTGCGGGCGTTTTCGTAATAGCCGTTTAAAAAATTAAAATTATACACGTTTATGCTGGAAATTCTGTAATAACACGATATTGGGCCTAAGTATGAAATGAAATATGCGCCCAGCGATAGACCGGCTCGCAAAAAGGAATAAAATAAGTGAAAATTATCAAATCGTACAAATACGGAAAAAATTGTGGTTCTCATATATTTAAGTATTAATCTTAATGTAAGCTGTTTAGACTTATATAAAGTTAAAACTTGATCAAACTTTTATTATATAGGTTTAATGATGTTTCGAGAGAGGATAATGGAATATCTTAGGTGACCTGTGCAAAAAATTAAATGGGTTAACAGCGATTAATACAGTTTTTAATAAGATCAAAAATTATAAATACATTAAACAACACTATTTGTTTAATACATAAAATAACGAATCTAACTGCTTTTGTTATGCCGACATTATCTAGTAACTAATTTAATATATACTTATTTCGCGTTTTCTATTATAGAATAAAAGAACTTTGTTTAGAGAAATAAAAGATAAAATGGACTACCTCATTTTAAGCTTTCATTAGACAGATATTTTAGTTTTATGTATTGATTAATGATTGTTAACCTGATAATTTAAATTTTTCTTGCAATTTTTGTATAAAATTAATTGGGATCGGATACATTTGAATCAAGAATTTTTATTAAATGCAACCGGCTTTTTACACTGGCTATAGTAACAACAAATATGTTGCACTATTTTCAAAAATATATATTCTTGATGACAGAATTAGGGCCATAAAATCAGAGACCATTTTTTTTTATAGAAAAGTAAATAAAAAAATAGAAAAACCCTACTGCGTCAAAGACAGAAACAGAATGGTACAAAAAATCATCCAATCGATTATGACAAATATTTGCAGTCGGAAGCATACCTGTAGCGAAAATCACAAGAAGTAAGGCGTGAATCTGATGTATTCGACTACAAATATTTACCATATGTGATTCGACCATTTTTTAGAACATCTTTTTCCATCTTTTTAGTTCACTTTAACGCAGTCGGGTCTTTTTAGTTTTCTTCACAATTTCTTTTACTACTTTTTAGTTTTGTTTCAACAATATCCTAAGATTACTTTCTCATCATTAGCGATGTTAACGACGTGTTTAGTAATGATCGTGTTAAAATGCTTTTATGGTTATGAATTATTTATTAATGATGTTGATGCTCATTTTTTTATTGTTTATTTATTCAAAATTCGGTTAGTTTTCTCTCGATGTATCAAATAATGCTTTAAGTAACGCCAAAATTATTTTCAGAGCAGTAAAATTTTGGATTTGTCATTGGATTTTAAGAACTATATTTATTAGACTATAATAATTATTTTTACTCTTGCTTATCAATCTTAAATTGTTATAGATCTTAATTGCTATAGGTCATCCGAAGCTAAAAATGGTTCATAAGCCTAAAGATGATTTTCAGAAACCTATTCCATGAGGTATCATTGTGAAAAATAAATAGAGAAATTGAAGAAATCTACGAAATTCATCGAACTATGACAAGTTACAAAAAATTAAAATCGAAGAACTTGCCATAGTTTTTCTATTTTAGTTTTTTTTACAATATGGCATTTGGTTGTATTGAATTATGATTAATGTCATGTTTTTAGTGACACTTGCAAGATTAAGACAAATCTATTGACATAAGAATCATCAAAATCGACCCACACGCTTCGTCTCTAGAGCCATAAAGGGACAAACATTTATACATGTATATTTTATACATACATATACATATACGTCGTGCAGACTGGTGAAGTCTAACCCTTGTGTCAATAGTGATGAATGAGTATCTGTATATTAGTTTTAAAAACAATTTCCGTCGTTTTGGGTCAAAATAAATAGTAAATGTGATCGATATCAGGCCTGCTCCGAAAATGGGTTTACTACTAAAAACCGAAATGCTTTTAAAATCGAAATGAGGCCAAAAACCGAATGTAAATTTTAATCAATTATTAATAATAATGTATACTATTTAAAGTCGCGGTTACTTGTATTTGTTATAGGTAAACACTGTAAAATCATTTTATAAATCTCTTTCAAGGGATTTTGTAACTTTTTGCTATAGAACAAAATGGCGGCCAATAAGCAAGCACTCAAACAATAAAATGCTATTAGATAAAGAACAATCACGAAATTATGACACTTCTTAACCACATTTAACTTACTTAAGTCAATTTGTGTATTCAGAATGTAAAAATTAACTAGATTAAACACATAAGCTCAATAAATACTGTTACTAAACTGCGCTAGTAAGCTAAAACCGGAACGGAAAAATAATCGGGCTATAATAAATATTCGATAATAGAATTATTTAATTACAAACAGCTCGCCGCGTGGCTTCGGTGCTTTTGATCTTTGTTTACTATTTATTTTTAAATTTAATTTGGTAAGGTGGAACTTTCAAAAGGCAATTAATCTTGTTTGTTTTTGTCAGATGCAACATGTTAACGAATTGTTATTCTGGATAGTTCAAGAACTTTCTGAAAGGCCACTCGGTTGGTATAAATAGTAAAGTGTCTCGTGCAGAAGTAGAGTTTTATTTCTGCAATCGGAGCTTTACAAGTCAAATATTATAACGACTGGTTCCATAGCAATTTATTGTGACTCCTTATTTCTGAATATACGCCTTCTGATGTTCTTTGTATTTCCTTTCATCTGATCGCAATCTTCGAACCCCTGATAGGGTCATTTCAGAACAATTTAAACTTTTTAAACAAATACGTATTTATATACTACATAGATCATTAAAAAACACAAATCATATTAAATAAGACTCAAATTCCAGTAAATAGGCATTTTATTAGACTCTATGCCTCAAAAATGAGAAATACATTAATTCGACTAGTTTAATAATTAAAAAATCTCGTAGTCTAGGACAATGTAGGGCGGGCGGCGGCGTACCGACGATCCCAAACTTCCCGGCCGACCTCGGCCCTTGAATGCAACATTTTAATAAAACTCCCTGCCAGCAAACACAAATGAAGACCGCCGTTCTATATTAAACAAGGCCCTCTCGCATTGTGCCCCAGGACGCGCCATTATGATTTTAGCCGTGATAATGTACGGGAAATGACGGCAAAAGAAATTTAATTCGCGTAACCGTGAAAGGGTTAACGTGGGGTCCTCCGCGCCCACGGATATTGCAGCCCTTTTTTGTTCTATACCTACGAGTATCGGTGTTGGGTCGCGGGCGAGGGCGCGCGGCGCGGGGCGCGGGGGCGCTGTCGGATAGCGACGCGCCCCACTTTTGGAGGTTTCATATGATTTATGCGTTGTAGCAAAACTTCCATTGATTGACATTGCGAAGTGGTTTAAGAGTTTGCCGATTTGAGAATTTTACGAATCTAATTGCTTGAAGAATTGAATCGTGAATTTTAGAAGAGGTGCAAGTACATAGATTAAAAAATGAAGAGTACGCTGTTAATCTAATGATATATTTAACCGATGTAAAGATTAACATTTTTCGTTTTCATTTCCGTTTATTAGGTATTACAGATTGGGATTATTAAAAAAAATATTTCTTAACCGCGAAAATGCTCACAAACTTCATTTAAGTAGAAAAACCTACTTGTTAAAATACAAGGTCTTGATATTAACATTAAGGTAGTCCGCGTCGCACTGTCGATTTTGCATTCCCATAAAATGTATGAGAAAAGTTATTTCTGCTTCTTCTTATTCTTCTAACTTAGGTAACGACACGATATACAAATAATCTAGACAAATATTTTTTATAGAGAATCAACCGTTCTATAAAAAAAGGTCTAAGACATTTTTTGACAAATCCACTTATTCAAATGTTATTCAAGGTCTAAGTTGACTTTGGCTTAAATTTCATAGACTTTCGAATATTATTTAAATACTTGCATGTACAATCAGTCTAGATAAAAATGAACAAAAACAATTTTCATTGCTGCCGTTTTTCATTTATCTGAATTATATATATCTAGACTTTGCTCTTACATTTTTGTGCAATCACACGACTAAATTACGGAAGTTGTATTGTGAAAAACATTTTTGACAGTTCTACAAAACATAATGTCAACTGAATACTTGATTTTTTCATGTACGCCACTATAAGTTTAATAACATTTTTAATTTTTATTGGTACTGTATTTATTCGCCTCACATTCAAATTGCCAAACTAAACCTAGTATTCGTATCTACACGCCAAACATCTACTATCTTATTTGTAAAGAAATCAAACAGGCTGCATGTGATCAATAAATTAAACAAAGAATGAAGTGGTTGTAACTTTTTCCAATTTTATTATAGAAACTATGAGCTTCCATCTGGCTTATTACAAGCGAGAAACCTCGAACACGATATTACCTCACAATACGTTCACGATCCGAAGCGTTAACGCGTGATACGATCGCTCTAAATCAGTATAATTTTGAATTTTATCGCGGCACTCCACGTATAATTTGATACGACTCGACCCGCGGCGTGTCGTTTGGTAGGGAAACGGTACTTTCATGAATTCGTACAGGAAGTAGCTCTGTTTTGGTAGACTTTTACGAGTTTTGTTGGTTTAACGTGGTGTTAGCTTACTTAGATATACTTGTAACAGTTATTTGTTGGAAACAGTGTACATGATATTTTTTTGGCTTTTATGCAATTTGTCCTACAGGCGCACTGTTACTAGATAGGAATGACAGAAAATATTTAGGTTTTAGCAAACAAAAGTATAGAAGGTAATCGCCTGAATTAGTCAAAAGTTATTGAGTTAGTAAAACATACGAAGACAAATCAATGCTACATACTTCCCTTTTATTTCAAAAGCGGTTTTTCCTAAAACCATGGTAAAATTTTCCGATTTTTGTTTTAAATAAAAAACAAATTTGTTATTTAATTATAATACAAAATGTTAAGTTGATTTTTCTTCCAATATATTATAAGATGATGTTTTGTACAACAACCAACTGAACCATACTAGAAGCTTCGTTAAGGTTTTTTAACAAAAAAAAATTGCTTATTTGATTAAACTAGTTTCTCAACTTTTCCAGTTCTATGGCGAACATAATCCATTTTCCTAAGATTAAGATTTTCCTGGAAACCCATAAAGAATTTAAATCAATTTCAGTTTTTACATTAACAGTACAGAGAAAATTATTCAAACTACTTTAAACATTTCCTGTGACTTGCTAAACTTAATTTAAGTTAAACCAAATCGATCGCTTGGCACATTAATGAGACTTAGTTTTTTTAAGAATTGGCCACTTAGAAACTGTAAAATAAAAAACATGCTCAAATTTTAAAATTGAACTCTTTGTTATCATTATTATGTACATTGTATTCATGTGTCATTTAATTTTATAAATTGTTGGCAAAAAAAATTGTTTACATAGCGACAAGCAATTTGTCAAACAACAATTTATCAACATGAAATTTATGCGAAAATATATTCGTGACATCATTTTCTATGACTTTCATTGTTATTTAAGCCAACTAGACAGTTATAACAGACTTCGGTTGGTTTTCCGTGATAAAACTCCATCCCTTGCCACTGTTTATAACTGGTTTTACGAAATGAAACGTGGTCGCATTAAGCTGAATTACTATCTGCGCGAGGTATGCCCTTTTACGGCGACGATCGAAGACGTCAGTGATGTTCGGCATGATAGAGACTGACAGGGAATGACCTACCAGCAAATGCGGGCAAGCTTAGGCATCGGTATGAGTCAAGTGCACAAAATCCTTCATGAACATTTAGCGGTCAGGAAGCCTTGTACTCGGTGGATTCTTATAATTTGACCGAAGCTCAACAACTCAGTCGTGTTAATAGGTGCCGCGAAATGATACAAAGGTTTGCCGGTAGTGACTCAAATTACTTTGTTGCCGATGACGAAAGCTGCATAATCTGTTACGAATCCGAAACCGAAAGACAGTCCACTGTGGGTGTTTTCTTTCGAAGAGTTACCTACAAAAGTAAAATTCGGTCAAAGCTTCAGAAAAATATAGTAGGCTCTTTCTTTGGAATGACAAGTCATTATACAACAATTATTTTAGAAGATAAAGAAACCTTCGCTGTAGACTGGTATATTAACAATTATTTGCGTTTGTTTTATAAAAAGTTGGGGCAAAATAACCTGCAGTAGGATTCTCCTTCATCACAACAACCCCTCACCACGTACCACCAGGCGAACACTTAACTATTTGGTAACGTGAGGTATAGTCCTGGTTCGCCTTGCCCACGACCTCGACCTCGCACCATGCGATATTTAATTATTTCTAAGATAAAGAAAACTTCGAGGAAAGTGATGTACGGGCGCGGAGGACGCAGTGGCTTCATATGAAAAGACCGTTGAATCGACCACTAACTGCCACCGGGCAAAGTGTTTCTCTCAGTCGTTCCATCGAATACAGCGACGCATTGACCTTAACGGACACTATATTTAAAAACAATATTAATAAAAATAACTGCCTAGTTTACTCAGTTTTCAATATTCTAAGAATTTCCAAATTGACTCACGTATCTACAAATGACATACAGACTAATTTTAATAAATACCTATATATAGAAATAAATAGGTATCCAGGTATTACGTATCTGTACCCATCACCCGCTGAAAATTGCGTGTCACGGACAACATCACAGCCGAAAGCTAACCCGCGGACCCATCGATAACAATCTAGTAGTAGTCTAATCTAACCATAATGGTAACCCTAAAACGCGCGAGGCGAATATGAAACACGATTTAATCACGGCAACGCGCGCTCCGACCGCCGTCACGTACGGCGCGCGGCGCTCCGGCGCAATAACCACGGCCACGTAACTATCGCGCCTCGTACACCGGCGCGTTGCTGTAATCACGAGACGAGCCAAATACCATCTAATTGCCCCATTAAAGATAACCCGAATGTGATTAATGAGTGAACTATACTTTTTTATTGTCCCGACGCGGCACGATCTTTTTTTCCTCTCGATCGATAATTAGAAATTAAGCAACCGTATATAAACTATGGCCGGTACGTGTCCGAAACGCGACCGTTTTAGGGTTGAATTTCGTAAAAGGTTTTCACAACAATACCGAACTAACGTGTATTCAGTATAGATCGTGCCATTACAAGAGCATCATCTTCATGTATTATTAAAATATACATGTACTCCATTCGTTTGTTTGATATTCAAGCATTTGTTGTATTTTTTTACTTAAATATTCTATTCTATTCAGCCAAATTCGGTATAAAGTAATACTAGTTTTTTGAGATGAAAATTTATAACCCATTGGAATAAGTAGAATTAATTAATAAGATAAACAACATTTTTTGTATGTATTTAACTTTAAAAAAAACACCAGACAAGTGTAAATAGAACCCGCATGCTAAGGCTACCATACAAGATATGTAGACATCTTATCTACCAAAAGTCTCCATGATTTTGACTGTTTTCGATACCATAAACAAGAGATATTTGTCCAGGAACTTTCCAGACGTCTGCTTTTAAAAATTAAAAAAAAAATCGTTAAATGTAAATTTTACGAATATCCGAATTATTGGAAATCTTAAATTTTTATAATATGAAAATAAAAAATATTCTGCCATATATATCAGTCTACGTCACGGTCCATCTATGTACAAATGTCGTTTATGTATTTACAAAAAAAGAATCATCGGATATTATAATTCCAAATTAACCTATTTCAGATTATTTTCTTTACTTGTGCCGTGAGACCTAGCTTATTGCAAATTTCATAATTCTGTGAATGAAAAAAATCACTTTGTTGATTTACGTGCGAATGTCAAAATGTAAAGGATAATTTGCCGTATTTTTTTATTGTGTTGATTTAGAAGCTCGATTTTTTTATACCTTCAAAAGACCGCAAATTTAAGCATTTTTTATTATTGATATATATTTTAAATTAATAAGAAATTTTATTTTAATTTTATATATATATATAATAAATATCAAATTAATTGCAACTTGATACTTCTTGAAAAAAAAGAGTCTTGACAGACAGACGGACGGACAATGAAGTGATCCTATAAGGGATTCTTTTTTGTGCTGGAGCTACGGAACCCTAAAAATTCTAGATTTTATTTTCACGTAATAACAATTTGTTATGTATACAGAGCTCACTTGCCCCCTCCCGTTCAAAATGAGGGTTGGCTAGTCGGTGGACCTCCGTCAAACTTTCAGCTGCCCGCGCCTTGAACATAAATCAACGAGATGCAGCCCTGACACGTTACTCGGCCCGGAGAGCGTATCGTCAAGAACGAAAGTGTTCTCGAAACAATTTTGAAAAATTATTAAAAAATATATATATTTTAAACATACAATGTCATTCAGTATATTGGCAATAATTTTATTATAGTACTTACTTATACAATCTGACAAACAGTTGCATATTCAATGTATTTACAATTAAAGTTATAATTATGCTATACATATTCATAATGATTTCTTTAATTTTTCATTACATTTAGATATTAATAAAAGTAAACTAGCGTTCATCTGCCCGCTTTGCTGGGCGTAAATTTAGATTTAGCAATATTTTTCTATTATTCAAATGTTTCCCCGGTTTTGTTCCCGTGCAGACGTATACTAGAATGAATTCCTTCATCTTATATCGGATGATTTTTCCTTCAATTTTGATCTCGATCAAGATCATATTCTCGAGGTCAATTCTGCTTCCATTGTCGGGTCCCGTTTATCTATCCCGTTCTCAATTTCAATGCCGGTCTTGATATTCATTTGGTATTTTCTTAGAAATTAATGGTAGTAATAACGAATTACGATTTATACTGGAATGGACATCGAAACGATAACGAAATGTATAAATACCATTTCTACTGGTATTAATACATTTTTAGATAAAAGGTAATGTTATTATATATATATAACTAGTTTTTGCCCGCAGCTCCGCCCGCGAGGACTACGATATTTAGACCGTTTTAGAAGCGTTCGTGGTGTTTATTCATATTTTTCCCACACGATCATTTTAAATGACCTCTCTATTATTTAGAGATTAAACTGTATATCTGGTTCTACACAATCAAATCAGATGATACATAGCTTAGATGTTAAGTGGGATCCCAAACTACGAAACTGTGAAATTTTTATCAAAATCCGTTTAGCCGTTTTTGTGTGATGCGGTAACATGTACATACTAATTTTCATAACAATCAGTTAAACGATCGGAAGTCGGTACATTGCAGCGCCACCTGGCGGTGAGTTACGTCAATGGGGATAGCATAATCATTTTCTCCGTAAAAATATATATAACGATTTTCATTATAATCGGTTGAAGGAAGGAAAAGTCGATACAGCGGAGCTTCGCCTGGTGGCGAGCTACGTCAATGGGGATAAAATAAAAACCTTCTCCGTGAAAAAATACATATATATACCAATTTTCATAATGATCGGTCAAATAGTTTCCGAGTCTATCGATTTCATAATATACACATCCTTCTTTATATATATAAATATAATATAGTCTTATATCCTATTTAAGAACTGGATACACCTCTATGCAAAATATGATTACAATCCGCCCAGCCGTCAAGTATGACAAACATCCATACTAACATACTTTTACATTTTTTATATTATAAGTGGCCTATAACTATTCACAAACGATTTTGTATCGAATGGACGCAGTGCCATACCGATACGATCAGTAGTTTTTACGTGATATGGAGCCTCAAAAAGGAAATTCATTATATATATATAATATATATATACAGATTAATTATTTAAGTTATTTTATAATATTTAAAATTTTATTCGGTCTCAAGAACAAATTATTCATTTATTGTATTAAACATAAAACTGAGATTTTATTAAAAAAAGACTGAAATAATCTAAAACGGATCGTGTGGCATGTCAATGGTCAAACCATCAAGCACTTATTTGATTCAAATACATTCCGATTTTTATTTTGGTTTGTATTGAAAATTTAAATAAACCAATTCAATTCTACTATTTAAAAAGGTCTAATTTTTAACCGAACTGTTACGAAAAAACTAAAACTTAGAATAAACGATCTCAGTTCATGTCTACATTTACAGTGAATAAAAAACAATTAAGCCATTTATTTGCTTATAAACACAAAGTTTTTATTTTATGTTCCTTGTTTAATGATAAACAAGTAAAAAACATCCATGTGTTTACTACTGATTTATGAAATACCGGTAAAAATTATGTTCTCGCCTTCCTGGTTTAGTTAGCATTTTAAGTTTTTATACTAAACTATATATATATACATATAGTTTAGTATAAAAACTAAACTACACTATCAACAATGAAGAAGTTGATAATTTAATTTCATATGTAAAATATAAAATACAAAAATTTTATATAGAAAATAATAGTTACATTGTAAAATCTTAAATTTTTATGTAATTCAGGTCAATATCATACAAAGGTAACTTCAAATTCCAATAAAATATTTTCAGAAAATTTTCAGACAGCTTTCTTTTAGTTTTGAAAGAGCTTGCTTGTAGGTAATAGTTACGTAATGATTGAATGATCAGAGAAAAAAATTGCAAATATTGAAGGAAAATACTATTATCATTGCTTTTAACATTAGTTTGAGAAGAATGTTTTTCCATATGCTCTAAACAAATTAAATACGTGTCCTTAATCTATTTAAATACTTAAATATTTACCATTTTGATTCATAACCTGTTTTCGTCTTGTGCCCTAATCCTATTGGTGTAATAATTCTTATATTTAAGCATATTTGTCTAATTTTTAGAAACGAATACGAACTTTTGAAAAAGATGATATTCATTTTACGCTTCACAATAAAAAAATTAATTTATTCTACAAGACCACAACTTTGTAAGCGTTACATGTAATACAATTATTGTAAGGAAGAGACTTGCATTGTTATATATATATATATCTTCCTTCGGGCATATATATATGCTTCAAATTGAGAAGATAAAATTATATTCTTCGGACCTCAAGAATATTTTAAGATATATATAAAGGCCATTTATATATTTTACAATGTCTACATATATATAAACTGATTAATTCGTATTAAAAATAATTTCAAGCTTTTTATAAGCTGGCCAATAACATTTAGAAAGCAAGTTACACTTCCAGGCAACATCTAGTTCTTATCGTTTCCAGTTTCAATATATAAAATGATATAAAACTAATTGTGCAAAACTGTACATTACACACTCACACTAACTCAACACACGGGTGCTGCAATATGAATAGTTGATCATGTGTGCGTGCACCGGCCCACTGCCCTCCATCGAGAGAAGGCCTGGGAATGACCGATTCGGTAACGAAAACTGAAACAGAGAAACCATAAGAGCGTAACGAAAATATATTTTTTAAGAAGATACGAAATAGATAATGAATCTCTATAGTTAATTTATATTTTTTTTTAAAGAAGATATTGGCAGACTATATAAATGTCGAAGAAACGATATACATATTCATCTAATTAAAACAGCCCAAATTTCTCATGCATAACATGTAATGCAAGCTGACAGGGTAACTACGGAATTTTCTGAGAAACAAATGTACAAATTGAATAATTACAATTATGGTTTGTAATATGCAAATTAGTATTTGCAACAAAAAATGCACTAGTTATAAAGCAGTCCAAGCATAAATTGGAATGCGACAATCACTCACTAAAAAAAAAATTGGTTGTCTGTAAAGTCGGTTTACGAGCGATAATTTTACATGATAACGTCATAAGAAAACATTTATGAAAAATTGCATACTTTTATGAATTGAATCGAATTATTATCACTTGCCGCAATTGTTCTTGTAATAAACAATGGAAACCACATTAACTTTTCATTTCACTTTATAAACAGTTGACAAAACAGTTCACGTGTAGGTTGTGTGCGGCCGCTGTCTCTCTTCTACTCGGACGCATCGGCCGATGGAGTGGAAGAGAGATCGCTCGTTCCGCGCCTCGCTCGCACGCTCGGCTCAGGCGGAACGCGACAATGAGTCATGCTTTTTCGTGCGTGCAGCCGGCGTTCATCGATTTATAAGACGTTATCACGTCAAAAATTTTTTAATCACCGAGTACTCCGTCTTATAACTTTTATTTCAAATTAAGACTCAACACGAGCAAATTTATCAAAAAGAATAAAAATTATCGTATCGTATCAACGATACGATACTTTTATTATTATATGTATATTTTATTGTATTTTCAAAGAGTTGAATTTTATCTATTGTAATTACATCACTAAAATTAAATTGGCCAAAAAAGCGCCAAGCCGACTTATAAATTAACACCAATATATTACATATATTGCGATCTAACGCTAACATTTTTTTAATGCTTGGTACATCCTATACGAAAAACATCAAACGTATACAAGTTTAAACAAGAAATCAAGTGGAGCGCACAAAAACATTGCAATTAACCACTGTCGTATCGAACTGCATGTATCTTAATGACGCTTATGTAGTAGTGAAACTACAAATTTATCATTGGGCGGATGCCTACTCCATAGATTTCCATGTCCACATCGCGAGGTCTGGCGGCGAGGATTTAGAAACGATCGCTATCCTTGATGGATGACGTCAGAAAAATATTGCCCATATCCTCGCAACACACAGACGTCATCGATAGCATAACCCCTTGAACGGTTTATTGCTACCTATATACCATATACCTACATATATACCATTTGCTACCTATATCCTTTTTTAATTTTTTCAATAACCACCTGGTAGATTATGATTTATTGTAATTTAAGAGGGATGCTATATAAGTGAAGTACTTAGTTTGGTCTGGTATTGCAGTCAGAATACCGACATATTATATCGAGAAGATTCTCAAAAACAATCTTTAAAAAAATGGTCAGAAACAAGTATTATGCGGAAGCAAAGAATACAAATGTGCAGATTCTCGTTTATTGGAATCGAAAAACATAGAACATAAGATCAAAGTATAGTTCTGAAAAAAGTTCGTTCATCCTGCATAATAATAATGTCGAATGCGATTGTTACTTAAATACGCTACTAACTGGGTACGGCTTCAGTTACACAGACAAGGAAATAAATACCTATTTTACATCATTTTTGGAAAAAATGCCCATAATTGTATTTCTATGGAAACTAATAACACTTAAAAACAACTTTTTTGCACAATTTTACAATTTAGAAGCTACTTAGATACTAATGAACGTAGCGGTCAATGGATACGTCCGGTGTAAATATCAATTCATTATATTCTTATTTAGAAGTTGTCCGTCCTTGCAGATTTAATGATATCGAATCTTAACATACAGTATTGTAATAAATTTACATTATTTACTCATTGTAATATAATTCAAATTCGTATATTAATATACGAATTTGAATTGTATTACAATCGTATAGCAATAAAAAATTAAAAAGAAAGTATCTAAATATAATCTGATTTAATAAAGCCAGCAAATTAGTTGTTCATCATACCTGTTCATAGGAGATCGAGGTTCTATCGATTTTCTTTATAGTTCTTTTATCATTAAAAAATATATTTGAATATTATATTTTTGAAAATCCTTATCATCTCACTAATCACTGAATTATTTTCTTCGGGCAAACTCTCAAACAACTCCACCGTTCGCCCGGTAGCTCGCATCTGCGCCCGATCCCGAATACCTGTGTTATTATAAAATGCAAAGTCTTTTGAAAAGAAATGTGAATAACGATAACAGAAGGGTGAATGGGTGCTCTTGCTGTACATGTGTGAGTGCCATTGAACTTTCGGATATATTCATACACGCTGAACTATATTGAACTATATTTTATGCTATGTTGTTCCGTGAGACTTGTTACAAATACGGAAATACTTGTATACAGAAACTTAAGATTACATTGAATAAAAATATCTTTGCTCTTAAATCAAGTTTTGTGCTTATGTAGTTGTGTTGAATGATATAAGACGTTGTTATAATTTTTTAGGGTTCGCTAGTCAAGAAGAAGCACATACAGTTTCGCCATGTTCGTCCGACTGTCTGTCCGTCTGTCTGTCTGTCTGTCTGTCTGTCTGTCTGTCCGCCGCTTATCTCAGAGATTCTTAGCACTGTAAAACTGTAATTTGGTATGGGTATATATATATAAAGGCGATATAGAATAAAATTAAAAAAAAAGGCACTATTCCTACATGAAAAATGAGGTAGAATTTTTTTTTCGTCTATCTTATAGTGCGGGATACCGTCGGATAGCTCGTTCAAAAACATTGCGGAATCATGAGTCCTTTTGAGAAATACGAAACTTTGAAATGCTATTTTTTTTTTAGAGTCAAGTGTGTCCCCCCGCCAAGTATATGGGTATTCTTATTTGGAAACGTGAAAAAAAAAATCACGACAGTGCCTAGCATAGATATATATCGAAGTTAAAAGGTAAACTATCACGTTAAAAGGAAACCTAATTAGGCATTATAAGTTGAAGAGTACTCGTCAACCAACTTCTAAAATACTTTCTTGGAGAAATAAAGAGCAATATTCCGTATGAATTGCATTGAAAGTTATAGAAATGACGTAGTGTTGCTTGTCTAAAATGGGTTGTAAATATCATCCTTAGAATCGTAATACCTATGTGAGCCCGTTTTTATACATTATTACCTATCTGTTACACTGTAAAATAAATTAATAGGTTCAACCTATCAATGAAAATACTCTTGCTAAGTCCGTATATTGTGACGAGCAATACGGAACCATATAGTATGCGTGGCCCGTCACGCACTTGACCACTTTTTTTTTTTTTTTGAAATATCATATTTGTAAACGATTTTTTCATATGCTTCCTCCTCCTCCTCCTCCTCCAAAATAATCACATTGTCATATATTGTTAATCAAATACTTTATAAGATACTTTACATATTATATACCAAAATTACTGAGCATGAACAAAAACCCGTTAACATGTATATGTAAGTTGATACGACATCATTTGAAACTTTTTGGCTACTTTTTCACGTTTCATAGTCATAAGTAGTGTGATACATCAGTGGCTTACACACTATTTTAAGCCGTCAAAGTTTTTATCAAATTAATAGTAAAAAGGAAAAATTATTTTGTTATTGGCAAATCTCCTTTCGTTTATGTCTAATTGCAAATATTTAAATTATAATTTTAGTCTTAAAAAAATGTTACATTTCTCTTCATTATAATCACAACTCATAACGGTCAGTTTTAAACGAAAACATTGCAAACTATAAGGATGGTTCGGTATAAGTAAAAAGTATAGAAACGATTCATAACCAAAACTGCTGACTTGTGTCT